>JAHDVE020003815.1:0-442491 GCA_022606495.2 Halesus radiatus | reverse complement strand
CTCAATTCAGTTCTGTCGGTGTCCTTGGTTCTCCACGAAACGCAGCGCAATACGGCGTGGGGTGGAATAATCTTGTCCATCATGCAAATTGGAGTGGTCATGAAGAAACGACTCGCGAAGAAGAAATTCTTTAAAATTCAAACAAGTAATTCAAGTGAGTAAAATTTAAGTACTCGTAGGTGGTGTTCCCCCCGTGTGTAATTTCGTCCATATGTAATTCCGTCAGTATGTGTAATATAGGTACATACTATTGAGGCCTATATAATTTCGTCCTGACCCCAAGTAAAGATTGATTTGCTCTCGTTCGAAATAATTTTTAAGAGGATTAATAATTTTACCTTTGATAAATTTCCAATCTGTCTCTGAAGAAAGATAGTGAAGGATGTCTGGAGGTTATTTCTGAATTGTAAATATCTTTTCAGATTGCATAAACAATTTTTGTATAATACGTTGAATGCATTTAGTTTTCTAACTTAGAGTTGCACGGTGAAGTCTGACGATGTTTGTCTTCGCTTGCTTAACTAAAGGGAGATTATAAATAAGCATGAACCATGTATACTGCGACAATTTGTATGCACGCTTCAACAGCTTATATGTTTATGCATAAATTTATCCGACACTGTCAAAGCGAACTACCAATAGAGATGTGCAGTTGCGAAGTTTACGTACGTAGTTTATATATCCAGGATAAGGCGTTTTCAGGCAAGAACGCCCGGAGGCGCCTTGGCGCGACCTTGAGTAACCAGCCTCCGTCCATCCTAGGCCCAGTTTTTCCTCGCATAGCCTCTGAGGTTGTTTTCTCCACCTTTACCAGGAGCGGCCAACCGGACCGTTTTACCTCTGGAATTTCCGTCAGAACGTTTTCCAGAAGTCAGTCTTCTGCCATTCTATGAACATGTCCAAGTCACCTCATATGCGACTTTTATTTGAAAAGTAACATAGGTTCGATTCTAAGCACATATCGGATAGTCGATCTCTAATTCAACCCGTTTCCGATATTACACTTTTTAAATCCTGAGTAATGTAAAATATTTTCCCCAGCACGAGAAACCCCAATGACGAAGTGATAAAAAAAGATATTATTTTGAAAGCAAACTGACTCCCTTAAAATAATAAAATTTGTGCTTTTAAACGGAAAATGTGTTCGAACGAGAATAGACTCATTAAAAACTGAAGTAATTATTACTATCCAATAACCACAATATACCGCTGAGAATTATGGTCAATGTTAAATGTATAAATAAAATACTTTGTACAAATTGTTATTTTACGTACTACTCCTGATTCGATAATCCATATTTCATTCGGCCTGGCTTCACCGCCCTACGGAATTTCTTCCAGGAACTTGGCGAGTTCTTTGACCGCCCGCCTTCTTCCATTATCTCCACTCCTCTAATACCATTAATTTATCTTCCTCGCATTTCACGCTCTTCTCATCTCGGACGGCCGACCGATATTCCTTAAAAATTTGCCGCCGAACTCGGTTTGAGTTGGCATACAAATAATTCTGCGCGATAGTATATATAATTTTATGACCCAGTTCATTGGATTGAGTGAAAGCAATTAATTTTAATTTTAAAACAATTTTTTCTTTACATATTTGCAAATTCCATTTGTAACATTGATCACGTCTCGGGAAAATCTCGCTTCTATTAATAATAAGAGAAAAGGAAGCCTGGGAAGCACGGTCTATTTATAATAATCATTGCCCTGGAAAAAAAACTTATAGTTTTTAATCATTGAAGAAGATAATATTAACACATCCCAAATGAAACATGAATCCGAAAACAACAGAAAATAAAAAGATTTCAGTCGCATCTGGGACTCGAACCCAGGACCTCTGCCTATACGGAGCAACCGCTTAACCAACATAGTTAATGAGACCAGTTCAATTTACGCCATCTACACGGATATCATACTTCAAGTTCAAGACTTGTTAATATTATCCTCCATTTTAAATCCCATATTATTGGCTGTTATCCTTATGATGATTGCAAAGTTCTTCCCGAACACAATTGCAATCGGAATAGAGTCTCGAATATACCTACCGGTTTTTATTTATATGAGACATCTATTGACTTATTTTACAAGTCTGGAAAGAAATATTCAATTTTTTATACCTTATTGAAGTTTGTAAACCTCATTGTAATATTTTAATATTAACACATCCCAAATGAAACACGAATCCGAAAAAACAACAGAAAATAAAAAGATTTCAGTCGCATCTGGGACCTCTGCATATCCGGGGTAACCGCTTAACCAACTTAGCTATTGAGACCAGTTCAATTTAGTCCATCTACACGCGGATAGGCAGAGGTCCTAGGTTCGAGCCCCAGATGCGACTGAAATCTTTTTATTTTCTGTTGTTTTTTCGGATTCGTATTTCATTTGGGATGTGTTAATATTATCTTCTTCGATGATTAAATATTACAATGAGGTTTACAAACTTCAATACGTTATAAAAAATTGAAACTTGTAATTATTTAGATCTGCAGGAACTAAGCACATTCTGAATTTTTTTTTTTGATCTCCATTGATTCACATCGGTAATAAGAGTATTGTTAACTATTGGAATGATGAATATTAAATTTATCATGTACACAGATAGGTATGGATTGTTGAAGCAACAACGATTGTTGATTGTTGTTGTTAATTGAGAGTGATTGTTATTTTTTAAACTCAGTTTAGGCAATAAATGGCATAATACTAATTTAACATAAGTATGGTTATATTATTATATTATGTATTATATACCTTCTCATATCACGTTTGCTTAATTCAACATTTTGGTTGTTCAATTATGCAGAGAAAACAGGTTTAACCCTTTCGTATCGTTCGTATATTTGAAAAAAAAATAGATTTCAGAATATTTTCCTCCCTATAGCGAATAAAAAATGACAGTTTTCGTTTTCCAATCACTGGCTTTGCTGCTCATTCAAACGGTAGCCATTTTTATACTTTTAAAGATGATTTTTGTTCTTGATCTCCACCGATTTATCCTCGATTTTTTTAATGTAAAATTTAATGTATGTTTTATTATTTATGTAAAATTATAAATATATAAATATATTTATTATTGTATACAGTGCGATAATTTGCAATTTCATGTGAATTCCCTCTGATATCCGATCTTTCAAATGAAAGTAGCTATAGGTTCTAAAATGTAGAAACAAATATATACATGTACATTTTTTTTAAATGACTCTACCAATTATTGTCAAGCTTCAAATGTTCTACCACTGCCAGTTGTAATTCAGATATGAAAGGGTTAAGCGAAATAGGGTTTTATAAATATCTTTTCAGGCCGGCATGCTACCCCTTGGGGTCGCGTACCCAAGCCGGTGCCGGTGCTGTAAACAGCCTAATTGCAAAGCAAACATCATCCCCCAAAGCTTTTAAAGCTCCACCTTGAATTTGCCTGGCAATATTATATATGTATGAACAGACGAAAAACTATCATTACAAATATAGCGAACTTTATAATATATACATTTGTGTGTTTGGTATGGATATTCGGTGGCATTGACAATATTAAATTATTGTTCAACGGTAAGAACTTCTGAACTATGAAATAAATAGAATAATGGTTCCTGGAAACAATACGAAACAGATATCGAAATTTAAAGGAGCTATGCAACTCGTTTCATCCTCAGTTGTCTCGTGACGATATCTTACTCTGTATCGTCAACGTTCGCGTGGAAACTAATTGACTCCAGTTTCTTCTTCGGACAATTCAACTAATTCATTAAAATGAAACAAACAATGACTCGTGAGAATTTCACCAGATCTTTTCAACTCGAGGCACAGAAAACGAGTCGTGAGAAATGAAAAGGAGCAAAATGAACAAAAATAACTTTTTTTGTTATTGTATCATAATGAAAAAAATGATTCTGAGAAAAATCAAATATTACCATATAAATTTGTGGACATATTTAACATATTTGCTTGTAAGTTATTGAGTAGATGGGTTGGGTTAGTTCGTTTATGTTAGATTGGATCATAAGTGTCGTATCAGTTTTCCTTTGAAATGCATTCAATTCATAGGAAAATCGATTGTCTTTTATAAATGGATGAGAGAAAAAAAATATTGTGATGAAAATCTGATATTATTATATAAATTTGTGGAAACATATTTGTTTGTAAATTATTGAGTTGGTGGATTGGGTTACGTCGGGTTATGATGGATTGGTTTATACGTATGGTATCAGTATTCCTCTGAAATTCATTCAATTTGTAGGAAAATCGGTTGTCTTTTATAAATGGATGAGAGAAAAAAATTATTGTGATGAAAATCTGATATTATTATATAAATTTGTGGAAACATATTTGTTTGTAAATTATTGAGTTGGTGGATTGGGTTACGTCGGGTTATGATGGATTGGTTTATACGTATGGTATCAGTATTCCTCTGAAATTCATTCAATTTGTAGGAAAATCGGTTGTCTTTTATAAATGGATGAGAGAAAAAAATTATTGTGATGAAAATCTGATATTATTATATAAATTTGTGGAAACATATTTGTTTGTAAATTATTGAGTTGGTGGATTGGGTTACGTCGGGTTATGATGGATTGGTTTATACGTATGGTATCAGTATTCCTCTGAAATTCATTCAATTTGTAGGAAAATCGGTTGTCTTTTATAAATGGATGAGAGAAAAAAATTATTGTGATGAAAATCTGATATTATTATATAAATTTGTGGAAACATATTTGTTTGTAAATTATTGAGTTGGTGGATTGGGTTACGTCGGGTTATGATGGATTGGTTTATACGTATGGTATCAGTATTCCTCTGAAATTCATTCAATTTGTAGGAAAATCGGTTGTCTTTTATAAATGAATGAGGATATTACGGATGAACGTACGCTCGTCGTAAATTTCTTAACATTTCGTAAGAACGAAATAGCGAATGTATTTACCATTTTCACCAGTACCCAATTTTCACAATTTTATTGATACGTTTTCAGATTTTTTTAATGGTTGTAGCCAGACTGTGATTTATATACTTATGGTTGATATAAATTCAGCCGAAAAGAGCTGCAATGCCAGTCATCTTCTTGCTATATATACATAAAAGTTTAAAATTAGTTTAAAATAAATTTACACATTTCGCTTCCTTACTTGAGTACATAGTGCTATTTCCTACGTTACATATCATTATTTACTAACTTGAGTAATATTAATAATTTTTTTTTTATTATTAAAAAAAATTGATGTCTTCTAATATAAATGCAATAAATAGCCTTTTAAAATAATTCGTTTATTTCATGTAATTATTAATACTGAATTATTTATCTTATCTCATTACTTTTAATTTTTGTCTCATTATTTTTACAATTTGTCCATCTTTATTATATCATAAAATAAAAAATGTATCCTGATTATGGAACCATTTGTTTCAAAACACGTTGATATTTTTTTTTTTATTAAATACTGGTTTACACAAAATAGTATCAATTATCACTAATTTTGTTCACTTGGCTTAAGATAGAATTTTTTTTAATGTTTATTCGATTCTCCATTTTCAGGCTGTTGGGAAGGAAATTGTATTGTGTCACTACAGAGATAGAATATGTGTACTCCCTCATGGCCTAATTAAAATACTAAGTACTTCTATCAGGTATTTAGATAAAAAATAAATATATATACCTACATTTTAAGCTACAATAATTTCATGATAAGTTCGATATTCACAAGCATAGAAAAAATAATACACAATTTATTATAAATCAGTGAGACTTTGACTTAGTACCTTTTGGTTATAGGTCCGAGAGAGCCAATGAAAATATAACAAAAATAGCGTTCTATCTCTCTTACGTTGCCTGCTTTGTATATTGCCATTTCATTTAATCGAAATAAAATTTGTATTAGAAATTTCAGGCTCGAAAGGACAGATTTTTGAATTGCGAAACACGCCAAAATTTGCTTTCAGACATACATCCATACTGTCAGAAACAAGACAAGAACTAATGACTTATAATATTTGAAAAAAGAATCTAAACTAGGACCAACCCGAATAGTAATTACTAAAATACTTTTTTTTTGTGTTTTACAATGGAAAAATTAATAATTAATGAGGCGCGTTCACGTTAGATTATGTTTTCAAAAAGACGTAAACAAGTTATGCGGGGAGTGTGCTGTAGTTTGAATAGAGGTCGCGGCGCGCCGTTATGAAAATATGTTCATTATTGGAAGGGAAACTTTGTGATGGAAAAAGGAGGGTAACCGGCAAAAATAATTATGGAGATCCCGATGAAACGTTCGGGGGAGATTTAATGGTTTGAAAGGATAATTCAGTTATATATTAGCTAGTTTTAATATAAGTATACAAGGTGCAATATAAAAAAAAAACTTCCGTACGATATGACTTATATAAAAATAAGCAATAAAAACCGATTATATTAATTAAATGCACAAAGTGGTTATAAAATTCGCATACGGTGATGTAGAAATTTAACATTAATCACGCACTTATTTGTTAATAATTTGAGAGTAAAAATTATTCTATATATATAAAAAAAAATCAATCTAAGCTTCTTTGTTTGTCCTCGATGTTCTCGAAAATCACTCTACCGGTTTCGCTAAAAATACCACAATTTGTTTTTATTAGTGCCGGGAAGGTTTAGAAAGTAGTTTGAATGAAATCCAATATGTAAAACTATTGATGTAACGTTTTAAAATTAGTGTGAAAAACATTGAACCCGCCATTTTTTATTTAGGTTAGCCCATATAACACTCTGGTTACCCACAGATTGCATATTCAAAGGAAGAAGTTTTTTTTTGGGTAGAATATTTTCAAAATGGATAACACGAGTAGGTACCTACTTAAGAACTTTATGATTTAGATATATTTTAAAAAAATAAACGTTTGGAATGGAATAAAATATTCAATTGAATGTTTCTTTATTTGGAGATACTTTCGCTATCAAATCAATTATTGTACCCTAATGACAAATGAAAAATCCCTAGCAAGGCCGGGTACATATTAGATAGTTCTATTTTCAAAAATAGCCGAAAAGTAAAGCCGCGTTCCCAGCTTCTCTATTCGATAGTCCATTTCACCGAATCAGGGCGAATCTTTCTTTGATATAACGCTTACTCTATTTCTATTATATTTTAAATAATTTGTACTCGGGGAGCTCAAAGAGACGCAGCAAATCTGTCAAATGTTCCTAATTATTTATTTGTTGGTTTCATGTATAATTTGTAGAACCTTTTTTTCTTTACGTTACTTTAAAAGTAAGTAAAGGAAGTAGTCTATAAAAAAATTAGATCGGGATATTTCAAACTCTGTTACAATTGACTGACGATTAAATCTACGATCAGCGCCATTTTCATTTTATTAAAATGTATTAAACGATCCCGAAACAGTCTTGGATTGCTTCAGAAAGTCATCAAATTTTTCTGTTTCACTTTATGGCTGGTTACAATGAGACAAAAAGCTGTAACGGACCGAGAACCGGCGTTTAACCGGGTCCGTTCAAATGCAAAAAAAAAACAAAAAGGGAGATTCAGATGTTACAGAAATTCATACACCCCGAGTGAATCCTATTTCTAAAGAAAATGTATCTATCTTGTTCACTTTTTTAATAAAAATGTTTTTTCCTTCATTTTCAGGTAGGATTACATTCTAGAATTTTCTCCTCCACAATGCTGACCTGGTGGGTGGTAAGTTAACATAAAATACTAAATATTCGTAGTCATTTTCTTGATATTATTTGAAGGAAAGTTAAATCATATTGTAAAAAAATATATATTTGCAAGCACAAATAAAAAAAAGGAAAGCATTATCCAATCACGTTTGAGTAACTTTTTCCTTTAAACCTTTAGCGATCAGTATTTTGCCCGAGGCATTATAATGGTGGGATATTAGTCATTGTCAACAGGATGTTAATAAGGTCCATTATGATAGCGTATAAATATTATGATAGTAATTTAATAGAACCCCCCTCCGTCCCGACATTGATTTTTTCCGTCCTGGCTCCCCTTCGGTGGCACCGCTACGTGCTCCTCACCGAGGTTAAGAGATAAGAAAAAATTCTGGCATCACGTTCCAAGTTCCGAGCGCCGGAGATGTGCGTGCGTATGTATGGGTGGCGTGAGGGAATAAAAACAATGATTTGACGCTTGCGCATGACACTATTCCCAAAATTCTCGATTTCCTAAGCACGAGCCACATTCATGATATCTAAGCAGTCAAACCACGTAAAAAGGAACCCATAGTTACTATTTTAATAAAAAGATTTTCACGTCGATCTTCAATCCCCTTTGAAGCGTTTTTAGGGGTTGTATTGCTCGTACACATAGCGGAGTTATTTAACTGCCCAGAATTATGTTCCCAGCTAGAATTTTAGGTTACTTGTCTCTTTCTCCTCTCTTTTCTCACTTCCTTCGATTTCCCTCCCCCTTTCTTTGCTGCCTTTCTTCTTGGCAGCCACGTGGTCTCTAAAAAGACACCGTAAAATCCTTATTTACTCACAAATAAAGCGTTTTGTTGGCTGAATTACTTTTCAGTTTTGATTTATTCTTCTTTTTTATTATGAATCTACGCATTTTGACACCTTCGTTGCCAAATTTATCAAGTTTTATTACATAACATAACACTGCCCGTATCAAGTATTTGGTTCACTTAATCATGCCGTGGCTTCCTCGGACGTCCCCGGCTTCTTCTTTCATTCACATTCGCATCAAATATTATCCTTACTCTCCTTTCTTCGTTCATCAGCTCTACAAGCCCAAACCATATAAGTGTCTATTATTTTAACCTTACTCATTACGCTTACATTGTTAGCTTTGCATTATTTGCGAATCTTTTTTGCATTTGGTTATACATGGTTTTGCCACACAAACGCCACAGGGATCTCATTTTTGCAGTCTACTTTCATCCTTCCCCTGTCAGTTCCTTGCCTCACTGCTTTGCATCAGTGTTGGTATCAGCACTCCATTGCTTCTCTATAAAATTTTTCGTTAGCGCCAACAGCGTTCAGTCCTCCGTTATTGGAGTTTCCTGAATTTACCTTTCTTTCAATATCCCTATCAGCCTCTCGTAAACATACTTCCGAAATACACCCATTTCATTCGCCTGCTCTAAGTACTCATCATTCACAACTAAATATTGCACACAATGTTCGTACTCTCTCTTTCAAACACCATGACTTCAGACTAACTTACATTCATCATCAGTCTTTATATATACTTCGTTCATCTTAGATACGAAAGACTGTAGATCTTCCATATTGTTAGCGCTAAGTTCAGTTTATAACTCATTAAACACTGTAGCGTATTGGTATACGTACATACATACCAATGTTGTTAACAATAAATCTAATAATAGAAAAAAGTCAACAGTGATATTAACAACCACATTTTAAGCATGCTATGAAGAAATGAAAATGAAAATATTGGTTCTTTCATTTACATTTCTTAAAAAAACTGAAACTTCTGACGATCACTCATATATACATAATGGTGTTATGCCTATTAGTAGAGTTAACTCTAGACAGGTTTCCACTAAAACACCCAAAACATTAAAAAAAACCACAAGATTTACAGAAAACCTACTAATATCGGAAGCAACAAAACTATATTTCAAAAAGGACCTTATTACATGGCAATTAAAGCATATAACAACCTTCCACAAAACATCAAACAAACACACGAACTACTTCTATTTAAATCATCAGTAAAAACATTCCTCCCGAACAAATGTCACTACACCTTAACAAATAATTTGAATTCATGGATTAAACTTATCTATATTTTAGATCTAAATATGATTTTTTTTATTAAATCATATATGTATACTGTGGGTTAACTGTAAAAAATAGGACATATCTATAGCTACACCCTTTGTATATATATTTTTGCTTTTATTAGTACGATAAAAAAAATAGTTTAAAAAAAAAATTCCAATATTAATGCATGGAAAATGATGCAGAGTATGTTTATTTTGCCGGACCATTATTCAATTACACAACGCGAAAAGAGATAATCAAAAGCAATAAAAAAATAACAGCACTTGATACATAACATAAATATAAATATATTATGTATGAATCAATGATAAAAATAGGATATAAAAATACATTTCAGAGAACATTAAGTCAAAGCCTGAACGAGGTTTTAGTTGAGTCCGTGATTTTAGACATGCTAAATGATATTCTTCGAAGTTTATTTTCGTAAAGCCTATAAAAAATCATATAGATTGGTACCAAAAATTTCAAGGTTTGAGTTTATGTACAGTATGTTCACTTCTTTGATATAGCAACCGTGATGTTAAAGCTACATGAAACCTAGACAATGGGTTTTTATGTTGAGCGTCCGATTACCCATCGTAAACAAGCAAAAAATTCCCATTCTGTATTCATTAAAATATACGAAGAAAATTGAGATTTCGGCGTCATGTCATTGATGGATCAATCAAAAATAAGATGTTACGAAGATAATTAAAAATTATCCTCAAAAATCAAACGGCATTAAGTTATACATTAATGTTTAATGATGTAAAATTTTACCTGCCCAAATTTCGTCATATTCAGGGAAAAATTTAGTAAAATGTTGATAATTTGTTTCATCTAACAATATGATTTGATTATGAGATTTAAATTTAGGGGCATAGCGATGATCTCTCGAGGCTGCAGGCAAATATGCTAAACGTGCCTCAAACTTACCCTCAAAGTTCTAATACAGCAGAACGTAGTTTCTAAAACAGATTTCCTTTTGCTCGCTACACCGATCAGAAAGCCACTAATTGTGTTTTCGATTTTTATTACAGTTTATCAGATATTTAAAAGCTCCATAGCTAAGACGGAAGTGAAGTGGTTTCACAGAAAAATCAGTGCATTTTTCTTGACACTATAGCTCACCATTATAGAGTTTAATTGGGAAATACAAATTTAATGTCAGACTTATTGTAAAATTTCGTTGTCACCGATATATCAGTAATGATGTTCTTATATTTTAGCATTCATTTTGGTTTACAATTATTTTATTTATTTATTTACCAAAGCAGCAATAGATTTTTGTGCCTGGGTTAAGCAACACGCTTTGCAGTGAAAATAAAAAATTAAATACTACAAAGTTAACAAATTCTAATTAATGTTTTCTTTACTAATGACATAGTTTTGTGTTTTTTCAAAAACTTTAACGCATGACCCCCGCAAGCGTGCTCTGACTCTGTCACTATGGCATTAGAACTCCGACCACCACACCTAGAATTCGTCGGTATATCAATCTGAGGGCTTCCGAATCGAACTAATCCACCCATACTCCTAAAGCCTACTAGCCCTCCCAAACGGTCCTAAATGTTTTCTGTTTGTTTTAGGGTAGCAAATAATACTATTCTGTTCCCCGGTAAATTGGCCATTATTTTAATTGGCTCCTTGTTTCAATCATTTAATGAACAATTTATTTTTTCGTTCGAAAAGCATAAATTGGGTTAGGAGTAATCCACCTAGTTATGTAGCAGTAATTGTGACTCTTTTCATGATAGGGATTAAAGTTTAAAAATAAATCATTTTTAAAAAGGTTGTAAAATCCCCAAATAAAAATACATATTTTTTTAATGATAAGCAATTTACTACTAATGAATATATTACTACCTAAGTATGAAAAAATTAGGCACAGCCTCTGCCCTGTGGAGATATTCTGAATACACATTGATAGAATTATGTGAAGATATTTTCGGCTTTTTATTTCATATAATGAATGTTTACAATAAAAATTTCAAGTAATGCGAGAAAGAGTAAAAACTATTGATAACTAAGTATTGGTAGATATTCCGCAGAGGAATTCTACAGAAGAAAATATCAGATATTGAACACTCAATGAATAGAATCGCATCCGTGTTAATTAAACATGAAATTTTAAGGGGCAAAATGTTCCCTTAAGAAACTCGTAATATCAATGTGGACAATGGTATTCAAATGTACTAATTGGAAGTGAAACTATTGTAATTATTTTGTTGCAGTAAAGTAACGATACTGTACCGGCACAAGTTTAAAACTAAAACAATGGTAATAAAATCCCCGTGCAAAACAATCGACATAGAATATAAATCCTATGAAATAAAGTAACCCAATTTCCACTCGAATGTTTGTTAGTGGATGTTCCAATCGGACCCGTACAAAGAGATTCAGGGCCCCTAGGCAGTTTCAGAGTCAGGGCTTTAGCAAAAACAAACGTACCTTTTAATATTAACTACTTACCGCGTCCTGTTTCCTCGATTTTTTCCATTTTTGCAGAATTCCCAATGATGGCATATGCCCCGAGGTAAATTATATCCACGGGCGCCTCCTATGTGAACTTATTGATGAAAAAAAAAATTCACCGAGGTCGGAGCCCTAGTCACCGGCCTCGTTATCCTAGGCGGAAGTCCGGCCCTGACTCCAACAGTATTGTTTTCCTGTGATGATATATCCGCCAATACAAACTGTAATAATTTGCACATCCATTTTATATATTGTAAAATAACGTAGGGAGCGAAGTCATAGTGGAATTATACTTCCATAGGCATTGTGCAATATTATAGGGATCACCTATCGAGGCATAAAGACCGGAAACGCCTTTGCTTGTCTTCGGAATTCTCGCAATCGTAAGATACTGTCGCATAGGTGACGCACATAGACAAAGCTCTAAGCTCCCGAGGTGCGTACCTACATTATACCCACCTTCATAAAATGTAATTTATTTCTGCGGAGAACGCTAGATAACTGGCTTCCATCTTAAATTAAGTAACTCTTTAAAATCCTTCTGAAAGCATTTTAAAGATGCCAAAGACGGAAAATGTTGAGGGATCGAAGTCTTGGGAGGTCGGGAAGCTGTTAGCTGAGTTGAGAAAGAAGATTAGTGATCAGGGGGGCCCAAGGACGCGACTTCAGCTTCCGCTTCGTGCTACCCCTTTTCTCGACTATATGAATTCATAATATTTGTTTTATTATATTCATTTAATTAAACCCGTTACGACGTTACCTTAAACACTGAGCTTAGCTAAGAAGCTTTTGTAGATGAATATGCATTTTGCTTTATTTGTTCCAAATTGGTAATGGGAATAACCCACGATATCTTAGTGTAGAAACAATTCAATTCGACCATCCGAATGAACAAAAAAAATCTAAATAATCTGATTACGCAAAGATTATACCTTTTCTCCAATAAAAGAAAAATTACTTTGCGGTGTCATTATTAATAAAATTAATAAGAATAACTTTGTGTACACCACTGTTTAATATATAAATTTTAACATGTTTCGGAAACGAAACTTCCCTTATAACTTAACATTTTGTATACTGTGATCCTGATGAAGGAAGCTTCGCTTCTGAACATTGATATTTATATATTAACCAGGTGTATATAAAGTTATTCATAATAATTTTATTTCACCCTTTACTTAAATGTTTAAATACCTCTTCACTATTTAAGACTAATCATTCACAATTTTTTTTTACTGAAGAGTTCAACTGCGTAATAGGTTTAAAATCGTTGTACTTTATGAAATATTTAAACCACAAAAGCCAATTACTTTCTCTCTAATATTATAAGTGGATATTACTTTATCTCTCCAGTTTTAACGAAGCATCTACTTTCATACGTTTAGCTTTGTTATATTTTCAGCGTTGAAAATTACACGAATGCAAACTTGAAGAATTTTTTGTTTATTCATTGACGATAATATTATCAAATCTCAAATGAAATGTGAAACAGAAAATAAATAAAATAGATAACGTTCTAATTTAGGACTCTAACCCAGCACCAGCATCGGTATATCCGGTACCAGCGTTCTTTCACATTATTGCTTTCCATCATTTATATCGATATGATACTTAAATTATTTAAGAACTGTGAATTAAGTCCCATCATATCTTACCGATATACTCGTATATAATAATAATAATAATGTCTTTATTTCAGCAGAACAAAGCGGTGACTTCAATACTTTGCCTGCTATATAAAAAGAATACATTTAAAAAATAATAAAAATTTACAAGATGTAAAAATAAATAAATATAAAAATAAAATAGAATTAAAATAACATATTTAGCATTTATGCTACAGTGGCCTGAGGGAAATTCTCCATCTACGATGTAGGGGCGCGCCATGCCACTGGGCGACAGCCTGGACAAGAGTTTTTTCCGATCTCCGGTATACATGACTGTAATATTCTGTTAAAGTTAGATAACCCTAGGTTCGAGTCCCAGGTGCTACCGTTGCCCTTTTATTTTCTGTGTCTTTTCTGTTTCACATGTCATTTGGGATCTATTAATATTATATTGAATATTTAAAAAAAAATTACCATGAGGTTCATAAGCTGTAATGAGAGATTCTAATAAACATTGAATTTAATAAAAACATGCCATGATTTTACTCCATTGCGATGGTCGTTTTTAGATGAGTTTCAGGAAACACATCTTCACTATTTTTTTTAATACGTCAAAGGCTTAAGAGAAGTAGGAACTTCACATTTAAACCACTTTGCGTTCCTGCATATTTATTTAATTCCTCGAATAAATATACGGAGTCATAGAAAATTTATTCCACGAAGTTGTTGGTTGTGACGGAAGCTATCTGTCTTAGGACGCAATAAAATGTTTTAGAAACGCCGGAAGAATAATAATGAATGCATTGTAACATTAAGAAAAGTTTAGGGATTTCGCAGCGGATGTTGGGGCTCGGTAGCTTTGCATTTTTGCTGGCTGTGTATTTTTGTCATGGAAGTATTTAATCATAGTAATAATACCTAACTTGATATTCTTTCGTTTTTAACAAGGCGTGGGGAAAAACAAAGGTAATATCCAGGGCCGGCCAAGAGCCAAACGGCGCCCGGTGCAAGCAACATTATGGTGCCCTTTATCAAATTCACAACAAAAGCAAAACCAAAACTGCTGATATTGAGTACATCCAAGTATTAATACGTTACTGAATATGAAAGAGATGTTAAGTTTGATATATTTTGGATATTATTTATGACAGTATTAAAACCTGTTCTATTTTCCTCCTCCATTCTGACTGGGATCACAAGTTTAGTTGATACTGTACCACCTTGTTCTCTTCATTAAGCAAAGAAAAACTAATTCAAAAATTCATATGTCAATTTCACCCACAAGTATAGTATAGTATAGTATTTTTGGATGGGGAAGTTCATGGCACTAGTCCTAATAGTATAAAGACTACAAAGGTATTTTATAAAATTATACTCTGACTCTCCACCAGAACTCCTATGGGCTATGTTCTTAATGCCCGGAATTTAATGACTCTGAAATCGTTTTGTTCAAAAGATATTTTTATTTACGCATTCAAATATGAGGATAATTTTAAAATTTAGCTACAAACTCGAGTCGGTTCGCAAGATCATTATTACAACATACTTTCCTTCAATTCACAACTAAGACGACTTTTTGACAAATAATTTTCCAATATTTACCTACAAAAGTATTTGACATCCTCCCTTTAGCAATAAAAACCACTACAAAATGTAACCAACTTCAAAAGAAGTATTAAGACATGGATTATGGGGATGGGGAAGAAGAACATAGATTCAATGTAGCAACCGAACAAAGACTAACGCACATGAAAAACAAATTTCTTGCGCACACAGAGAAAAGTGGCCATGTCAAAATCCCTCTTCGTTGGTAAACAGGGGCTGAAGTCCTTTGTATAGATATAAACTGACAGCTTAGCCAGTCACGATATTTTTTACATATACGAGTATGAGTAAAAAAACTTATGAAACAGTATTTATGCAAAAACCTCAATATCACCTGCCATCACAAGGTATTTGGCTTCGCTACTTTTCTTTTAATGCTCACGATTTATATATGTTTCCTTGTTATTTTCTAGATTTAATAGTTTTCCTTCCAATTTTTTTCATATTGTTTACATATTAACGGTGCTTATCTGTTATATTTTCAATTAAATTCATTTTACATTCTTACATTAAAAAAAACAGTAAAATTTACCTACATAAATCCATACACAATGTGACCTTAGTAAATATATAGTTTTTCTGAATATTAGAATTTATTTTTTGAATAAGTGATTAATTATATTAAATAGACAAAAACAAACATTTTGAAACATTGACGAACTCGGTGACTGAGCAGCGAGCATTCGTTAAGTATTCTCAATATTATCTCTCTTTTCGAATACTATTTTATAGTAGGTACCTATTTCTATTGTCTCCCCTTCAGACTTGATCCCTATTTTAGTTGTTTGTTATACTACCACGTCCAGTTAATTATAAATGAAAATAATAATACATTTGACTAAAGAAAGTTAATGATGATGTTCATCAATTGGTTCGTAAGTTGTCAAATGTTTACTCCATTACAGTTTTTCAGTCATTTTTCTATGTTCTCCTTTCATTCTGATTTATCCCTATTTTAATTATTCCTGTACCGCCTTGCCGACTGAATTATGAATGAAATTAACAGATGTGACCATAACAACTTCTAATAATACAGCTAAGTGGAAACTATTCCAGAATTCCGAGGACAAGCTCCACCTCACTCGATGTAAATTATTCAAACCTTTCGAAAGAACTCGAATTACTTCATAAATGTTAAGTCACCTGTAGTACTGGCGATAATGAACAAGCCAGTGAGAGACTACTAAAATATTTTGAAAAAAAAAAATATCACCTAACAACTGGAGATAAATTCAATTGTGGGCGCATGTGTGTGTGTGCCTCATGAAAGGTCAATCTCCCCTGACTTCTGGTTGAATTTATTAAACTTTTGTTGTACAGGTTTATCGGAAGTTCTCCTTAACTCTTTGAAGCACTGTGGTATCAAGAATCGATCACCAAGAGGATAAATAATTTGGTGATAACCACCATCCATTAAAAATTTTAGTAACTGTTTGTGAAACATGAGTTCTTAACTAATTAGCGAGCATATGTGGTGCTGCATAGTTTGGCTATAAGTTTGACATTTTCAAAAGATTTGTGGTTTTTTGAAAAAAAGGTCGTGCTTCAAAGAGTTATTATGTTATTATGATCGATGTCATTGGCCTGTTTTGCGCCCAAGAGTCAAAAGGACTTATGTAAATTGGCGACGTGATTTTTTTTCACTATGGTATAGATCACACTTCTCTGCAAAGCCTCCAACATACATTTTTTAATGTATTCCCCGTTAGACTTTTAGCACGGAGAGAGCAATCAGTTCTAACATTGATGAAATGCTAACATTCCGAAACGATGTGAAATAATTTTAGCCGTATTTGCGACTTGATCTGAATTGCCAGGTACTATCTAACATTTCTTTTTTCTACCACTTTCACCTCCCCACTCCCTTTAGTCCAATAAAATACCGCGATTGGGGAAGCCACGATGACAGCTGACTCCGGGCCGTTGGGACTTAGACTCTTGCGCGATTCAGAGGGTTGTTTAAAAGCTCCATATTTTATTATGATATAGTGACAGTACGACTACAAGCTAAAAGACTGAGCTACTTGACCTAGAAATTCCAGATATAAAATGCTGTGCAAAGCTCTTAACGCTATAACTTACCGTTTGAGATTTTTCACTTCAGAACACACTCATTTTCTGAGTTAAAGTATTTTACCTACCCTCGAGTGCACGCGAACATTTTCTAATTTTCTATTAAAATATTTCGTACATCGAAAATTGGATCTTCAGTCAATCATGTGTGTAAAATGTAACGATCTACCTTATGAAATAAGAAATATCTCATATACAGTTAGCATTCTGAGAATACTCGCTTTAAAAAAAATTATTTTTAAAAGATTTTAAAATCTTTTAGGGTAAGCTACCATCAAACGGTTTCGCGTGTTATTGTTTAATTTAACTTGTTTTGACTTTCTCACGAATCTGTTCTATATTTATTCTTTTTGGACTTTGTACTGGATTGATGTTCCTACTACTAATATGAGTCGTTCTCTGATCTTCCTTTTCTTCTTGTAGTACTATCTCCTATCGGAATTGGCTATCATCAAGGAATATTTTCATCATGCATGCTGATTTGATGAAGTCATCAATTATACCAAATAATAGATGACAATACACCCAGCTTCGAACATTTGATGGCAACATGTTACACTTACACCTCTAGCGGCACACGTTGGGTTTTTTCATACAATTTAATAGATTTCCCATGAAATATATCTTCTACATAAATAAAAAAAAAATGTTTGTCTGTCCGCCTGTCCTTGATTTTTTAGAAAATTACTCGACCAGTTTCGCTGAAAACAGCACAGTTTCTTCTTATCAGTACCGGGAATGTCAGCAAAAAATGTTGCTATTACGTTTTAAAATTAGTACGAAAAACATTGAACCCGCCATGTTCTATTGAGGTTAGCCCATAAACACCTCTGTGTTTAGCCACATATCATATATTCAAAAGAAGAAGTTTTGTTTTCGTAGAATATTTACAACGTGGAAAAAATAAGTAGGTGCCTACTTAGAATTTTATCATTTAGAAATAATTGAAAAAAATAAAAATTTGGAATGAAAAAAAAATTCAAATGAATGTTTCTTTGTTTCGTTGTTTAGATATAATAATAGTCATCACGATGCATTACTTTAGCTTTCAAATCAATTATGGCACTCTAATGACAAGCAAGAATTCACAACTTCATAACATTATACTAAAAAAAAACAATTATCCCGAGCAAGGCCGGGTACTCATCAAATAGTTCTTAATAAATTACAGAAATCGAAAAATCAAAAAAAAAAAATAATCAGGTAACGTACACATGACTTTACTGCTTTTTGGGAGACAAATTTAGGTAAATACACTTAATTTCCGTATGTAGATTGGGCTGCGAGAAACAATGTTCTCAGAGAAATATAACTGCGTATTCATGTGAATTGGCAGCGGGTTCGCTCCGCAGAGCCACAATCACAAATAACGGTACTCCGCGTAGTCAACATACTATTCATAGTATTTTTCCCAGCAGCGTAACAATTTCTTTTAAGTGCAACTAAACCATTCAACCGGCGCACGATTGTTCATATTCTCTTTCAAATGAAAAATATTTGGACTTAGTTGTGTCGTATTTTCGTCCACAACCCTTTCAAGGAGATAAAAACTAAGACGTTTTTTATTGTTAAGTAGTTAAGAATTCACCATCTTTATTACAAGGATATCTCTTTTTTTTAATCCGTTAAGCCTTTTCAAATCACGGTTACTATAAATCCTGATGATATTTAAACAGCGTTTTCTGACTTGAAATTTTTTCTAACCGCACCTATTTTCAGCTCGTAGCGTTGTTTAAATTATGATCTAAGAAGCATTGAATTAGCCATTTTTTAATAAGAATATAATAAAATATGAGATGTAAAAAATAATAAAACTTTGCTTTAAATGGCTTTTATCCATGTTTGGTGACCAGATCTGAATAGCCCGGTATTTCCCCACATTCCTCTCTCCCCTTCTCCTTCCCCTCCCCGATACCTTCAGCCACACAACATTCCCCAAATGGGGATGCCATAGTCTCACTGGCTCCAGACGGTTGGGAGCAGTTGGGACTCTTGTGGGGTTTTCATATATAAAAAGGTATTATGGTATTTGGTATTTGATTGCTCTATAGGAAGCGCTTAAACTGAAATGTAGTAGGTAATTTTGCTTAGTCATTAAGGTCCAAATCCCAAAGAAAATAATACATAGAGGTGCCTTAGCATCCAAGGAGAAGAAACTATAATAAGGGGATCGAGGGGCGAGCCAGGCGTATTTACAATTTAAGTAAAACGTCAAATAAGTAAAAAATTGTTATTATTATTGCGTATCCACGGTTACGAATAAATCCGTCATCACGGCGTGCTTTTGACGTATTGTGGGAGCTGACCTTTAGAACCCAGATATACCTACATATTTTTAAATCACCCGAGACATTTTTTCCCCAAGTGGAATCTTGTCGCTTTGAATTCCCCGGACAGGCAAGCCGGGCGAGTGCTTTGTACCCTGTGCTATCAAGGTTACCTTCAGGAGATCTTATTAGATGCTGTTGGATAATTTAATTGCCACTTTGTTGTACTATATACAAGTATACGGGTCTAGTATGCGTCGCCGCTGGTTTATTTATTATTTTGTAGTTGTTTTTCAACTTCGTTATTTAACATTTCTCCTCGAATAGACAGGATAACAAGCCCACGTAAATATTTAACGATCGAGTTTCATGAACGTATTTTTATAAATTCCTTTATTTTTCAAATGGTATATAATTATTACAATAAAGTCTGGTTACACGGATAAACGTTTGCAAACAGGTTTAATAACAATATAAAAATATTATTTGGGATAGGTACACATATATATATATATATATATATTATTATTTTAATAATATTTATAGAAAAACTACAAAGAATAAACGTAAAATCGGATGAAAAAAATGTGTACAAAAAAAAAAAAATTTTAAATTCGTACAAAAAACCCTTTTCAGATTACTATTTTTCAAGGTATCTCTTTCGAAAAATTAATTCACATTGTATATTTTTTTTAATAAATTGAGTTACATGCTTAATATTATTAGTATATACAATTTTAAGGTTCTTTGACCGTATTTATTTCGATATCTGGGAATTACAAGTCCACCGTTTGTAGTTAGTAGATTGAGATGTGTGCTGACTTATAATTTTAAGTCACAGGGGTAAGCTGTAATTTTATGTGTAGATAAACATTATTCATCACACCATAACGTATGAATGATAAGTCGCTCAAGGCAAATTGCAACTAAAATTTAGAAATTTACTTTGCAGAAACAATTTCTTACGAAAATTTTCTGAAAAACATAAAAAAGAAATGTAGGCAAAGCTTTTAAGCCTTTATGGGCTGTATGCCACTGCAAAATATAGCATGAACAGATAATAAATTTGAATAATTGAATAGCATCGTTTTAGGTACACATAGGTTTATATTTAGCTTTATTTTGAACTAAATTAAGATTTGTTTTTGTTTGTCTCCATGTAGTTTAGTACCTATTAATATCATTAAATACTAACAAAAACATTATAAGAGATCATTCTAAGTAAGCGTTTATGAGGGAATTAAAATGTTGATCATTATTGAATTGTAAATCACAAAACGTCATGAAAATGTTTTATTTTATTTTATTTACATATATATCATTACAAAAAAGTATAAATTTATTTTACAAAAAGTACCCAACTCAATACAGAAAGATATCTCGTGTTTGAGTTGGGGAGCAGCGCCATGTAGCGACAGTAATGTTGAGAATAGAAATAAAAGTACATCAAGAATTTAATATATATACAGTTTAAATTGTTACACATGACAGTTACTACAAAATTGAAGACTAAAAGTACATGATACTAGAAATTACACAATAAGGCGCATAAAAGATATACTCGTAAACATAGTACATTCATATTTCGAAAAGCCTGATCGAATATTTTTAGAGGATATCTTTCATTTTTTTTTAAATTTACATACATTATTTACAATTAAGAGTTTTAGAAAATTTAAGAAGAAATTACTGTTGTAGTTATCTAATAATAATTAATTAATACATCTAATAAATAGTTATATTTACGCACAAATCAAAACCGCAACCTTTCAACACTCTACTCCTCGAAATATTTGTACATTTTGTTGGTTTGTTCACATTACTATGTGAGACTATTGAACTTATGTAGGCATAGTCATTTCTCTACCCACGATCACTGCATAACAATTTATTTAAATTGTCGAACATGATACGTGCTTTACTATTAAAAAAAAAACTTTTTTTTTAATCGACTTTCAATCCTCATTCTCATAATGGTAAGTTGAATATGATTTCACTTCTTACGTCCATATTTTTATTGCGCACGATTTAAGTATTGTTAAAAGTTTAAAAAAAAAATCATTTAATTTTACAAATGAAAAAAATACAATGCAAAAAGTACCGATAAACTACTTTTTTGTAGTTTGCCTAACGGAAGCTTGTTATTTAAAACTTAAAATTTGCAGACAAGGTTACAAAATATGTAAAATAAAAACATAAAAAAAACATAGGTAACAAACTTAAAACATTAATATTTCTCAAGAATTTTACTCTAAAATATTTCTACAAAAAAAATTGATTTTCTCTCCCAAGCTCATCAATAAAAACAAATGACGAAATAACGTATTCTTTTTTCATTAGTAAAAAAATCACAAACTTTCTGGTATTGACACAATATCATGCTGGCATATCTTACTTTCAGGCCTGGAGAATGTCCGTTTCTATTCTATCTTACTTATAACTTTTTTACTGTCCACCCTTTATCAATTAATATAATCTTGTCCTCTGAGCAAAAAGACGCATATATAGACATTTTTTATTGGCAAGTGGTAGCAGTGGCGTGCACTGGGTTATTAATCAGGGTAGGCAGTAAGAAAAAAACAGTGAATTAAACGATATTTCTTGGCTTCAGCCGATGTTTGTTGGGATTACCCGCCACATCAAATATCCAAATAACCGCTTTATTTATACACATTACAGCCAATTACGGGATATATAAAAAAAATGTAATATTTTTTTTCGTTCGCACAATTGCGTGAAAGAAAGCCAGCATAATATGATAATTATTTCGTTAGTAAAGATGTATTAATCAATACAGACAGTGGTTGCTATATTTGTAATTTGTACCGATAAGCACGGCCTTTTGCGACACCAAAACAAACGAGTCTTCTCTTCAATGCGCATTGCGTACACATGTATATTTTTTGTGTGGAATGCCGTCAACATTGAAATGACGTTTTGCATACATAGTTCCTGCTTTTGACACGCTATAGGCGCTGTGATTTGTATACAGAACTTTGCACGTATTTTTTAAAGTAATGGTTGATTTCTTGAAATTTCTTTGTAGATTTTTAGATATATCTTTTGTTTATGTGAGTAAGGTAGGGTAGGCAGTTCTTATGTGCCTATATGGAATGCACGCCTCTGATTGGTAGTAATGTTGACTGTGGTTAGTTTAGTAGGCAGTTTGTTTATTATTAGACTTGCTATCTCCAACCATGCTTTGGTATTAGTATTTACTTGTAAATCGTATTTCATATTCCTGGATTTGCAATCATGGATAAATGCAGTTAAGAATATTCAGGATGCCATGGGCTGCCAGGCCCCTATTGATTGGGCATTCTAAGTTGGCTGTCGATCGTTATGCATTCAATAAATTTAATATCGATACCTATACATTCTGATACTTGCCAAACCAAAAACTCAAACACGAAAATCGATGATGTGGAAAGGAGAGAAAGTAGAGGAAACGGATTGAAACATCTGTGTCCAAAGCTCTCCGTGTAGTAACGTTTGGAAGATTTTGGTTCGAATGGTAATTGGGGAGGGGTTCACGATTAGTAAATTACGAGAGATTTTTTTATAATTCAAATTATTTCAAGGCAATACCTTCTTCTTACTGTCGGCGACGATTCATTTCGCAATTCGCGCTTATTGTAAACTCATAAATCTTCCATCTACGTTTCGATGTACAGTATCTAATGTGTATTGGTTAGTCAATGTTGGGTGAGTCGGAGTTCATTAGCCGATTGGTAATCGCCACCCATGGTTTGGTTTATGTTGTTGGTATGCCGCGTCCCAGATTCTCAGAGTACGAGTGAAACTTTCTTCGTTCGCTAACAAATTTGCGCACAGCGACGCAATCTCCATTTTGATGGTATGAACACTTGGTTTGCATCCATCAACTTGTACTCGCTGCCATAATGCGGTTAACTGAACGGCGGTAACCCGTTTGAACGACTCTCCCGATATGGCTGGGAAAAATCGTTAATTAAACCTACCTAAATAAGATACGGCCAGAGGGTATAATTTACATATAGTGTACTTAGACTAGAGTCCTGATTATCCGGTTTTGGCTGTTCGGCATTCCCCATTATACGACGACTGTCAAAATGCGAAAAACATGTAACGTAAAATTTTAAGGACATGCATAAGAATTCACCGTAAAAAATGCGTCAATGTTTGCGAACGCAATGCTTCATTTTAAAAACCATGTGGAAAAATCATAAAGTTATAATAATTCTTCTTGGCACTTATTCTTACTGTAAATAACTTAAATTTACTTTTAGTTTGTTATTGTTTGACAACTGTTAGCTTGACAATAACTCATCATTTTTGAAATTCTATCAACGGTTACCATCCTTAGTTTGTAGTTTGAAATGGTAATTTGAAATTTGATGATATAAATTATACGAGTACTAATAATCTTCTATATATAAATATAAATCAATGTAAGTTTGTTTGTTTATCTTCGATGTTCTCGAAAATTACTTTTCCGGTTTCGCCGAAAATAGCACAGTTTTTATTAGTGCCGGGAAGGTTTAGAAAGTAGTTTGAATGAAATCCAATATGTAAAACTGTTGCTATAACGTTTTAAAATTGGTATGAAAAACATTGAACCCGCCATCTTTTATTTAGGTTAGCCCATAGATATAACAATCTGGTTAGCCACAGATTGCATATTCAAAAGAAGAAGGTTTTTTTGGGTAGAATAATTCCAAATGGAAAACACGAGTAGGTACCTACTTAAGAACTTTATGATTTATATATATTTTGAAAAAATAAACATTTGGAATGAAGTAAAATATTCAAATGATTCCTTCTTTATTTGGAGATTGTTACTTTCGCTGTCAAATCAGTTATGGCACCCTAATGACAAGCAAGAATTCACAAATTCATAACTTTATTAAAACAAAAAAAAATCCCGAGCAAGGCCGGGTACACATCAGCTAGTTCTATATAAATAACATTCCTTCGAACATGATTTGTTTAAGATTATCGTTTTTCTGTATGTCGAATCATGGAGCAGGCTTTTTTGCTCGTTCTTCGGACATTGGCGTAATTTTAACTAATTTCCCTTTGACGCCGCATGAGAAGTACATTTTTTTTTAATAATATTTGTTAGCCGGTTGTTTATTGCTATCTATAGGTACAATGCAATATATAAGACATATTGTAATGATCAGTAAAAACAGACGTATTATGCATTTGCGCTTTTGTAATAGATTAATGACGATGACATGCAGCAAATGCATTCAACCCACTGCTTACTGGAATAATTATTGTATTTCTTATGACGTCATGAGTATGAATCAACATTATTCAACACTGTTATAATGTAATTTATCGCGACTCGTAAAATATACGATGTTGCAACAAAACTAAGTTCAGCAACAATGTTATATTGAGCCCTCTAACTTTAATATTGACGTCATTTTCAAAAGCATCTTATTGAAAAAAAGTCTACATACAAAAGGCATCCTTTAAAACGTTTTTAAAAATTATGTGAGTCTTTACATATCCCATTCGCCCACCGTTTTTAAGAAAACAAGTGGGAAGAGATCGAACAATGGGCTTGATTTAAGAAAAGGACGGTCGGAGAATTGATCTTTTTGACGCTTTGGCTTCAGTTAGTACGGAAGAAAACGGTCGTTTGGAGGCACTATTAGAGACCACTTGAAACCTTTAGACAAAATCTATATTAAGGTCCGTATACAAGAAATATAATTGAAACGTTTTTATGCGCATGTATGCATCAGCAGTTAATCTATATTGAACTACCGCTTTCTTAGAAACTAAGCCATACTCATACTACATGAGCTATATGAAAATTATGATAAACAAATTAATCGTTTTGCATCGTTTTACCACAAAAATACCTCAAGGTCGTTATAAAATTAGTCAAAATACCAAAAGAAACATAAAACTATTAACCAGGCGTGCATAGCACTGTGACCGAGGGTAGGCTGCAATCTTTTCGATTGTAATTATGTAAAATTGAATATTTTGGCGGCCTTCAAAAATTCAGTTTTTTTGTTTTGTTATCTTCTACTAATGGTTATGGTTAGATTGATAAATTAGAGTAAAGGTTCTAACACACTGGTCCCACGTACGCGACACAAGACATCTGGACAACTTACAATCCATAGATTTTCAACGAAAATAGATGATTTAGGAAAACATTTGTTACACGAATCGCATACGTTACATGTGACAAAAGTATTCCTAGAGCATATATTTTCATATTAAATGTATGGATTGTAAGTTGTTTAGATGTGTTATAGATATATGCGTTGTGTAAGTTGCATACGTGGGACCGGTGTGTCCTTACCTTAAAGGTTGCTAATCTATATAAATTCATTCCAATGGAATTCGTCTTTAGTTTTTATTAAACTCGAGCATTACATCATCATAAAAAGTTTCATGTTTTTAAGGTAGGCACAGCTTTTCAAGCTTTATGGACTGCTCTCCACTTCTACTAACCTAACTTATCTTAACATAGCCTCCGTTAACCACCTATATTTTACTTATGATTATAATGAGCGAATTACAATTAATGACTTCCTCATAATCTTACATTTAAATTTTTACAACCTGTGACTAACTTACGCAGGTATAACTTAAAACTTGTAAGTCATAATTACTGACCATTTCACGAAATATGTACCTGAAAACTTTCCGAACTAAATCTAATCTAAATTGTTTAGCTAAAGGGGCCATGATTTTTAGAACTATTTAAAAAATTCAATTTGACCAAAAAAATTACATGTTTCGTAAAAACGTTTCTCTAATGGAGATTTAACAAATGAAATCAAATTATTCGCTAGCTGATTTTAGCGTTAGGTATACACGAAACGTATTGGATTCGACGAATCAAACAAAGTGTGGTGGACGAACGTTAAATCGGTTCAGTAGAACAACTGCAATATGCTGCAAGCGTAGTTGTTCAGGGCGTCGCCATCAAATATTATTTATTGGACAGGATTAAACATAGCCATCTCAAATACAAAATTCACACATGGATCGCCATCAAAGGTATATATACTGCGGACGGATACTAAGAATATTTCCAATATAACAACAAACTACACGCCTACATATATATATATATATTTTCAAATTTTTCACTACTTCTATAAAATAACAATAAAATTCGCTATATTTTTCACATTTTTCCTCATTTCTTCTATTTATCTCATCTCGACAAAATAACAACAAAATTCAAGCAATATTTTTCACCTTCTTCCTAACTAACTAACTAACCATCACGCCGTTTCCCCGCAGGGTTAGACTGAAAGGACGGACCGCCAAACAACTCGATCTTGGCATACTTGGCATGCTCTATTCACATTCATACATCGTCTCATACATTCTCTTCTATTATTTCATTTTTCTTTATTTCTTTTGTTTATCTCATCTTCTAATAATGTATGATTAAAATTCTGACAATTTCTACCACATCGGAATAGGCTTAGCCTAGTGAGGTGATTTATACCAAAACTTTTTTTTTATTTTGTATATTAATTCTATACGTATTTTCTTATGCTTACTGTAAAATTTACTAAACACTGTAAGTAATTAAGCATCTTTGGTTTTATAATGACAAAAAAATGCTAATATCTCTGGATATAAAAATTAAACTATAGAATAATTCATCAAGTGCAATTACCACCTGTACTAGTTTAATTAAATGTAACCTTTCTAACAAAAATATGAACTCATTATTATTTTTTTATAATGTTGTAATACATTCCAGATAACATTAAATAAGTGGCTTCAGTAATTTAATTTTTTCGGGAAACAATTTAACCAAAAATAAATAAATGATATTTTGCATTAAAACATTAGCAAAAACTACCTACGCTTATTCGAATGGCTGAATATTTTGCTGATAGGTGCACATATGCGTAGGAGTATACACATATTCATTGGCGTGCATTCCTCTATAATCAAAGGTAGGCTGTGTGAACTTTTTAAAGTTTGGGTATGAAATGCGCATTCAATATTTGAAAATGGTCATTTTAATATCACGCCATGGTCGAGGGGTAAGGCTCTCGACTACAAATCCGAAGGTCGCGGGTTCAAATCCCGGCGCTCGCAAGTAAATTTTATTTAATTAATTTGTGCTGTTCCACAATTAATTCATTTAAAATTAATATGTACTATATTTGCGCACGTTCCAGAGTGGAAGATACTCTCAGTATCGACCTGGTGAAAGACCACCAATCAGAATTGAAACGTTGCCTGAAATCGCTTTTAGGCGTGTTTGGTGACCAGATCTGAATAACCAGGTATGTACCCACCTTCCCTTTCCCCTTCTCCCCCCCCTCCCCAATATCTTCAGCCACACAACATTCCCCAATCGGGGGTGCCATAGTCTCACTGGCTCCAGACGGTTGGGAGCAGTTGGGACTCTTGTGCGGTATTCATATAAAAAAAAAAAAAAGTTAATTTTTGACGCCAACTGAATAAAATAGCATACTAAATTCAAGGAAAAGAAGTTAGGGTCAGAAATCAGACACGTATCAATTTTTTAGATTTTATTTTATATTTATGGTTGTTTTTCTAACCGTGGGCACAGCTTTATGGACTGCACGACACTGCTAATAATGTATCCATTCCATAGAATGTTAACAGCTTCACAAATTTCTAATCTCCCACAGACTAGCTAGAATTAAATGTAAACTTTATATAAAAATCGCACCTAAATTTACATGGCTGAATATTACGTTAGTTGATGGTATGTTAAAAAAAATACAACAATATATTTGACGTTGAAGAACGTGGGTTACACGGTGAACATTCAAAGTGATCACCACTGCCTTGGAGGTATTGATCAGTAGAATCTTAAATTTTGAAGTATCTAGGTGTTGTGTTAGTACTTATTCACTGTTGTATGATTTCTGTTTTGTACACTTTTATAATTTTCACACCCGAATCATATCACGCTAAAAATGGAAATATTTCACTCTAATACGAATTTTATTCGCTGATGCTAAAAATATAATAACAGTATATTAAAACATTTCCATCCAGGTAAAAATATCCAAACTCAATAACACGGTTATGACTTCAATTTAAAAGTTTACAAATGAAAGAAATATGTTATGTTTTTAAATTGTGCTGAAAGTAAATATGAATGTTTCATCAACATCATAATTGGCTAATCGCACAATTTTACTCTTTAAATAATATTTTACGGTGGGCAGGCGTTCGTTATAAAAATAATACGAATGCAAAATAAAGCGTGGAATATTATTTCTCGGCTTCTGTAAAAACCCTAAGCTTCGAGGGAATAGCATTACGGCACTTATTTCTCTACCTGGACGTTTTTTATTCGTTATTATTTTTTCCTCCATTCAGAACTCGTAAAGAAAGGCAAACTGTCTGGGCTGCAGTCTAGCGCAGTAAATTACCTGTTTTTTTACTGTATTTATGTCCCATTTTGTGTTGAAACTGTATTTTGTACACAGAGTGTTGATAGTGTAGTAAGTTCCAGGAAATATGTCTGCTAACCTCCCTTTAAAATATTTAACTATTTGACTACTGAAGATAAAATAATGTCGAAATATTTAAGATAATTCTACGTCGAACTATTGTTATTTTATCAACGAATGTGCAAGCGCCTAAAAGACGAAGATAAAAAACATTGACTTAAAAAAAAGGGCCTGACTCTTATCTAAAATATCACCTGAGTATCCTAAAAATAATGAATCACAAAAATAACACAATATTTAAAAAAAATGTTTTGGGTATATGTAGAGTGTGTACAAATAGGTATGGTACTACTTGTATGCTCATTTAATTAGTTGGTCACAACAATCAGCGGAAGATGTTAATATAAAGGCCATTTTCTAAGTATTCAATGCACAATATTTCTTATCCGAGTTTGAAAAGCTACACATAGCCTATCTTTGGTAATGGAGCAATGCATGCCACTGTGAGTAGGTATATTCTGCAATCTTCATTGCCAGAACATTTTAACAGAACTCTTTTTCTTTACCTTCATACAAATAAAATTACTTTTTTTTTCTTCTATGTACGTGAATCTTCCGATACAATTAACCAGATGCGTAGGTTTCAAAACTAGGCGGGACAATTCAATTATATTGGTTTTTTTCACATAGAATTAAAATATCCATTTTGCTCTTGTTAGATATCACCAATCAGAATTGAAAGTTGTAGGAATTGACTTTTGCTACGTTCAGTGACCAGATGTGAATAATGAGGTACTTCTTAACCTTGCTACTCACGTTCTCCTAACCCTAACCCACTTCGTTGAACCTTGTAATACTCCCCTAATTGCATATTAAAAAACTCTGTGTGACCAATAATAATTATTAGTGGGAGTAGTTGTACTAATCACGTTGACCGGGTTGAAACTGCAGCTTTCGCTGATTCGCTTAGGGGTAATAAGTTTGCAAAAGCAGAGTGACTCTCGGCCCTTCGTTTGCTCCTGCAGAGCTGCAGTCGAAAGTGGATTAATTGCCAAAGGCTCGCATAGCGCTGAAAGTGAACTCGTATTTCCCGTCCTTGTGTAGCCATGGATCATTCCATTGCAGCGCGGGCGCTTTGGAAGTACCCCGTCGTCGACCTCTCCACACTCTACTTTTCTACTTCATAGTGCGGTAGGCGTACGAGTACAACATGTGCGTAATTAGTAGTTAGACACTGTTGGACTACCGTAATGCAGTTCCTTTGCGTCAATTAATTTTGTCTGGCAGGCCAACAGTTTAAATATAATATTAGGAATATTAAATAAACCTCAAAAACTACTCTCATTAACTAAATGTTAAATACCAAATTTATGACACATTTGAATGAATAAGTACTACAAGTGCAAATGTTGAGTTTTCGGGTAAACTGCATTTGAATATTCATAAAACCACTGTTATTCATAGAACACGTGTCAAGTCCCATAAAAAATGTGCGCCCTGGTGTACCGGTCGCACCGGGACAGGAGTGCTCCTGGCTGGGGTGATACGTTCGTATCGTTATTCGATTTTTTTCAATGAATTTTAAATTTCAAATATTTATTTCTATACATTTTCATGTGAGCTTTAAGGCGAGTGATGTAGGAAAACATTTTATCTCCTGAAAAAATTTGCAATTATGTCTATATTATTTTATTAAAAAAATTATTTTATTTATGACTTAAAGGCATTCGATACATGATTATAACGCAAAGCACTCGCGGATATTGTTTTTTTTTATTGGCGGGTCTTTAATTAATTGTAAATATGGGTTTAAAGCTCAATTCCTTCCTTTCATATTTAATATCGGATGGCAGACTTAGTCCGTTCATTGAAGAAATGCATTTGTGGCCCTGTCCTTTCTAATGTGTTCTATATTTGATAATAAGATGACAGTGGTTTATGGTGATAAGTAACATCGTGTTATGGCGTGAGTGGGAGAGGGGAGATAATGGATCTAAGTGAAGTGAATTACATATTTACGGAAAATAACATCTTACATTAACTCCTGTGCTCGCCCTATAGATTATAGGATTTAAGAGGTAAAACGATTTGTAAGTATATTCGAGTTTTGTATATAATTATTGTTGTATCGAGAGAAGAAAAATAAGTTCTTAACCTGCCATGTAATTGTTAAACATTAATTCCGTACGATGAGTGGCGTTTTGATCTAACATTTTTAGGTAGATATAAAATATCGAAAATTTTCTGGTTTTAAAAAGCCTCATTGCCTCATCTTCGTGGTAAAGTTAATACATATACCTGAGAAAGCCAAGGCATCTTAAGATGTCAATTTTAAAATGTGTCAAACAGGGGAAATGAAATTAAAGTTGTTTTCAGAGCAGGCGTTTTTTGAACTCGGCAAAACTGCCATGTAACACAGCTAGTTTTAGAATTAGAATTCTAAACACTGGACACTTAAGAGGAACGGCAAATCCAAAATTAAGTTATGTATGAAAGAGGCGGCGCAGCCATTTCTCAATCTTTCACCGTAGCATATCGACTGTAAATATGTATTACATTTTAAGCCCCAAAATGAAAACTTTGCAGGAGACGATAAAAACGAATATTTTACTATTCGTAAAACTAATTTTAAATCTTGATTTTTATATTAGATCGATTTTTTTCTGTAGTGACGTAAATTATTGCATGTCTATTTATAGTATTATGATATGTGACGTTTGACTCATTTCACCGTTTTTTTTTTAAAACACCAAAAAAATAGTTTACTATATACGATATGGTTTACATTATAAAAAAATACCACTTTTCAACAAAAATAATCTTACCATATTATCAAATGAACATAACAGACAACACTTAAAAGAAACATATCCAAAAATTGTGGCTTTTAGGGTTTTACATATTTACAGAAATATATACACCATCATCTTGATTAATGCTTGTAAATTTATATACGAGTACGTTACAGAGAAAATGCAAAAATTCTTATTTCATAATTTGACACTTTTTGATTTATGGCAAAGTAGTTACGGGGTTTTACGTTGGTACTGAGGATGGAACGCCACAAATTGTTGATCTTAACAAGGAACGCTTTCTGGAATTGACGTATCAATTGCGCCTTTGTTAAGCCATCATCCACTCTGCAGAGTTTTGATTGCATGTGAAAATAACTGCCGAGCTTATCGAAGCACAAAGCGTTTATTACCAGCCCAGCCACTTGTGGTCGGTCTCGACAAGAGACCCTCTGTGATTCTGATGGTTAGCCAGAATTTAAGATACAATGCCTTGCATTCTACAACATTCATACAATAAGCCATGTTGTATTTCGAGTCGTGCTCTTTGCATTCTAATTGAATGAAGACGGGCTCGAACGTTACCCATCGTGGGGTTATATTTCTCACTATAAATACTAATATTTTATGCACCGAAGTTTATCAAGTAAATATTTTGCATCCGAATATCTACACAAATCAAAGCGTAAATCATTAATTTATACACATGACAACTTATACTAATCACACCGTCGCCTTATCTTAAATATACTCGTAGATATACCTAAGTAACTTTTTGGCATAAATTATATCAGTAGCCTAGAGTCCTATGTGAATCATCGTTGGGACGCGAATACTAGAGACAGTTTTCCTTCATTCGCAAAAGTCTGGTTTCCAATTCATACCACGAAGTTGGTAGGTATCAAATCATGATTTAAATTTACGGAAGGATAAGGATAAAGATAAATTTTAAACATCAGTTTGCAAGCATGAAGTAATGCATTTGGGTATGAAAAAAATGCAATAATCTGCGTTGGGTACTACGGGCTAACCTGTACACTTTTCAGTAAACTACACCTTACAGTAGGTACGTAAACTGAACTACACTACACTTTAGTTTTTATTTACACTACCTGCCCAACAACCCATGATTTAAAATAAGGGAATATAATTGATTAAATCATAAATTTACATTCGGGAATAATAATGAAATTTAATCGCCTCCGTTGGGTGCAACGGGCAAATCGATAATCATTTAAAATTAAATAAAAATAGTATGATTTCTTCAAACGATTGGTATTCAATTTGTGGCGTCATAATTAATTAATTAATAAAAAATATATACTTTGTTTACACCACTTTATAAATATACATAAACATTTACATATTCCTGATGATGACAGCATTGCTGTTAAAACATTTAGATGTTTATATATATTTATAAAGTGGTGTTTAAAAATACATACTTTTTAATTAATTAATTAAAAATAATATGTTTTGTTTAAATTCAATTAAATAAACATCTGCATGTTTCAAAACCAAACGTTTCTTCATCAAAACACAATGTATAAAAGTATGCGTGTAGTAAGTAGGCATGTTTTAATAAAATGCCGGTAAAAAGAAGTAGTTCATTAACGAGCGGCTTCACGTTGTTTGGCGTTAAAAAGGATAACTCTTCAGCCTGACGGTAAATAGGAGGACTACATTAATTTTATTACACAATACAAAACGAAAAAAATTGCTTTCCAGAAGCACTTCAAATTTTACCCGACCAGCCCGGTAACTCGATCATCAATAATAAATAGGTATGCTAATAAATTCTACGGTTTTTAATTACCAACGTTGAAAAAAATCAGTGGGTTCACCCGCTAAAATAAAACCCTTTCAAATTCCTAGTTTTAGATCGAAGCCTTAGCAAATAACAACAATCGAAACGGAAAACGTTCTCTCGCTGGAAATTTGATAGTCAATATTGAATATGAATGAAGTGCAGTAAAATATTTCAATTCATTTGGGAAGCATTGGCTAATTGGATTTCTCGCACGTGAGATTTTATATTACTGGCTCATATACACCACAGTAAAAATGCATTAAAACATGCAGTAAAAAAAGGTAAATAAAATAGATGGTATGAAAAAAAAGTAAGATTTTTGAATTGGATGTATAATATACTAATTTTACTAAAACCTCGTTCACACGGAGCGATTTCGTCGCTGTTATGTTGCCGCGGCGAGTGATTGCCACGTGTTGTTTCCGCTAGTCACACGGAGCTACTGAAACTGCGAAGAAAGTGCGAAATGTCATACATGTTGAAAATACATTAAACCAATCAAAACCATTCAACAACTAGCGACTAGCGATTTGAAAAGTCAGACGGGGTGATACTAGCGCTAGAAGTCACGTGACGGGCAATTAGGTTACGTGATCGCCAAAATTGCACGTTTATCGCGATCGAAATTGAATATGTTCTAATAGAATTCTAATCGAATCGTGCGAAAGTGTAAAAGATGCCAATTATGTTAAGTTACTCGCTGCGAATACCTTGTCACACGAAGCGATTTCAACGTAACTATTCAAATAGCAGCGTTGAAATCGCTCCATGTGATCGATGCTTTACAAATAGTTGTTACTACATAAGAGCTTCGTCATTAATGATTGAACACTCTATTCGAAATCTTTTTCTTTAAAAAAAATGTATAATATTAATTACATACAATGGGAACTTATACCCGCTAAGCCACTCCAAGTAGCTTGTCAGCAGGAGTTTAGTTCGACAATATTATATAATACAACAATAAATAACAATCACCATACAAATGTAGGGCAATAATAGAATAATATACTTGTAGGTGCGTGCATGTTGCTATCAATGTACACAAATTGGAAAAATATTAAAAAATATATTTTAAAAATATAAAAACAGCGTAACAGTTTTACTACAGAGATACTACTCCAATTATATAAGATCGATTTAAATAATATTATAAAGAAATAACAAAAATATAAGTATTAAAAATATTGAGAAATAAAAAAATAAAAACAGAGAACATTTCAAAAATATTAAAAAAACACTATGCCGTTTTGTCCTACGGGCTTTTAATTCGAACGAAAATACATGAACATTACTGTTACGTTACATGAAGCCAGAGCTCACCGTTCCACAGTTTCTTCTGCACATAGTTTATATAATGTGGGATATAATACGCAAGGATTTATGTCTTTTCACGTACACAATAATTATTTTTAATATGTATTTATCGGCACCACACGTAAAGCAACATAACGGTACTCGAACTTACAAAATAAGTTCGTTTCGTAGTTTACGCGTTTTAATGATCACTCGACTAATAATATCAGCTTCTACTTGTATTGCGAAGTACACTATTATAATGAAGTACATCTTAAAAGCTACCTCTTCTCTTCTGAAGTACTAACCGACTGTTTATTTACCTTTATATTATTAATTATGTTAGAATATATATTTAGATGGAGGTAAAGGTCAGAAGCAAGAAAGTCGGAACATTTTTTTTATTTATTAAGTTAAAAGAAATACACGATTATTTCACTTTCTAAACTTAAATATATACATTTTATAGTAATTAACATACATATTATTCATAACCTATTTTAATACTTATATTATACATAATATTACTTAATATTACGTTATATTATTTACATACCTTACATATTATTCCTATTACACATTACTATTTTGCTCACCTATTTTGAGATTGAACATTTTTTTTCAAATGTTCTTATTCGATTCTCCGTTTTCAGGCTATCGGGAAGGAGATTGTATATATACGAGTACTCATTTATACACCCTCATTGTCTATGTTTCTTTTACCACTTTCGGTCTTTACTGAATTCGTGTACAATTTATTATGTTGCCTTGTGTAGTGTTCGTGCACATGTGATGTTTTTTATAAATGCTGTGTTCGTGTGTATAAGTCCATTTGACGGCTTCCGTGGTCGAGGGGTAAGGCTCTCGACTACGAATCCGAAGGTCGCGGGTTCTAATCCCCCCGTGCGCAAGTAAATTTTATTTAATTAATTTGTGCTGTTTAACAATTAATTCATTTAAAAATAATATATTGTGTATTTGCGCGCGTTCCAGAGTGGAAGATAGTCTCAGTATCGCCCTGTTTAAAAACCACCATTCAGGCTTGAAAATTTGCTTGAAATGGCGTTAGCCGTGTTTGGTGACCAGATTTGAATAGCCAGGTATTTCCCCATCTCCCTCTTACCCTTCTCCTTCCCCTCCCTAATACCTTCAACCTCACAACATTCCCAATTGGGGATGCCATAGTCTTACTGGCCCAGACGTTTGGGAGCAGTTGCGACTTTTGTGTGGTATTCATATAAAGATTTTTCTAGATTAATAGGCATATATTATATTCGTACAGTTTTCTGATTTTCAGCAAGTTCATTTCTTAGTATAGCTTTTTTGTGGGGGAGTGTAGGTTATAATTAAAAAGTTTTTTATTACTTTATTCTGTATTATGTGTAATTCGTTTAAGTATGTAATGTGTGTTTCTCCATATTTCTATTAGGTAATTTAGGTGAGACTGGATTAAACTAAAGTATAGGCCCCTCTTAACGTGTGCTGGTAAAAGATGAGCTATTCTACCAAATACACCAATTAGTGGGATGATATTTTCTTTTAGTTTTTGGATGCGTTGTTTAAAGGACAAGTATTGCGTGGGTAGATGATACTAACTCCAACGAAGGTTGAAAATGTACGTAGATATGGAAAGAGTTTGTATAATAGATCGGTTAGGATTTGGACGAAGCAAGCACTATATTATGCCAGAAAAATGGTTTATAGAGGTCCATCATCTCGATGTTTGAGACATGAGTTAAAGCAGAATCATGGTGAGTTACTGGTTAATAACATGTTTTTTTGTTTGCTACTGATCAACGTTCTTTGTAGTAGACAGGAGTTTATGACAGTAGTGTGCAATAGATGTCTCATATGAATAAAAATCGGGTAGGTATATCCGAGACTCTATTCCGATTGCAATTGTGTTCGGGTAGAACTTTGCGATCATCATAAGGATAGCAGCCAATAATATGGGATTTAAAAAAATGGAGGATAATATTAACAAGTTTTGAACTTGAAGTATGATACCGGTGTAGATGGCGTAAATTGAACTGGTCTCATTAGCTTAGTTGGTTAAGCGGTTAAGGTAGAGGTCCTGGGTTCGAGTCCCAGATGCGACTGAAATCTTTTTATTTTCTGTTTGTTTTTTTCGGTTTCCTGGTTCATTTGGGATGTGTTAATATTATCTTCTTCAATAATTAAGTAGTTTATTAATTGAAGGGCCTTACAACTGTATCCTTTTAACATAAAAATAAACTATAAAGAAGTTTAACCAGACATAATTATGATTAATGTGATGAGTACGCCAAGGTACCATGGTGTGTCGCCTTCAGTAATATCGGTACTTGTGTGGTTATGAATCAAACTCGAATGTTGGTAGGATGGTATAGTTATCACTGTCGCAATATTACAAGGTATGACAAGAGGAAGAGGAGGCAAGAGGAAGGATGAGATTTTGGTCTTTGGTCTAATTAAAATTCAGAATACCAATATTATTAAAAAAAATCTCGTTTTATTGTAATCGAAGGATTTTTTTTTAACTAGACATTTTGGATGTTTTATTGAAAATGTGGGAATGAGAGAAATATGCTAAAAAACTAAGTGTAGAGATGATGCAGGAGTTACTCCGTTCGGAGTACCGTTTTTGGTACTTTTATATTTAAATGTAGAATTTGCATCGTAGTTTAATAGAGAATTTATCGTTGGATTTTCGTGGCCGGATAATCCGGCATAAAATGGTTCAGAAAGTGATTTAATTAATTCCTTTATCAGAGGAATACTTGTGTCTTTATGTAGACGGTTAATCCCGATCCACGAAGGAGCATTCAGTTTTAGTCGAATGACCTTGTTTTGCAGGGTTTATAAGTGTTTTAAGTGTGTTTTTCCACATATGTGCAGCGTATGAAATTGTGGTTCTGATAGTTGTCCTAAGTTGTTCTAAGCGTGGAAATTTTTGCTGCGCTTTTTGAAGGATTTATTGTCACACGCAACTTTTTATAAGATTCCTCCAGGAGGAAGCTTGAGATTTCACTCGACGTGTGGCTGTGAGCTCTTGAATAGAGCTTGACATGATATTAGTATCATCTTCAAATTTGCATATTTTAATGTAATGATCTATTGGTCTAGGGATGTCGCTGGTGTAAAAATTAAACATGATGGAGGCTAACATTGAACCTTGGGGGACACCAGCGGTTAGAAGCCTCATTGATGAGAATGCACAGTCTAATTTTATACGAAGAAGAAGAACGATTTAATAGGTAACTGGCGAAGTACTACCGAATACTGTTTCTTTCATACTCGATTGTTCCTTTCATAATCTTCATTCGAACGTTTACCACAATAAATAAAGCGGAAAACTAGCTAAAATGATACATAAAAATATTCACTCACATGTAATGTGTTATAAAATAAGTTTAGAGAAAAGCATTATTTCTCCTAGAAATCCTTAACAATCAACACATTTAGTAAAGTGATATTCTTTATTGATTTTTATTGAATACCCGTTTTGAAACTTATGAAGCTTAGACGGTTTTTCAATTGCTTGTGAATGAATATTGTTATTAATTCCGCGAGGTGTGCGATGCACGAGCTAGACAAGTGCAAGAAAGTAAAGTAAATTAGTTGAACATCATTTCAAAGACCCGAAATATTATTACGGTCCCAATTGATTATGTTTGTCCGTTTGACTGCTAAAAAAATATTTGTTGGATGGGATAATGATAGGAATTCTCCGTTGCCTCCAGCAGTAGGTGAGTGAAACACAGATGTTATATTGTATAAATATAATGAAGCAGTCTCACTCAATCTCCTGTGTTTGCAGAACAGTCGCCGAGTTAGACGCTAAATCATTGCTCTGGCATTGATCTTGCGCACTAATTATTAAAGAGTTAAGAATATTGATTATTCATTGGAAGAACCATTCAACAATCCGCTTCCCATTAGGTAAATAATACAAAAACAATATCTGGGAACTGCCTCGAACGCTAGGAGCATAGTCTATGGACACTGGGTAGTGCTATTGATATTTTGAGGAATTCTAGTTATGCAGTCAAAGCGTTTCTCTATTGGAAAAGTTGTTTAATACGATCATTATTATGCTGTAACAATTATTTTCTCTTGTTGGTTTCCATGTACACTTATATATAAATAACAATGCTTCCAATTAGATTCAGATAATTACAATTATCATAGATTTGAATTCTTGTCACAACACTGCAATAACTGCCAGCGCGCAGCGTCCGTCCATAGATTGCCTTCATCCGGTGGCTATTGGCGATTCCTAAGTAGAAACGGTCGCCGTACAAACAACGAAATGGCCCGCGATGAAGAGCTCGCAGACATATACCTACTGTACCCACTGTACTCGTACTTCCAGTTTCCAGTACCCACTGTCGCACCGGGAGTTCAGGCAGTTCAGTTCAGTTTACAGTGTAGTGGGGCCATCACAGACCGGATCGTCTCATTCATTCATTTTCAGCTATTGCGTGGAACGGCGCGCGAGGAGAGGGCATGATACAGGAGTCTGAATTAGTTAATCCTACCTAAAGTAGGTGGCTATGAGAGGTGTTCAACGATGCGATTTTAAAGTTAAACTTGTGTAGTTATTGTTGGGATTAAAAGACGTGAGTATAGTTTTGTAAAATTGATTCAACTTATCGATTCTGTTGGAAAATATATATATTATTGAAAAAAAAACGTATATAAATAATTAGCAATTTTAGTCGGACCTAATCTCGTAAACGCAATGCTTGATTGAAGAACTGAATCCCTTATTTGAATAATTATCGTAGATGTCGCGACGTTTGTTCTCCCGTGGTTGGACCCATCAACCACGGGAGACCCATCAACCACGGGAGACCCATCAACCACGGGAGACCCATCAACCACGGGAGACCCATCAACCATCAATCGGTAGGTTTTCCAAATACTTACTACTACATTATCATTTGGTATGAACAACAAAAAAACAACTTCATTTCTTCTTTTTCTTTTTCTTATTGGAGGTTGGATATCATCAGGACAAGATGACGGCCTTCGTTGTTGAGGGGCAAGGTCCTTAACTATGAGACGGCGAGTGGGCAAGTAAAATTCAGTAAATTAAATTGGGTTATTTCACATTTAACTCATATAAAACAACATATTGTAAATAATTTAGTACCTTTACTTTCGGCACTTTCCAGCGGCGGCGGATCGTGACATGAAGTGTGCTAATGTGCTAAGATTTAAAAATTCGACGTTATTGATATTGTTAGCCGAAAGAGATTTTTTTTACTCTCAAAAAGTTTTTTTATTGTATGAAGATTTTTCAGCAAATCGGTGCATGAACCGCCGAACTGACATTTTGTTTGAAAATCTTCTTACAAAAATCGATTTTTTGTAAAAAAAAAAAATTACCTTGTCAGCTGCAATAACATCAATAATCCCCTTTTTAATATTAGTTCTCCAGCATACTAAAAAGTTATGAGCCGCCACTGATTTTTAGATTAGTGTATATTCTCAATATTACCCTGTTGAAAGACCACTATTCAGAATCAAAAGAATTGCTTAAAATGGCTATAGCCGTCTTTGGTGAGTAGATTTGAATAGCCATGTACTTCCTTGAAACCCTACAACCTTCAGCCTCATCGCATACCCCGATTGAGGATGCTATAGTTTCACTGGCTCCCGAAAGTAGAGAGCAGTTGGGATTCTTGTGCTGTATTCAAAACAACAACAAAAAAAACCAATTTTCACCCTTGTGGTTGCAGCTCAGAACAACTAGCGGTAGGTACCTACTGCACTCGACACAGTTACGTGGGTTACGAAGCCACTAGGTGCGGCAGCGGCGTCTTTCTGTACTATGACCGCCAACAAGATTTTTCTGGATTAAGAGGAACGGCTGCGCTGCCTGTTTCATACATAGCTTAATTTCGGATTTGAGGCCAAAATACCCATTCAAACTGAATGATATATTTTTAAAATTAAATGTTTAGTAAATATCTAGTATGGATGAGAAATATTTTATTTATTTTTGTTTTAAATTATAAAGGCCATGAACAAAAAAAAAATTCATAATTTTAAAGGCAACTCAGAATTTTTTTAGTGTGTTGCCTTTAAAATTAATGTATTTAAAAAAAATAGCGAATGCGCTGTATAAATATGATTATGTAAATAAAAATATTAAAAAAACCCCTTTCTGGTCGATATTTTAATCGTTTTTAATTTAATTGAAAGTCCACCATGATGCTTATTTTAATACTTAAAAAAATATGTGTTTTACATTCCATTGTGTTTTCAAAGTAGACGGGGAAAACTTTTTTTTTCATCTCAGATAGCCCCTAAATAATTGTTAAAGGTGTCTGTAAAATCGCGAAAAATCAATTCTTTTAATGACCTATATTTCATAATATAAAACAAAAATAAATAAATTACTTCTAATCCGTACTAGATATTTGCTATACTTTTTTTATGAAAAGAAAAAAGATTATTCGGTAGGTGAGTATTTTGGCCTCAAATCGAAAATTAAGTTTAGTATGAAACAGGTCGCGCAGCCGTTCCTCTAAGCAGTCAGATTTTTCTTTTTCCGAAATCTACTACAATTTCTGCAGTTATTTTATTTTTCATCTGGGAAGCAGCGGGGTGCGGTCCTTAGAGGTATAAAAGCTGAGAATTCCACAAGAAAATAAGTTGGAAAATAAATTCCGTTAAATTTATTTTCCTTCCACCTTTCCTTGGGAATGCACAGCTTTAAAGCCTCAATGGGTTGCACCCCTTGCTGTGTAGATATTTCTAAGAATAAAATGCTTTTGTGCTCACGAACTGCACCAGTGGCTTCGTTATATTCACGTAAATTTATTTATCAATACCGCTGAATTCATTTTTGTATGATTCATGAAATATCTGCATTTTATATTCAAATATTACCAGTGACTAGTACTAATGATACTTGCGCAGACCCGTAAACGAATACGGGATGTTATAATAAAATTTAAAATAAATTTTATGTAATAAAAATTGAATAAAAAAATAATGTTTGGAACTTGGAAGGCAACCATGCATCACCATCAACTATTTTTGGAACTGTGATATAAATTTATTAAATGTACTGAAAATAAGAATTTCATAATTGTAATGTTACCTACAGTTACGTATTTTGTACTCACATCACAACCTAAATTATGTTGTTTAATAGCCCCTTAAAGATTTCCCATGGTATTTACTATTACTACTGGGGCTTGGGATGTTTTAAACTCACATTTGATGATTATCAATTCGACGATCAATGCAATTGTTTTTTTTGTATTTTTAATGGTCCCCGTTAAATCACGTTGACGCTCATGCTGTTATTATTAGAAGGTTTTCACAACTTGGTCAAAAGCTTAAATGGGCCTAGAATCGGACTTAATGGTGATCTTTCAATTGTTAGAATTTATAATGGCGCTGATCAAATCATTTTAAAGAGCGCACGTTGAACGTATTTGTGCACACTGATAGTGGTTCAAATTGGTTCGAAATAGTTTGGAATACCTGTCCGCAGTCCCCCATTACCCCGCACTAGTTCTACGATATAGTATACCACTACAATCTGAGGAATTGAGACATGCGCGCGCTTCGTACAAATCTCGTAATGATGTTCTGACATCATAATGTTTTAAATGCTATTTGAAAAACCATTTATTATAGGTACAAACTCTGTTCTGATAGACGTCCTTAAGGTTTGTAGATTCTAATACAGGTACACTCTCTTGTAAAATGTTGTGATGTATTTCTATTGTATTTGTATGTTTCAAACCTGTATATTTATTTATGGTATTTTCCTATTGTTTATATATATATATATATATATATATATTTGTTTTTTATTTGAATATACACATTTTCCTGGAAAACTCTGTAAAATTTAATATTATGTAACAATATCACACATGAGTTGAATTGATTACTCAGTAGTGCAACATTGTTCTATTATTTAAAAAAAAATAATAACAAAATAAAAAAAATCTTTTAAAGATGATTCTAGTGTATCTAAGTTTTTTTTTCAGCCTGCTTATATTTGCATTATTATCGTTGTGAGATTACTTACCAAACCGTTCTACATCTAAAAAGGAAAAAAAAACGGTGTCTTTTTCGTGACGTAAAACATAATCAAAATAAAAACAACCTGAAATTGAGCCGCATAACGAAACAACGAATGAAAACATCCATTTGAAATACAGTTAATACAATAATAAGGTAGAGAAAATTGAGGATTTACAAAGCGGTCGGAATTATTTGTTTTCTGGACGCTGGAAAACTACCGGAGTGCGATATTCTTCCCGAGAGAAGGAGCGCAAGAAAGCGAGATTAAATTGTAAATATTAGAATAGAGTGATTTCTTGTTGCTGCTTCTATTCCGGTGTGTGTACTTACATACATACGTACAGATAATAATAAATATTATATATTCTTAGGTAACAGGTCGCTTTTACGTCGTTTATCCGAGCAGTACGAGATAAAACTAACAAAACCCTTTTGCCAATGGGTTTTTTTTTCTGGTGGTGCAATCTCCCAGTGAAAGTTAAACACTGGGTAAAGGCGTCTATTCCGATCTATGTCGTTGAGTTTCTCAGACATTACAATTGCTGTCTTATGACTTATTTTTTTGTTAAATTTGATTTCACTTTAGAGTTCCAACTGCCGGGAGGCATCCACGCTTGAGGAATGTTGTATGACTGTAAGTAGTACAGGGGATAAAAGGAACGTTAGAGAGTACCTGGCTATTTAGACCCCTCACTAAACATATCAATAGCCATTTCAAACATTGTTTCCTGTCTTGTAAAATGGAAAGAATACCGTTATATTATACTCGTATGTCTAATAATTTGGTGGAGACTTTAGACTACAGTACAGGGTTATTCAAAATGCGACCCGGGCTTTTTCCTTTACAGAGACATCTAGTTTGATTAAATTGATGATACCAACGACAAATAGTGCTCTTTCTAGTTGGATGTTCAATGTTAAAATGGAGATGAAAGGTACGTTGCATTAAAGTTGCCGACTCAGTTTTACAGAACTCACGAACACAGAAAACCTTGTGCTGCATAGTACAATTTTACTCACAACTGACGCGAAATGTGTGCTTGGCGGCGCGAGTACTCTAGCGGTCGGCGCAATCATAAACGGTCTAGTGGTGGGAATCAAAACTTTCGGATCTCCTCTTTCAATTGATGTGTAGCTCATTCATATATAACATATAATTCAGGAAATATAGCGGTACGAAATGGGGTCCATCATTATGATCAAAAGGTTTTGATTTTAAACATTTGTTTCCGATGAGATATACTGGATTTATATAGCGTAGCACTTCGCAAAATTTGACCACCACAATTTAATTTACACACCTAATCACCAACTTCCATTAATGGGTATTTTGAATGGGGCCGTTCTACTTTTGATTGCGCGGCATATTGCGAGTTAATTTTTCGTTGGCTGCCGGTGCACAGCCATATAGCCATAGCTACAGTCATATACAGTTGCATTCATCGTAGCGCTGCATTATCCATATAATATCATCATGTGCAATCAGCTGGTAAACACTCCATTCACTCACTGCAGTGTCAAAGCTAACAGCTGAGGATCACTGGCTATTATAAGACGGTTGGAGGTGTTTCTAGTTGGGTCCACCACGGCACACTGAAACTAATCACGTTAGAATATAAAGCGAGTGATCGAGCATTATGGAGCCTCGCCACAGACGGAGAATCGTCCTAAATAATTCAATCACCTACGTTTACAGTTCTGTCAGTGGAATCGATAAACTTTAAGTACACGGCCATGTTGGTAAATTGACAAGAGATTTACAACAGTCTGGCCGGCAGAACTTCGCCTACTATTGAAGTATTTGTTTGATTTATTTATTTTTATTCCGTTCAAGTTAATTTGTAGAACTCCATTTTTAATTAAGATTTTTATAATTTAATAATAGCTATTATTATTCATAAAATTAATAAGAAATTCTTGATTTTACACCACTAATAATAATAATAATAATAAGAGTAAATTTCTAAAGCGCAGTTTTGTGAAGGTTCACCTCAAGTGCGCTTTATAACAGATATACTGCTGTTTATGCAAATTAAAACTATGATATAAAATATTCATGATCAGATATTATAGCATAACAGTTTAGAAACTAAGGGTGTAAATAATCAAATATCACGTAGGTACCAATTAATATATAATCACCAACACGTGTAAACAAAGAATTTCTTATTAATTTTATTAATAATAACGCCACAAAATAATTATACATTTATTGAATAAATTATTATTCAGTTTCAAAAACCGTTTACTTATTAAAAAAGTTCTGTTAGGTAATTATTATTACGCGTGACAGCTGTTTCACCTTCCGAAGGCATTTTCGAACTCTGGAGAAGCCACTTAAGGTGATCTATTTATATTATTTCTATTTAGGTACTTATGATGAAACTCGGAATGTTTTAATTTTTATTATCAATGTCCTTATTAATTCTGAGTAAATTGACGGTTACGAGTATTTAAATTATTACATTTCACTGTAACGGCGTTAAAATGTACTATTTTAAAAAAAAATTTGATTGAAAGTCATTTGTCAAAGATGGTTATCATTGGTGTTTCCAAATCAATTGTAATTTGGATTGAAGGGGTTTAGTTTTTCCCTTCATAATCTTACTAACTTGTATCATAGGCTATAATACTGATCTCGGCGTGAATATTTTTAGAAGTGCGAAACGAATTATATTCTTTTGTTCATTCATTAAAGTAGCTTTCGGATTATTAGAATTTTTATTAGTTTCCAATTGTTCTTAGAGAATAAATATTTTGAATGTGAATTGGGTTAGTATTATCCGTGAGTCATTTTGTTTAAGAGATTATTTTTTTTTATATGAATTCCGCACAAGAGTCCCAACTGCTCCCAACCGTCTGGAGCCAGTGAGACTATGGCATCCCCAATTGTGGAATGGTGTGAGGGTGAAGGTATTGGGGAGGGGAAGGAGAAGTGGGAGAGAAAGGTGGGAAAATTCCTGGCTCTTCAGATCTGGTCACCAAACACGGCCAAAAGCCATTTCAAGCAACGTTTCAATTCTGGGTGGTGGTCTTTCAACAGGGCGATACTGAGAATGTCTTCTACTCTGGAACGTGTGAAAATATACTATATTTTATTTTTAATGAATTAATTGTGAAATAGCACAAATTATTTAAATAAAATTTCCTTGCGTACGCCTGGATTTGAACCCGCGACCTACGAATTGCAAGTTGTGACTCTAATTTATTTTATATGATATGGTACAAGGTTTTCTTTGAAGTCTGAAGAGCTTGTTTCCGTGAATTTTAATAAAAAAAACCTTGGGCCGGAGGTAATTGAAAAGCTTGTAAAATATATAAATATCCGATAATCACCCCCAGAACTTTTTTCCATTAAAGTTTGTATTGTTATCGAACTACTGGAAAAAACAACAATTATTAAATGGAATATTGTAAAGAGCTCCTCGCTGTTTTATTTTATTTGTTTGCGGGGATTAAATCGCCCCACGGAAGGAATTGCTTTGCAAACTTTTATCAACGGAAAATTTTATATCAAAAATATAATATTTTTACAAGCGACGAGTTTTCTCTGGAACTGCCTTTTATATGTGGTTTGTAGGTTACATACATAAATAAACTTAAAATGCGACCACCGAGGCTACGGTAAAATTTGCTGGGAAATTAAAGCCCTAGTAAAAGCGTATCAATTGAAATGAATGGTGACGCTCAGAGCTCGAATGCATTTGATTGCTTTCGCGAGCTTACTGGGAAACTCAATGGAGTGAATAGATTCTTTTTGCATCATTGAAATGTGAAAAAATGTAAAATTCTGAAATTCATTATATTGTGTTCTACAGCAATAAAAAATTCACACGTGTTACGTGCAGTAAGCATTTTGATCGAAAATACCTGTATATAATTTATCGTAACGTCAGTGTAGCGCAAGAAGTAATTAAAGGACTTTAAAAGAAAACAAACAAATGCATTTCCTCAAGTGTTTTTCACGTGTTTTTATTTAATTATGTCGATTACCGTACCTGCGTATGGCATATGAATGTTTATTACGCCGCAGAAAGCTTTTTTTTTTTTTACCAGATCTGAATAGCAAGGTACTTCCTCACCTTTTTTCCCATCTCCTTCCCTTGGTCTTCTTCCAGCCTCACAATACGCTCCAGTGGAACTGTTGGCTTAAGGAGTGTTACTATAATGTAGGTAGTATGAATTATCAATACTGTCCTTATTTCTCTCAACTAGGAGTGAGATGTTTGGAAGTATTGTCACTATTATGTATCTATATGTGTAATATCCATGTATTAATACTTTTATTTTAACAGCGGAGTTATTTTTCAAAAAGTTCGATTTTGATTAGCGTTTTCCCATATCTCACTCTGCAACGGTGGCGATTACCGTGTGCACCGCATTTGTGAGGCCCGGAGTTCTTTTGTTTTTCAAATCATTCGATTTTGATAGACTTTTTACGAATCGTGATGATTTATATGACCATGTTTTATACATTAATTTACTTATTTTCACCCTAAAGCAGTCGTTTGATTGCCCAAATCATATTGATGTATGTGTGCGCTCATACATAAAATTAACCCATTTTGACATCTAGCTCGGTTTTACCAAAAATGTCATTTAATGGCTTCATGACGCTGACGATAATGTAGATGCTTATTGCGTGCAACTCTTCTGTTATTCAGCACTGTTGTCAATAGTGACTATGTTTGGTCTTTCTCGTTCTTGCACATATACTCAAACTAGTTTTCCTCGTTACGATCTCTGCAAACATAATTTTTTAAATGTTTGATACGTAAGCAGTCCTATACTGTTGTCGAAGTTATTTTGGATATTTCATGTATGCTTGGGTACTTCATAAAATGTATTCATATTAACTTACCCACTAAAACTATCAAATATTCTCTTCTCTATTCTGGCATAAGTTCATTGATTCATGCGTATTCCTAATGTTCTATTATTGATACATGACTCAACTTAAATATTTTAATCAAATGTCTTTCCGGCACGTCACTGTTTCATGTATATATTTAGTTGCAGGTCATGTTTTTACGAGCATTCTTTCGCTCTTCGCGTTAAAATCAACAATACACCCCATTCTTAAATTATATCATAACGTTGACATTTTTTATGGTTTTTATTAATGTAAGAATTACATATATATAACATTTAATAGTACAGATATAATAGCTAATTACAAAAAAGTATGAATTTCTTTTACAAAAAATGCCCAACTCAATAGAGAAAGATTTCTCGTGTTTGAGTTGCGGATCACTGCCATCTAGCGACATCTTGCTTTGTATTGTTTTCGAATATCAGTTTGGTCATTTGCAAATAGTTTTATAACACAAACGCCATAGAGCCAAAACGCCAAATAACTCCTTTATGAATTTCAATCTTCGATTCCCTTGACTACTATTTGTTAACTAGTGGTGCATTCTAATTGAATTTACTATAATAATTTATCAGTAAAATTCATCAGTATACGTAATATACTATATACACTTTATATACAGTGTGTCCTGATAAGGGAATCTTTGCTTCCGAAACATACGGTGTGCACAATATATTTCTTATTAATTTTATAAATAATGACACCTCAATGTAATTATACATTTATCAAAGAAATAATTTATCAATTTAGGAGGTGGGCAGGCGGTACCATCGCCCCTTGAACTATTCATCGGATAAGAAACACCTTTGCTAAAGGTCACCCTAAGTGGTTCACTACGCCAGGAGACTTATCAGACGATCTTCTTGGCCGCGGATGCGTCTTCCCACTAACTGCGTTCGATCATTTGAGGCCTGTTGAGGAGAACCCCTTGATCTCTCTACCCGGACTCTCTCGACTCTTGATCCATCGCCTAGCACCGCAGTGAGATGGATGAATTAATACGTCCGTCACTCCTGGACATACTTACCCCCAGAATTCAACAAACCCCTGATACCTCTTTCCCTCCCAGAACTTCCCCTCCTTTATTTTCCTTAAAATGACCCTCTACACAGCATCCCCAAAGATGACATGCGCCCTGAGGAAAAAAAAATTCTCAGGAAATATAATTCACGAATTAATATGATAGGGTCCTCCATTTTAAACCCGTACAAGTAAACATTCATTTATTTGTAAGTGTTCAAGTTTAATTTGTAGAACTCCGTTTTTATTTAAGATTTTGTAATTTTTTTAAAATAACTATTATTATTTAATATTATAAAACAGCTTTCAACGAAATAAAAAAACATCACCATTGGAACAAATAAATATCTACATTTTTCAAAACCAATTGTTTCTTCATCTGGATACAATGTAGTAGGAGATTTTCAAATATTGTCAGGTTATTCGTAACTAGGGAATATTTGTCTTTCTTTTTAAAAAAAATGAATACTGAGAATGTAGACGAATACATATAAATATAATATATATAATATGAGAAACAAAAATAATAAAACTCTATATTTATGTAAATTTATTAATTATTATATTTATATTAGAAAATCGAAATTAAAACAAAGTCAAGGAACAATTAAGGTACCTGAAAAATAGTTTTTCTTTCCCTTTTCTGTGTATTTTTTAACAGTTTGATAATCCCTTTGGAAGGTGAAACAGCGGTCACTCGTAATAATAACAATAATTACATGGTAGAACTTAATAAACATTAGTTGTCTATCGGTTTATCCGACGAATGCGTGGGAGTGATGACTTCTTATAAAATCTGTCATCAAGCTGAATTGCCGAATAAACACAATTTCATCATAATATCTATGTAATAACCATTGTTATCACACTGGGAGGCTGCGAACGGGGTATTGTAAGTGCCAAATCGTCCGCTACGCAGCGTCAGGCTATATTTACATAAAATAAGCCATGATTATGTATTACCATAAAGTGGGGTTCATTAGTCAATTTGGCGGGATGAAAGAGCGACCGAGTAGCTCAATTCGTGGGATATTTGCCATCTTGGAGAAATTTCAACCAATGGGCGCTGCACAAAACTGAAAAATAATTCATAACTATTCTAATCACCATAAAAATTTCTTCATTTTCATACGTGAGAATAGTTGTACAGTCATAGTGGGCTATAAAAATGTGTATTTGTGGTAACTGTCAAGAATAAAATAAATAAAGGCACAATATAACGTCGGTGTAAACTTCGTTTCATGTGTACCAGCACCGCGCAGTGCAGACACGTAAAGTGGCAAGCACGGAAAAATGAATTGCTTTCATTGTCTATGGAAACATTCACGCACGGTGTAATGTGAATACTCCCTTCTGTGCCATGATTGCCACTGTACGTGACTGCACTGCGCGGTGCCGGTAGACGTGAACAGACCTTAATTCCAATACCGCCGAAGAAAAATTTGTAAAAATGTTCTGGTGAGACGAAAATCCTTGCAAATTCTGTAGGGGGGAAAGGGGTGTAATGCATTTGCTGTGTTGACTATAACGGAGTCTATTGGTCAATTTAAAAAATTGAATTCACCAATTAATGCGGCTTGTGCCGTTCAACTGAAAGCGCCAAAAAACGTATTTCGAATTCATTGGCTCATACGCGGTATTGAACTTACACTGACGAATTTCCAAACATTTCATAAAATAACAATAATAAAATTCATAAATAACATAGTTTTTGGCTCTGATTTCTCTTATTTTGTATTAAAGTTTATTCAATTCTTTCATGTATTTTTTCCATTCAAGGGCCTGAAAGGTACCCACTTCAAAAGTGCGATCTTCGAACACAGTTTTTGGACTACGCTTAGCTCCTTCAATATTTTGATTGCTAATGCTGCTGCTGATCTAAATATTGCCCTTTGTTAGTTGGTATTTTCAGGAATGCACTCGTTATAAAAGTAAGGTGAAGGCATTCCGTTAACTGCTTTAAACACCATCCGTAAAACTTGAACTGGATTCTTTCAGGTCATTTGGGCGAGTGAACGTTTCTAAATTGCTCTAAAGTATTGCTCTAAAATTCATCCATCCGTGCTATCCTTTTTACTGTGTTAATCAGGTTAATTTTATACTCTGTGCTATTTTGTAGTTATTTTAATATTTCGCTTGGTTGGACAATGGATGATGCATAATTTATGTAAACACGCTCTGAAAACTTCCAGTGAGTATGCACTTCAAAAAGTTTGTAGTTTTGTCCGTATTTGATAAAAGTTTTTCTCACATATCACCAATGTTGAACACTAATATTGAGGAATAAAATAATTCTCTTTTAGAATTGTTTTTCTGGTTAAGGCAGGTTTCCTGCAAATGTTTTTTCAAAACAGTACACAAAAAGACACAAACAAAAGTATTTGTTTGCATACAAATTCCGTATCCTGCTAAAATGTTTTGTTTTGATTAAAAACACAATATTTTGTGTAGACAACAAGATGAGTTATATATATTTTTTTTAACGTAAACACGATAACTTCTCAATTAGGGAAATATTAATTAAAAAAAAATTGAAATATTAATTGTTTTTGTGTTTATTTCGCAGAACTCCATTTAATTTATTTTTTTAAATTTAATATAAATCAAATTTAATAATGTCATTATTATGTTCTGCAAATATTTTTAGTTATTATTATTGTGACAGCTGTTTAGAAGTTTAAGGCCTCTTCAAAAAACTCTTCCCCCCCTTTTTCACCCGCAAGGGAAATGTTTTCCATCAGTGACGAAAAGCAAAAACATTGTATATGCACCCACAAATGTGTACGGTAACGCTCCTTTGTTTTGCTTTTTTGTGTAAATTTTATCAAAAAATATTCGTAGGAGTCGCGGCTTCAGGCATTTTTTTTTGTCACGGAATTTATTGTAGTAATGTAAAGCTTTTATAAAATTTAACATTGTTTCTGTCCGTGTTAGTTGGGACGTTGATATCTGTTATTAAGCGCTTTTGAGGTGATTTTCTCACGAAAACGGCGCTATGAAAATAATCCATTTATTATTATTATTATTGTTGAATCTCAACACATTTGACTCCAAAGTGTCGAGTTAAAGTGATACGAGGCGGATGAGCGTCAATAATTGGTGTTTTTGGTAGAATGATTGTGGTTATATTCTGTACAGGGGAGTAGGAGAACACGGCGTGCAAGGAGTAAGTGGTTAGCAGTAACTGTTGGTTTGTCAGCCCTCGTCTTCAGCAGAATAGAGAGACGGCGATGATTGAATCACATCCGCTCGCTCGCATCTGTCACCGCATTGCGTATCCTCGACTCCGTATCGTCCTGTGCCACTGAATGGATAAACCGATAGAAATATCTTATGAGCCTGAAGTAATCTCAGTATTTTCCTTACTTCTGGTAAAATGGATTGAAAATTTTGAAATATCAAAATTTCTTGAAGAGAAAAACAAATTCATAGACCTATCTATCCCCTAGCAGTCGACAGGTATTATAATACAATATGACATTAAGTTTGTTTTCAAATCAGTAAAGTTTACACTTCTAGGGATTACCTGTTCAGTGTCTTGTTGGAAGCGCCTAGCTCAGGCCCGACTACATTCAGCCAAGGGTCAAGTGGGCTGTAATCAGTGGTTACTAAGTAATGGAGTGGGATGATAATTGTTTGAAGTATATAGATTTCTAGTATACTCGTATCTGTCGGTAGATGGCACTGTATTCACAATCGGTCGTTTACAGGCCATTAATTAGGTGATGTTCATACTGGTAGCGGGCAGTATCTAGTTCGTCATCTCCCTTGTCGATTTTGTTTTTGTGAGCGATGTTTGGTATTTTATACGCGAAAAGCTTCTAAAAAAGGCAATAATTTTAACAATGACAAAAGATGATGTTTGGAAAAAGACGCAATATTTGGTCTATAAATTTAAAAAAATAAAAACAAAAAAATGTCCTCCATATTACCTATCGACTCTAATAATTTAAAAGTACCTAGTGAGATTTGAGAATAACAAATTCTTATTATTTTTCCGAATTTAGTCTTCGATAAGGATAAGGTAATATATGATTCTAAAAAGGGCGGGGACGCCCGAAGAAGAAATGGCATGGCAGAAGAGTATTTATGAGACGATAAATAAAAGATTGAAGCAAAGATTGTGTGGCAAGACAAAGTTGTGCAGAGGTATTTTTTTATTGTTTTTTTTTGTTTTTTTTTTATAATAAGCCACTTGCACGCATTTTTTAATGACTCGGAAAAAATCGTGAGAATATATGTTTCTACTAAGACTGCGAAAATGTAACAATTTATTTTTATTTTATAATATTATAATCAAATCCTGATATTTAGCTCGTGACGTCACTAAAAAAATAAAATAAATTGTAAGTATGTAGGCACTCATTAAAATCAAACAAATATCTGATACCTATGAGATTCATGTTCTAAAAGAAGTGTTATTAGTAGGTACGCTCTCCAGTAAAATTTTAAAATACCTCTTTGATTTCCAAAAGAGTATTTCTACATTAATGTCGTACGTAACTTTATCGATTAAACACGACGATCGTAAATGAAAGAAATATGTATTTACCCGGGAAATGTCCGCACGAGCGATTGGAGTTGGAATCCAGTTTGCCGATTACCAGCCCACAATATTTGAATCTGTCCCGGCTGAGTGTGATCGATGAGCGGAGGCCGCCGCTCGGTGACGGTCTGTCCCCTGTGCGAGGAGATATGGCACACGAAGATGATCCCTCATTTTCATTTCTAGATTAAATTTCATTAAAAATATATATATATTTATACATGCCCGTACCCGATAAACTTAAACCAGTGATTGCTGAGCTTTGGAATTAAAAATGTAGATGGCATTTTAGTTTCCGGTGACATTTTTATGTTCACCTAAAAACATAGAAAAACGGTTGGTATTGGATAGTTAGTGTCGGGTGGGGAGTTGGGTGGTTAATCGGGCGACCAGTGACGAGAAGCGATTTTTTTTTGCAATTGAATTTAAAAAAATTTTTTTTATAAAAAACAATATAAATCCATAGGAGACAAAAATTTCATTTACATTTTTTACTCAAAATAAGTTCAGGAATCACTGGTTATAGTTTGTCGGGTGCGTTCTGGTACACTCCGTTTATTTATTTAAATACAAACAGTGGCGTACATTGCTCTACGACCAAAGGCTGTGTGTTGTTCGTTTTTTCACGATTTAAAAAAAAAATCTTTTTATTTTTATGGTTCGGTTCTGTTAGGGTAGGCACAGATTTTCTGCACGCCACCGTATACAATATACCCGGAGTAAAGTGCAGAAATTTCGGGGGGTGATTTTAATTAATAAAATTATTCCTGAAAAGCGTTTACTTTGTGGCTTGCAATAATTATAATATTAACGAAAACATTTATTTTGAACCATTCCCTTCGTCGGGATAATATTAAGTATAGTCCTGATGAAGGAAGGGTACTTACGAAACCGGTCGATTATTATATTAAATTGAGGTGGTTAAAAACGAAATTAAAAAATAAACGACTCTTTTCAAAATTCCAGCGTTCTAAGGTAGTTTTCAGGCAAAGAAGTTGAATTGTTTGTAGGGAAAAATATGTTTGTATGTGAAAGAAAATAGAATTTAAAAAAAAGAAATTATTTTTTTAGTTCTATCATCATGTAGAATCACTTTCTGAAGTTTATGAACTTTACTACCGGACATTCTGTATATATATCTTCACTTTCCGTCTACCTTTTTTACCTTAAGGTTTTTTAACAGAAAATCTAGATGATTATTGATGGCAAGGTAGAGAAAGACACACCCGTTGGCTTCGAAAATGGTACTAGGGTAGTTCTGTCATTGTTCAGGGCTACAATTTGAAGAGTTTTATTTTAGTTCTAAAAATTAAACTTGAATGCAATAAATAATAAATACAATTTTAACAACATATTATTGTTCAAATAGATACAAGCAATAACTGGTAATACAATATTGAAAAAGACACAGAAGGGCTGTGAAGTGGTTCAGTTGTGTGCTATAAACAGTCAACAATAAAGCAAAGCAAGAAATATCTAAATTTGTCTTTGTTAGAAAAGCACCATAGTATAGTGTCTTAGTAATTAGTTCACGGGAATTGCAAATACATTCTCAGCATAGATTCCCGTATGATTTTGTCAACTTTGAAAATGCTTTGTCAAGCTCCATCACGTTCAGATAGTTGTTGACAGTATGTTCAACTACATAATACAAGCAAACCAGGAATTTCGCACGAAGTTCAGAGATTCAGATTAGTATTTTGTAACAGGAATCTGCTGTGTGTAGATGTTTATTACGACATAAAATTTAAAAAAAAAAGAAATTTGAATAAAAAGGGTTCTTTTTTTAAATACCCATAGTTTTCAAATGGGATAATCTAAATATCTCTTAGTTTACCCTGATAGGTACTTATCTACGGTGTTAAGCTACGAAAATACGTATCGTCGCATTAGTGAATAACTTTTTTTTTAAATCTCCGCTCATTAATTGCTACCTATAGCCATCGCGCAGAAACGTTCTACCGTCCGGTCATCCTTTCATAAAGGTAGCTTGACTTTAGGAATGTACGATCAGATGGTCGAACCTTTCGACACGGTTGCTTCAGTTTGTATCGGGCAAACCAGTCGTGTGAAAGGCTCGTTAGCCGAATCAAAATGGCGCTTTTAAATAAAGTTTTTTCTTGTTGGATGCCACGGAATAAGCTAATTGGATTCTATTATTTAGAAACCAGTGTGCCTGCAGGAATTTTGAATTAGTTTTGTCATTTAATTCTATGAGATTAAATACTTTCTAACTAACTAACTAACCATCACGCCGTTTCACCGCAGGGGTAGGCAGAGAGGACGGACCGCCAAATAACTCGATTTTGGCATACACTTCTTGCTTTATTCACTTTCATACAGCGTCTCATACATTCTCTTCTGTTATTCCGACTTTTGACATGGGCCGACTCAAGTATTTGATTCACTTGATCTTGCCATGTCTTCCTCGGTCGTCCCCGGATTCTTCTTCCATTCACATTCGTGTCATATATTCTCCTTACAATTCTTTCTTCATTCATTCGCTCTACATGCCCAAACCATATAAGCGTCCCTTTCTTAATCTTGCTCACTACGCTTACATCAGCCTTGCATTCTTTACGAATCTCAACATTTTTCACGTGATCATACATGGTTTTACCACATATTCGTCTCATAGATCTCATTTCTACAGCATTGCCATACATCAGGGTTGGTATCAGCACTCCATTGGACTGCTAGCTTCGCTTCTTTGTACAACTTTTTGTTTGCGCCAACCGCGTTCAGTACTCCGTTTTAATAATGGAGTTTCCTGCATTGACCCTTATTTCAATATCCCTATCAGTCTTTCCATCTCTCGTAAACGTACTTCCCAAATACAAAAAATCATCGACCTGCTTCAAGTATTTATCATTCACAACTATATTGCACACTGTTTTCGTACTCTCTCTTTCAAACACTATGACTTTAGACTTACTTACATTCTTCATTAGCTCATTCTTCATACATACTTCGTTCATCCTAGATACGAGGGACTGTAGATCTTCCATACTGTTAGCAATCAGCACCGCATCAGCATACAACAGGAAACATACTTGCAGACTCAAGCCCACCTCTTTCAATTCTTGCATACAATTGTCCATGTATATATTAAATAACCACAGTGACATTACGCAGCCTTGCTTACCACCTTTTGTGACGTCAAACCACCCCGTAAAATCACCGTTTGCCCTAACACATGCAAAGCTTCCCCCGTAAAGAGATGCGATTGCCTGTATAAGATTTGTATTCACTCCATACTAGGACAACACCTTCCATAACTTTTTTCTGTCAACTCGGTCGTATGCTTTTTGTAGATCTACAAAAGCAGAGAAAAGTTTCTGGATTTTTGCCAGAAACTTCTCTGTAAGCATACGCAACGAGAAAATCTGACCCATGCATCCCCTTTCACTGATAAATGCACCTTGCACATCCCATATTTTATCCTTTGTTTTCATTTGTATCCTTTCAATCAATATCCTACCATACAGCTTTCCAACTAAACTTAGCAGGCAATTAGCCCTGTGATTTCAACATTCCATGCGTGACCCTTACCTTTGTATAGAGGCATGATCACAGCCCTGATCCAATCTAATGGGGTGTAACCCTCCTCTAAACACTGGTTAAAAAGTTTGCATAACCATGTGAGAATTATACGGCTATCTCCTTTAAAGTATTCAGTAGCAATATTATCGAAATCAACAGCCTTATCATTCTTCATTCATTCAATTGATCTTTTAATTTCATCCATGCTGATTTTGGGAACATTCACCCCATCGTCATTCATACCCGACTCGGCAGTGGAATCACTATCACTCGGGTTGCTTTCGAAGACCTCTTCATAGTATTTCATCCATCTCTCTTTTATATCTTTCTCATTAGTCAACATTTTTCCATCTCTCGATTTTATCACTTTCACACATCCATTTTCTGTACCATTCCGGGACCTTTTGACCTCCTTTCGAAACAGTTTAATGTTTTCTTGGAAATGGTTTGTCATTTTGATCCCCTCTTCCTCTTCCGGGCGTTTCTTTCGTTCTTTCACTCCAGCACGTATTCTTTTCTTTCATCCCTTGTGAACTTCTTTCGCTCTATCCTATTCGCTAGAAGCACTACCAGTCGCTATCAGATATAACCACGCTTTCTTCTTCTCTAAGACCAGTGCTTTAATCTCAACCCACCATGCATCACCTTTCTTCCTACCTTGGAGATTCACAAAGGCTAACTTTTATGTGGTCCCATGTTTCGTCTATGCTTAGATCGTCCATATCCTTATCATTCAGTTTCATCTCTACACAATTTTCATACTTACTTCTTACATGATCGTTTTGCAATTTTTCTATTCTGACTCTAGTTGGAGCCGACACCATTTTCACTTTAGAGTGCCAGCTGCGGAAGAGATTTACTCTCTACACAACCAAAAAATGGTCGATTTTTACCTCAGCCCCTCTGAAAACAGTTATGTCTGTGGTGACGGCTCTCAACCTATAGTCAATTACCACGAAATCAATCATTGACCTTTCATTTCCTCTTTCCCACGTATATTGGTGGATACCTTTATGATTGAAGAAGGTATCCGATACAAACAGGTTCCACTCGAAACATACTTCAAGAATTCTGTTACCAATGTTATTCGTTATTTTATTCTCAAATATACCTAAAGTTGACAATTAAATAATTTCAATTATGTTATAAAATACACTGCTAAAATTTGTGAATATAGTACGAAGTTTAAAGTTATAGTACGGCTTTACAACATACCTATACAGTATTGCGGTATGTGTATATACACCTATTGTGTATTTACTTGTACACATAGGCATACTACTCACACACATGTTCCTCTGAAGTGAAGAGCTAATTTTGGAAGCTTGTTTGGCCATGTGTTCACTGATCGTTGTAGCTTTATGGATTCATCCCGATAAACACCGAGTCAAGACGCCATGTAAATCGGACGACTTTCACAAAAAGTGTAAAAGCATGTCGCTGTGGCTGCTTTATTAGTCACGAAGTATCCTGACTTTTCGACATTGAAGTCTCATACTATTATAAAGCGTGGATGAAATGAGATCCATTCAATTCAAAATTGGGCTTGGAATGATGCAAATCCCCTCATTTACATAGAAATCTGCTACATCTACCAATGCGGTTCATAGTAGAATGCCAACCTCTTTGCGATCAGCAACCTTTTTAGTGGCGGTACCTACTTGTTGGATTTACAAAGTGAGTTCTTTTTTGGAAAACCGATTCATCTATGTTTAGCTCTGACCGATGCGACGGACCTACCGTAGAGAACCTATAAACTAGCTCGCGCATAACTATAAAACCGTATTATTGTGGCTTTTAGCTTGCTTTTAGTTCGGTTTAAGGGTTGTGAATCACTGCACCAGTAATAGCATAATAATGGTCTTCTCCATTACTCATCCTCGCAAACTGGCGCTGTTATTCTCTTAACGTAAAAAAGTACATTAAATGAATATTATTAAAGCATATCCAGCCTCAAAGGAAAGCTTAAATTATATGTACACATAACATAAAATTGTGAAACCCTCCCATTTAAAATTCAAAAGATAAGAGATTAACTCCATTTTCACGCTCTTTCATAAATTTTAATCTCCTTGAATGTATTCTAATTTTTGTGCCTGTTAAATGTCTTCGGTTTATTCTACAAGTCTGAACTCTTTCACAGCCCGCGACGACTGTAATAAATTACCTCTTGATTTATGAATTCGTTCAATCTATAATTAGTTGCTCTATGTAAACTAATTGTTAACTCTTAAATAAATAAATATTTAATAACATAATCAACTCTATGAAAATATGAAATAGACGTATATGTAGAAAATGGAAAGGGTCGCGATTGGGATATAAACCAGATCCTCTAGTCATACCGGAACAGGTGCCTCTAACAATCGAACTACCGAGACCTAGTTATATCCCAGTCGCGACCGTTACCTTTTTTATTTTCTGTTTATTCGTTCTGTTTCATGTTTTCATTCATATAGTTTCTGCTCATATATAAGTACAGAAAACAATAGAGTAAGATATTATAAAAAAGATCCAAAATATTAGACGTATATAATAATAATAACACACATTATTCAACAAGAAAATGTAAAAAGCTTTCACTGCCCAAATAGGAACGAATCCCGTTTTAGGACACTCAAATTGACTAGTTTAGTTCATACTAAGTGAGATTATACAAAAATAGAAGGAAAAAGCTGGTATTGACATAGTAGAGTAATATAAATATATCTGAAAAAAGTATAATAATTAGGTATATAGAGATGTGAAGAAAAAAAGTGTAGAGTAATCATTTTTATTTATTTATTTTTTTATTTTTTATTATTTTATTATTTTATATTGCATCCGTCTTTTACCACAGAGGGCTTCACTCAAGGTAGGTAAGACCTTGTGGGAAGGGCGATGGATAATGGGAACAATATTTAGATGGACATTGGGAAATGGAATATTCTAAAAACTATTTCAACACTAAACACCGGGACAACCGCTTTACCAAAATTAATAAAAAATTAAATAAAATAAAAAATTTATTACATTAATATAAATTGAATTGGTCTCATTAGCTAAGTTGGTAAAGCAGTTGTCCCGGAAAGACAGAGTTTTTGGGTTCGAGTCCCAGATGAGACTGATATCTTTTTATTTTCCGTTGTTTTTTTCGGTTTCATGTTTTATTTAGGTTATGTTAATATTATTTTCTTCAATGTTATAATTATAGAGTAATCGTTTACGTATACCAGATAAACCTTCACAAAACTGCGCTATAGAAATTAACTCTTATTATTATTATTAATTTGAGTATATTATAATAGTGAAGTAAAAAAAATACAATTAAAAATTAAAAATTACTTTGTATTCACCACTTTATACTTAATGGTTATGTACTTATGAAGAGAAGAGAAAAAAAAATCAATTCAATTTTTGCCTCCCTCAAAATTTTGCTCTTTTTTTACACTGTCTCCCTCGATTTTTTTCTGTACACAATATATAACCGATAACTCGTATTATTATTTGGTTATTGTAATTACCCTGATAAAGTGTATTCTGAGCAATACCGGTTGGCTTGTAATTTTTTTATTTAATGAAAAGCTTTCGATATACTAAACTAGTAACCTCAATTATACAAATACGAACATGTACAAAGGGAATAAGCGCATTTTATCAATTTCAAGACTTCTCAAAGTGATCATAGTATTAAGAATTGTTATTTTCATACACTATTATATTTTTTCTGTTGTCTGTAAGTAAATCTGACAATGCTAGGGGATAATTTCGTCTGCAGAAAGTTAAGTAGTTTCATAATAGTCCTGTAGTAATTAGTAATAATAATACTAGTTTTGTTAATCGTTGAAGAAAATATTAATAACTCTCAAAATGAAACATGAAACCGAAAAGACATAGAAAAGAAAAAGAAAACGATAGCAACTGGGACTTAAACCCAGAACCTCGTAGTCTATCCGGGACCCCAAATCTACCGAGCTACTGCTACACCATTCCGTTCCGTTATTTTTTATCGGTATCATACTTCGATTTCTAAGAACCGTCAATATCATCATCAAATAAATCACATATATTTTTTGCTGCTACAAGATTCTGCCCGAATTTATTTGAAATCTTTAGATAGTGTTTCGGATATACACATCCGATTTTTATTTATATGTGATACCTGTTAATATTATCTTTAATGATTAAAAAATATACTGCGATAAGGCTCATAAGCTATTCCAAAAATAATAATTATAATATTTGTATTATTTGCATGGCGCCGTTTTTGTGAAAAATCACATCAAGGGCGCTGTACAAATATTTATCCAAGGCTCTGTCTTACTACTAAGAATGAATAATTTATTATAACTTAAGGCTAGCAGATTGCATCCAACAGATCATCAATCTATAATATAAAATAATACATACCGACCGGTCAGTGGCTGAGTTAGCATTGCGTCTGGGTCCCACCCAGGCGTCGTGAATTCCTCGGGTGGCTAAGTCCTCCGCCACGATACAAGCAACGTCTTCCGCTTATTTTGATGGTAGTAGGAGATTTTCAAACACTGTCGGGTTATTCGTATCCCGGGAATGTTTGTATTTCTTGTAAAATAAAAGTTAAAATAAATATTATTAGTACTGAAGTGTCAGACGGGAGGGCGCGCCAGCCGCCGCAGCGTGGGAGTGACCATCTGTTGTGCGATGGGTACCTACTCTGTAGGAACCAGCTTGCTGCGTTTCATCACCGTGTTTCTGTGCCATTTGTGGACACCTGTGCATGATGAATTTCATAACCTATTTTGAATTCTGATTTGGTTAGTTAAGGAAGTTTGTATACTGCCTACACGACGAATTATAGATCCTATAGTACCTGACCTACTTTATAATATAGGTATACATAAAACATAAGAGGTATGGTTATAAATAGTGGAAGATCCAAGTATTGCCTTACCGATAGTTCCTCTCTCCCCCCTCCACCACTCCCTTCAGCTTCAAAAAATACCCCGCTTGGGGATACCATGTCCCGCTAATTGCGGACAGCTGGGATTGATGTGTGGTATGCAAAAAAGCTTTGTGAAAATAATGGAAAAGCGGTGTTTTTTCACAGGTTTTATGCAAATTATCCCAATTGTTATGTCTGCTGATTAAAACTCTCGAATGAATTGTGAGTTCTGGCAAGATGAAATTTACACATTTTTTTTACCGAGAATTTCTAGCTTCTAATTACTTTCAGATGAACAAATTGCTCTTATAGGTTTTACTTATAAATCAACGATTTTCTTCCTTAGTTAATTAACAAAAGTCTTGATATCTTTTCTTTTATTTTGATTAATTAACCTTTGCCCCTAAGCTAATTGATATTTTTGTTTCAGGTAAAGAAAACAACAATGGTTCATCGCTTGTTGGAAAGGCTGTTCAGGAAAAGCGCAAGTATCATATTCCTTCCGTTAATTACTACTCACATTCTGAGTAATGAATACTTTGTACTGATGAAATGTTGCTAATTAGCTTACCTTAGAAACTGTAATGCATTAGCTTCATTTATAATTACCATTAAATAAAAAAGGATCAGGTTATAGTAGAAGGCTAAGTATTTATATTTTATAAATTATTAAGATTCAATTAATTAATTGTTTTTGTGTTTAATTCATAAAACTCCATTTAATTATTTAAAAAAATTAATGTAAATCAAATTTAATAATGTTATTCTTAAGTTCTGCAAGTATTTTTAGTTTTTATTATTGTGACAGCTGTTTCGGCGTTTAAGGCCATTTTCAAACTGCGGTTAATCCACATTACGATAACTACGACTCTACATTGTGACGACATTTTTAATTTTTTTTTTAATATGAATACCGCACAATAGTCCCACTGCTCCCAACCCTCTAGAGCCAGTGAGACTATGGTTTCCCCAAAATGGCATTAAACGCCGAAACAGCTATCACTATAATAAAAACTAAAAATACTTGCAGAACTTCATAATAACATCATTAAATTACATTAAATAAAAAAAAGATTTAATTTGTTTTCACAACTGTTTTTAATATATAAATATTAACATGTTTCGAAAGCGAAGCTTTGCATACTAGGATATACAGTATACAAAAATAATGACAAGTGTGGACAAATGATGAACATATAAAATAATAATGTAAGATTGGACAAATTACAACAAACATAAACATTAATGAACAATAAGTGATATATATTATTAAACAAAGTAATTATTATTAATTTGTTAATTATAATGCCACAAAATAACTACAAATCTCTTGAGGAAATTTACGTTTATATCAAAGTTTTATTTTTGTGGAATATACAAGTACCTTTGGTTTCGGTGATCCATGAATCGACCGCAATAACCTTCTGAGGGGAAAATGAGGAAAACAGGTTGTCCGGAAAATTGAAACTTTTAGATCTGGTCACTATACAGTTCTCTCGGGCAGTTCGGAATGAATATTGAACTCTTAACGCGCACCTGAAATTATAAATCGGAATCATTTAATAATATTTCATTTATATAAAATAAAAGTACACCTACTCGTTCAGGCAGTCGCTAGGTTTATAATTTGAAAGGTGATTTTTGTCTTTAATATCGAAAGTTTTTAAGGTATGTTTTTAGTATTTAATATATATTTTTTTTGAATTAACAAATTGTTTTTTTCTTTATGTATTATGTACAGAGCATGATTTTGTCATTTTAAGTGAAATACACCCTAGAAACTAAATGTTGTTTCAAACGATAGTGTCTAGAAATGAATTTTTAGGTATGGACAAAAAAAATATCGATATTTTTTAAATAATCCTACAATGTGTTATCAACATCAAATATGTTTTGTCACTGCCAGTTTTAATTTAGATCTGAAGATTTTTAGTTTGGTGAGTTCAATTGCTAGTTATTTCAGTTGTCGATGTAGAGTTTTCCACATTTCTGAACAGGTTGATCGATTTGAACGATCCATTTGTATTGCATCATTACATTATTTATTGATTTTCTGCGAATATAATACATCTTTAAATATATTTTTTGTAGCTTACTATCGAACTGGTACACCAGATATGCAAGTTGTAATGATAAAGGGACCATGTAAATATATTATTTAGTTTAAAATTAGAATATTTTGTTTTACTGTTTTAATTCTGAAGAAGCATATTCTGCAATGGTTAAATGTTTCTCTGTACATTTTACTCCAACCATCATTCTGAAGTTCGTATTTACGTTATTCTGCAAAGTACCCACACTTTACTAGGAAATATCCTGCAGATTGCAATAAGCCCATTTCAGTAAACGTCCGTACATGTTTCTCTGCGTTTTTTATTGTAAGTGGTTCTTGTTTTTTCAGACAGATAGAAGCAGATATAAACGACCAATTCACAGAATGATTTCCTAATGAAAATACAAGCACCTGAAATATAATTCTTTGTTGGTATATTTAAATTGTTTTAACTCATGAACAAGGGCTCGTTAGTTAGTTCATGGTGGAAATTCATCACCTGTAGTTAATTATTAATTAAGTATCAAATCAAGAGGCTCAATATACCGTAAGGGAAGGTGAGAGGAACCAAATAATGTTCACGCTTCACTTCATTATAACGATCGTCTCCCCTTTCCAATTAATACGATATTGTAAGATTATGTTCAAAATAGGGATTATAAGGGTAAGGGGGGTGGTTGGAAAATATCTAACTAGTAAGCTATGTCATTAAATATAAGGTTTTTAAATTAAAATAAAATAAAATCAGGACTATGCGACGAAAATATTTGATTATTTTACATATTAAACTTATTAGGGAAAGAAACTACCTTTGATTATCTCTCGCGAGTTTTTACAGTAAAATAGCTTCCCACTCTGCCACGAGGGTCGCCCTTACTTTTGCATATATTTTCACTTGACTCTTAAAATATGTCCTCGCTGTATTTTTTGATTAATTGAGTTCTTTGTTTATTTCATTGAATAAAAATAAAATGTTTTATCGTTGCTGATTCTGGTGATAAGTTTCTGCTTTGTTTTAATGAAACAATATAATATTTTAGTGTCACTCACATTTTGATAGCTTTATTATTATGAACAGCCGGCGCGGGCCGACTGCCATTCCGTCATATTCAAATTCAAAGAATAAGAAACATAAAACAAAACGTTAAACAGGAATAATATTGTACCGCGGACACTATATTTCGCTCGGACTGATTTAAGTAGTGTCACTGGCCACGGTCTATCGGGCGCAGAATGTCTGGAACAATCCAACAGGAACATGGCACTTTGCTTGTCTAGCCAGTTTAATCAATTATAAACGTGTAATCCTATAAATTATATTAAAATATATAATAAAACTAACACGTGAACACAACTTATATCTATATATGTAACTGTGCCTTGTAAATATTGCCTTTCTGTGTTATGTACTCAAATCTATGGAAGGAATTGAGTTTTTTTTTATATTTACTTATAATTTACACAGTAACCTTTTTAAATATTGGCACTAGTTTCTGTATATACTTATAAGTATGAAGATCTGTAAGATTTATGCTCACGGGTAGTGAATGTATCATTTAGGTTAGATTCCGTGGTCATTCATTATATTTACATAAGATCTAAATGTTTTAACTAGAAATTAATCAGAGTATAATATTTTTGGCAGTGCTGTAATCTAAAATCTTTTCATGTTTTTAAACAAATGTATTTCAATTAGTAATACGTTCATACAACAATATAACATTTTTATGTTGGCTTCCGCTAGAAGCCGATGTAGGCATATCAAAGTTCAAAGTCGTAATAACAAACAAATTTGCAAGTCTTTGATATGATGTTTCGCAATCATTGCGCTGAAAAGTAACAACTAGGTATTAATATTATTATGTTGGTATTTCTGGAAGCTTCATCACAATAACAATTTTAGAAATTTATATAACACGTGGGTGGCGGGAATTATGTTCACGGGGACTGAGATATATCTACCTATCTAAAGCCTACGCGAAGGTCTTAAACATGCTACTATTTTTCCCAAAACGGGTGATATTATCGCAGTTTAACCCATTAACTGCCGGAAGGTATTTGGTGTGGATGTACTGGCAGACCGCAAATTTTTTATCAAGAAAAAAAAATTATGAAATAATCCTTTTCTGAAATATATTAAAAAAGTACATATTGAAGACTTACCAAATATGTACATTGTAAACACCACAAAATTTTCACAAAAAGTCCATTGTCAAAAATCGTCATTTATAACAGCGTATTAACGCGCAAATTTTATATGGCCGGCCTCTTGGGCACTGCTACCTAGAGCACGTAAACTCGCTTATGGCACAGAACGAGTTAAACAAATTGCATCTAATGCAGAGATGAGTATTTTACTCTTTCTCATAAGTCTGATTCAAAACTAAAAGTATGCAAAAGTAATATAGACAGCTAAATAATATAACAAAATAAAATATACACATATCGCATTCATAATAAAAAAATACATCGATTATTTATACAGCGCCGTTTTCGTGGTAAAATCACCCCAATCGCACATTACAACTGATTTAATCAGACCTATAGCTTATCACTTGGACTTATCTAATAACAAAGAGCTAAAATGTATTACTAGTGGCTTACAGCTAAAATTTATAACTAGTGCTTTGTGTTTCATAATATTCAAAATCTCTTACGAATAAACTAAAAACGAGCTGAATATTTCACTGTGGGTATTTTTGATAACCTACGTATTAAAATCAGTCAAAACGAAAAACACTCGGTTTCCTATCTAAATGTACATCAATCATATTTTTGAATGCTTTTATACCCGTAAAAATAGTTAAAAGCACTGAACAATGGTGGAATCCGGTTGGAAAATACGTATTTCCATTTTAAAATCACATTTAAATTGAATTCAGTGAGATATTTGAATCAGAGCAGAAATGAAAGGTATTTTATTATTCCGGTTTTTTCAGTTGCACAAATGAACACATGTCGTATCTATTGAAAAACATACAGTGCACAAGAATAAAATTTTATTTTATGGAATAACTTATTGAAGCTAAAGTCCATTGTAATATATTTTTAATCATTGGAGATAATATTAAAAACTCTTAGAATGAAATATGAAACCGAAAAGACAAGGAAAAAAACATAACGGTAACAGCTGGTACTCGAACCCAGGACCTTATGGTCTATCTGGAACCCTGCGCTCTAATCCACTGAGCTACCGTAATTTTTATCGGTATCATACTGTAATTTTATTTTATATCTATATAGTCTAATCATGAAGATAATATTCAAAACTCTTAGAATAAAACATGAAACCGAAAATTTACAGAAAAGAAAAAGATAACCGTAGCAGCTGGGACTCGAAAACAGTAACTCATGCATGATTCTGATAAAAATGACGGGACGGATTGGGGTAGCCGTAGCTCAGTGAATTAGAGCGCAGGGTCCATCCGAGACCTCGAGGTCCTGGGTTCGAGTCCCAGCTGCTAGCGTTATCTTTTTCTTTTCTGTGTCTTTTCAGTTTCATGTTTCATTCTAAGAGTTGTTAATATTATTTTCAATGATTAAAAAAATACAATATAATGCTACAAAATATTATAATGCATTTATGTACCCTTTAAAGTAGGGGTGATCACACTCATACCCATAAATATTGACTTTTTCATTCGTCAAACCAATAAATTCCGTCCATTTTTATCATCCGATATAATTAGATGTTCAAAGTTATAGATCTTGGGCCACAGATTGCAAATATTGAAGACAGACTAAAGTTTGTTGCCATACCCTTTTGTATTTAGCATAACAGTGCTGAAACCGCTTAACTATTTTGAGCGTGGAACTCGCTTCTGATATTAAAGTTGATATATCGGACGAACTACTAAAAATACTTATATTTTGTTTGATAGTGACGGTTCAGATTATATTCCATTAACTCCAATACTCGGCTCTCATAAAAAAAACTTTTTTCTTGTTGTTACTGAAGCAATCATTTTTGTTGGTTCTCCGTTTGTGAAAGGATCAGTTCTTCAGAATCATCATATAAAGTTTCAACAAACGGTAGCAAATTTTTCGTAAACCATTTTTAAAATTTCACTTCAATGTAACAAACAAATGAGTAGAATATAATAGAAAAAGTCCGGATAAACTACTTTTAATAGTTTGTCAACGGGTTCTTATACGTCAAATATGGAGATGATAGCTTTTGTTTTGAATAATTTTTTATCACTTTAAAAGGCCTTAAAATAAATAAAAATATTTAATAATAGATACGATAGAATGACTCCAATCTGCAATCGACCTCGATTAGGCACCCCTGCTCTAAAGAAAAGATGAATAATGGTAAATGAAATATAGGCTGTAATAGGGACCGGTTAGTCATGAGGTAGCCGCTACGTCCTTTGTTGTATAGGGCCTGCTCCGGGAGCCGCTAGATATTGAAGAAGGAGGAAAGCTATCCTTCGGCGGATCGACTATGAATTGGTATTTGTGATTTCGACTATTGCGCATTGCTAGGTCACAGATATCTAAAGCAGGAAGAAGCGGTAGTCCGGGATGCAGCAGAGACAAAACAAAGTCCAGAAACGATCAGCCAGGTAGCAGTCGGGCAGAGAATAAGGTCAAAAAGAGAAGCTTGCGAGTTTTGAAGCGAGAGAGTGACTTGCGATGGTCCGTGAATCCGTTTTTATTTAACCCCCCACTCCTGTCAAATCGGGCGGGCATCAGGTGCAATCCTCTTTGCGTGTTATATCATTGGCTATGATCTCGTTAGGTGATGACACAAATATTCAAGAGTTACTCTTCTTCAATCCCTTTCTTTAGCCCGGAAAAAAAAAGTAAATGATTCCTTCATTGTTGTATGACCCCCTAAAAAAATTTCAAAATGTGACTTAACAGATATTACCCACGCAACGACGAAATCTCTAATTCAAATAACTCAATCATACCAGAAGCATTTTGTTTTCGTTAGTTGAGCCAGCACACTGTAAAGGGGTAACTTTCATAATAATTCAACATGACCTCTGTAGTTTATCAATCATTCATAAATATCATGTTATAAACCGTTACATTTTTCCACCTCAAACATGTTCTTGCTCAATACTGAAATATTCATATATCCATAATATTGATTGAAGTTTCATGTTGCAAACCGAAAGAATAATCACTATGGCTGAATTCTAAATTATGCCAACTGCGCGCGCAGCTTTATATCTTGTTATGAAATTATTGTTTTTTCCAAAGAACTTCAAAATAACGTTACTGTTATTATATAACATTTAAACAACGTTACTGTTATTATATAACATTTAAACATTGTAGAAAATAATATTAACATAATCTAAATGAAATATGAAAACGGAAAAAAAGGCAACTGCTTAACCAACTACTTAAGTAGCTAATGAGACCAGTTCAATTTATGCCATCTTCATCGATATCATATGTCAAATTCAAGATTTGTTAATATTATTCTCATTTAATTTTTTTTTATTATGTAACATTATTAAATTCTACGGTAGCCATAATTATTTAGCAAAAAAATAACAAATTCATTGAAACGAGTAAATTTATGCAATTTGTTTAGATTTGTTGATTTCATAAAATTACTCGTTGCCAAATTATTTTTCCTTGACATATTTAATTAGCTTTATTGAATCAAAACCACTGCACTCGGTGTTTTCAGTCAATAAGGCGATAAAATGCGATAACACAGTTAATTTGATTGATCCGAATAATTGGTCGGAAATATTCCGCTTTAGGTAATTACTTTGGGGAGACTCCTTTCCGGCGCCTCGTTAGCAGAGGCGTATCGTGGTGTTTTCTGAATTATAGAATTTTAGGCCAAAACGTTTTCAGCGCAGATACGTTTTTAAAATCTTTCTTCATATTATGTGAAGAATTGAAAAAAAATAGCGTTTCCTAATATCGCAATCTCGGACTATATTTTTTTACGTTTTATGTTTTTTTTTTTTTACTTTTTTCATGAGTAAAATATTTTTGGTTTGACATTGATTTTTGAAGGTATTTATCATCATCTACCTTATTTACGAAATGTTATTATGACAATTACCTCTAATTGTAAAAGTATATAGCTAATATAAAGAGTTGTCTTTGGATGTTACAGATACTTGTTGATCCATACGGTTGATTTTGTTACTTGTTGATCCGTAAGTGAACGATTTCTTTATGGGATTAACAAATAAAATTCATTGTTACTGTACAACTGGTGGGGTGGTTCGGAAATCCATAAATCTGAATAAAATTTATCGTCAAAGCAGTTTTCATTCAATATTTTCCGTGTAATTTCGCATAATATTGAATAATGTCAATTATCAATTCTTTGCCTTGAGTGTTCCGCCCCTCGTCATTCCCGGCGGAATTCCAGTTAGCGGGTACGCCAAGGACGTTAATCGTCACTCGAACACTGAAAGAACACCCTAAAATACCCGAAAGAAATGAAGTGCGACAAAAATCGATGTACTTATTTTTTAAGCGTCACCTTCGCAAGATATCTGTAAATTATGTAAAAGTAGAATCATCAGAAATAGAGCGTTTTTTTATATTAATTATTTAATAAATTAATGACAATTACTTCGTTTATAATCATCGTATTTATTATTTATCTATTTTTCGTGATCTCCATAAAACAGTTGTACACTATAACGAATGCAAATAATATATATATACTTAAAAATTAGTGAATAAAAAAAACCGAAAAAAATAACATTATAAAACGAGTGTTTTAGTTAAATAATATATTACTGGTAAAGCGTTTTCAATAACCACGCATTCCTTCAAAATTACACTAATTACAAGTATTAATTTAAAAAAAAAAAAAACAACAAAAATTGAAGGCTAAGATTGTCCATAAAATACATTGTTTTGAATCAAATCAAACTAAAATATTCATCCCAAAATCGAAAAGGTTTTCATAAAAAAACATGGGTTGTTTGGTGTACTTTGGTCTCGAACCTTCGGGGAATCGAAAGGCTGTAAGCTAAAAAAGTTTTGAAATCGTTACTGCGTATATTTGTTATTTGCTTGAGAACTAACTTATTGTACACGTAACAAAATAATTTTTTAAAAATACAAAAAAAGTACTAAGATCATTAGACTAACTATCTAACCAATCATGTATCACGCAAATTATCCACAGGGATAGACATGTAAATGTACATATATTTTGGAATGCCACACAATTCTATCTTGGCACACACTCCGTACCTAATTCACATTCATACATCATCTAATACAAACTCTTGTGTTATGAGGAATGGCTGCGCTGCCTGTTTTATAAGAAACTTAATTTTGAATTTTAGGCCAAAATACCCATCCAAACTGAATGACATACTTTTTTAATTAAAGGTTTAGTGAATATCTAGTATGGATGAGAAGTATTTTATTTATTTTTGTTTTAAATTATGAAGTATGGGCCATGAAAAAAAATCAAAATTAATTAAGAAAATTATTTGCGTTATTATCTTATTTTTATTTTTTTAAATTATCATATTTGCTATGTAAATATGTTTACCCGAATAAAAATATGAAAAGAAAACATTAAAAAAAATAACGTTTTTAGGGTCGATATTTTAAATTATGGGCGAAAAATTTGTGTTCCAAGCTAAATTGGTCGTTTTTAATTTAATTTAAGGTCCATCGTAATACTTATTTTAATATATTTTTTTAAAATTTTTATTTCGTATTTCATTATATTGTTAAAGTAGGCGGGGTAATTTTACATCACCGTTAGCCCCCAAATAATTGTTAAAGGTGCCTCTAAAATCGCGAAAAACCAATACCTTTAATGGCCTATATTTCATAAAGTAAAACAAAAATAAATAAATTACTTCTAATCCATACTAGATATTTACTGTACTTTTTGTTAAGCTAAAAAACGATCGTACCATGTCTTTCTGGTGCGTCAATGACTTCTTCTTACACCAATTTATGTGTCATATATTTCATTACAAATTTCTCCCTACATCACCGTTCATTTTGTCGTAGTATCCCTTAGCAATATGAATCATTCATTCAAAATAGCTCATTATTCTTGACTAGTACTAAATTATTAATACCATATTGAAATACACGCTCACATAATTTTATTTTAAATAGTAGCTCACATCTTTTAATATTAAATAGTAGCTCACATAATTTAATATTAAAGCATAGGTCACTTAATTTTATATAAACAATTGCTCACATATTTTTACTAGATGATACCTCACATAATGTTATATTAAATAATAGCTCACATAATTTCATATGAAGTTACAGCTCTAATAATTTAATATCCGTTACTAAATAAGACTATGAGATGGATATATAAATGGCTTGGATGGAGAATGTATGTTGTGTCACCAAAAAGCATGACGTTCAAGTCATATTTCGAGTTTTTTTTTCTCATGTGAGTACCGCACTAGAGTTCCAATTTCCAACTGCTCCCAACCATCCATAGACAGTGTGACTACGGCATCCTTAATTGGGGTATGTTGTGAGGTTAAAATTAGTGGGGAGGGGAAGGAGATGGGGAAGATAGAGGTGGGAAAGTACTTGGCTATTCGGATCTGGTCACCAAACATGGCTAGGGTCATTTTAAACAACGTCTCGATTCTGAATGGTGGTCTTTCACCAGGGCAATACAGAACGAATTTACCACTATGGAACGTGCCGCAAATACACTATATATTAATTTAATCAAATACATTGTGAAATAATACAATTAAAGCAAATAAAATTTACTTGCCTCGCCGGGATTTGAACCCGAGACTTCCGGATTCGTAGTCGAGGATCATATTATCACTTAATCACGTCCGATTGTTTGCATTCTTTCGTTTATCGCATTTTTCATTTTGATTATTGTCGTTTCTGGAATGTGTTGCATCGCACTACTGCACACCTTCTGAGATAACTTGTTAATATCATTTAAAGTTGCTTTTGCCTTTTGTAAAATGGTATTTTATATTAATTATTAATTGTTTTTGTGTTTAATTCGCAAAACTCCATTTCATTCAAACAGTTTAAAAATGGCTCTGAACGCCGAAACAGCTGTCCTAACAAATTAAAAATAAAAAATAATGGCAGAATTAAAAATAATAACATTATTAAATTAGATTTACATTAATTTAAAAAGATATTTTACATTAAGATTTTTTGTGATATTGGGGTTGCGGAATAATAGGCGATATACTGAAATTAACCCAATGTGCTAGTATTATTTCAGATGAAATGTGGCAATGAAGAGACACCGGACAATCATGCATATACCGTTGGTTCGTTTTGATTCCATCTCTTTCATACAAAACTTGGCGCGCGTTCATTACATTATTAACATATAAATAAAGAATTATTATAAAATACTCTTTCTTATTATTTAATTATTGATTTGTTCAAGGATTAATGGTGTCTCAAAATAGTGGGAATGTAGTTTATTAAATTATTTTTATTGTTTTGAGATACTCGATTAATTTGCAACACCGGTGGTTTCAGTATAATTACTCAGTTTCTAATTAGCTCTTGAAAATACTCATTGCCTAATATCAGCTTCAACTGGTGGTGGTGGGGAGTTGGGTGGCGCAGGCGGGTGGGGGAGGTTTCAGTCTGGGGTTGGAGGTGCCTATTTGTTCCAATTATATTCGCGGTACCTACCAATTATTACATAGCTATTGTGCTGCCGCTGAAAGTTCGTTGTGACCTCCCCATCTGAATCGATGTTTATGAGGAAGAGGGAGTCATTACAATAGTTTAAATTTATACGCAGTCCTGTCAGTGAAAGCTCCGTTTTGACCTTTTTTGTCTCGGTATTTATGATTTCACAGGTGCAGTGTTCCGGTAAAGAAACAGCAATTCCAAACACACTGCATGGGCCTGTACAATTGTGAACTCTAGATCAGATACGCACAGAGTAACATGAACATGCTCCGAGTACAGTATAACCACGCGTACAGGGAGCTATTCGGCCTCCCCTGACGATGCAGCGCCCCAATTTTTGTACAGGGGAGGGTACATGGGTTCGTTGCTTTAATGCACCACAGAGTGGTCTGAATCAGTTAGGGCTTACATAATAAATTTAGAGTTTACCCCAAGCCACGGTAAAACGACTTCGAGTCAGTTCATTCGTGGATTTGCTCCTTCAGATATTTGTCGCTTAAGTTCCGACTTCAGCCATTTATTTAGCGTTTATTTAGTTTTTGCTACTAAAGTATTTCACATCTAGTTTTCGCGATTTCAGCCCGAATTTACATTCGGGATTTTGAACACGCTTTAAGTATTTCTTTTTTAATCTGACTATCTCCGCAGTAATTTACATATTGACACCTAGAAGAGTTTTAAAAAAAAACGTTTATCTTACATTTAATTGTACCCCCATTTGAACGACGAGTAAACATTCCACAATACTCAGGACAAGTTCACTCACACGAAACCTGCGCTGTCCTATTTCCAGTCAGTTATCCTGACATCATATTCCCTACATCGGTATTCAGTGCTGAGCATCCAGAAGCGTACTGCAGACGGCCAATCACCATATATCTCATCACCGGTGAGAGTATCTTATCCTTGTTTTTATAATTGCTTTATTGTTATTCTGTTCAGATTATTCGATATTGAGCATATTACCAGATTTATTCATTTCTGCCGCGTTTTTTCCCCTAATAGTTTACTCATCTTACACCTGCGCTACTAATCACCTTTCATACCGTTACCCTATTATACTAATGAGTAAAAACTCTCATAGCTCGGTTTAACCCTTAATATGATCGTAAATAAGTTCATCACCAATACGAATTTTTACAACTTTATTGGAAATAAGCTTTTCCCAGATATCGCCCTCTTTAATCCCTTTTCCAGCCGGTTGCTTCCCAAATAAAATAATCTTATTTCATACGTAGAATTCTCGAAATATTACTTTAAAATCACGAACTCCACTGCATTCGAAAACAATTTTACTGCCTTTTTGATTGCAATACTAAACCAAAATCTTACCTCCAAAGAAAGAATCCACTTAAACAATTTAATCCACCATGAATACGCTTCACTGAACACTATCCAAAGTGAACAGCTTTCTCCACGGCGGTTTCCTTCTCCATTGCATTTACCATCTCCCCAACTAGGATGCTCTATCCACGTCGACTCAGATATGAAAGAAAGCTGCTCATCCTCCGATGAAACAGCGTTCCGTCTTGTTTCTAGGCATAAACAAACCCATGCTAGTTCATGTGGCAGTTTGACGCCTGTAAGCTCTCAAAGAAACTCTCCTCGTTCTTCTCCACGATCGAAAAAAACTAACATTCAATCACGGCCTTTCTCTCCCGACCCCTCTCGAAATATTAATAAATATGCAGTATTCAGGACACCTTTTCCTGTTCCCTCTACTTCTGGTCCGTTAGTTCAGCCATCCCCAGAGGTGCAACAGCCCCGCAAATATGCTCGTATTTCTCCGATTGTTCTCCATCGAAAAACCGACATTACTGTCTTATTCCGCAAATACCTAGGTTTAATACTAGATTCTAAATTGATGTGGGAAAAATACATAAATGACAAAAAACAAATCAGCTAATAAGGCAATAGCCTCTCTCTACCCCATGCTAGGTATAAATAGTCGATTATCAACAGAAAATAAATTACTCCTTTACAAGACGCCCATAAGGACGGGCTTTACTTATGCTGCTCCCATTTGGGGATACGCAGCTCACAAACACATTAACAAACTAAAAAACCCTGCAAAACAAAGCCATTCGATTAGCGTTTAATTAAGTGGATCAGAGTTAACACTCTGCACAAAGACACAAACATTCCTCTGATAAAGAATCTTTGTTACATAACGCAAATAACCCATAAAAACTAGCCGCTCGTTAGATATCAGCGCCCCTAGCGGCAAAAAAATGAACACCACTCGTACGCGGGTCCGGTTCCGCCCGCGCACTCTCGACGCATCATTCTCCCCGCGGATCTGGCCTTGGACGCATCATTCTCCCCGCGGACCTGGCCTTGGAAGCATCCTCCCCGCGGACCTAACGACTGAAGATGGCTTCCTACCCGGCCACACTACCAGCAATTGCCTTCACCGAACACTTCTCGCCTCTACACGAAAAACCGTGAGCCGTATCTTGCTTTTCCCCTTCCGTTGTGTTGCATTCTATTCAAATCACATTTAACCATGCCCGTTGAAGAGAATTTCCAGAGAGAGAGTTTACCTGTAGCATTATTGTGAGATTTAGGTTAGCCTGTTCCCCTTGAGTAAATTAACTATGTCTGTACCTTTCTCCAAGTAAACTACTGAGTTTGAAAGCATTTGAGTGTTTCATTTCATAAAGTATTGAGTCGAATTCCCAACTATAAGACCGCCTGTCGATTCACGATCCTGCAGAAGAGCTCCGAGGCCTGCCGATTCTGAGCTAGTCGAAGGTCCCGAGCCGAGCTCCCTGGAAGAAACCCCTCACCGGGTAAGCCTGCACTTACACTATCTCCCGTAAATACACCTACCTAACCTTCCTCCTCTCCTTCTCCCGTATTCCGCATTTCCCCGGACAAATCCAACACATTACATCTTATAGTAACACATTCTGAAAAGTTTTATGACGGTCTAGCCGGTCATGAAAACCCACCAATAAACACTCTTTGTAAATAGAGCGAGAACGAAATATTTAAGTACAAGAAACCAAAATCATTCCTCCGTAAGGAGTGAAATTCTGCCCCTAAAGTTGCAGTATAGTTATTAAGTTTCAAGTCATCCACTTACCACCAGCAAAACTTCAAAAGTAAGGAATCATTAGACAATCATTTTTAATTATGCTAAAGTCAGAAACTCTGTATACCAATAGGAACTCTGTATACCAATTTTATCAAAATCAAAACCGAATACAGTAAAACGAGTGCTAAATGTACACGTATAATAAGATTCCATTTTTCTATTAGTAGTTTATGTCATATTATTTTGTATATATTATTTTTTTCTTTATTTATTTATCTCGTATTGTTTTTTAAATTATTTTTATATATCAGATTTCGTTTTGATTGATGGAGTTTTTTTTCGCTCACTGCATTTTTCGGCTGAATTAAACAGTACTATTATAATTTTTATTATGATGAGATAAAAATGAATCGTTACAATGGTTGGATTTATAAAAAAGTCCTTCCATTGAGAGCTCCGTTCTGAACTCCATTTCTGTCTCATTATTTATGAAAAAGAGGAAGTCGTTATAATGGTTTCGTTTTATACATAGTCCTACCACTGAGAGCTCAGATATTACTCCTCATACTGTATCGTTGGTTATAATTTTTTTGTTATTAATTATTAACGCCCCGATGGGATTTTACGAATTTTCTTTTTTTCATTTTCAAGTAATAGATAACAATAAAATGAATATGATACACGGCATGTTAATAAATATGTTATATATGTATAATAATATATAAGTGCTATAACACAGAGAAAATAGCAAGGCAACAAGTTTTTAAATTGCAGTAATAGAAAACATGATACATCACATACAAGTGAATAATATATTATTGTAAATGAAATAAAATAATAGCTTTGTTTATAACAACGACACTTATTTATTTTTTATTAAGACCGACCTGTTTCGCTTAACACAAGCATTATCAAGGAAGAAAATTAAACTGATCAAAAAATGCGTACTGTGTGTTTATATATACATATAGAATGAGACAAAACATAAATAGAACAAAGCAATAATGAGGTAGCATGTAATAGGAATCTAAAACAATAACAGAGGGAAAGAAACAGATGTGTACATAACGAATTATGAAGGAACACCCGAACAGTTGATTAAGAGATAATGGGAAATTTTATGAGTTTACGGGAAATATACCTAATATTGGGCTATTTGACACATTTAATTGATTATTAAGAATTTTGATTTTGGATTTAACTGATTTCTTTTTCCGAGGGATTCTAAATTGTTTAATCTGTTGCCATGACCATTTTATGGTGTGAACAATTTTAAAACAAGAGGTTAAGTCAGTTATTTTTCTTATATTTTCGGGGGAAAGCATTTTAAGTGTATTTAGTAAGAATGCATAGTGTCTGAGAAATAAGAAAACATTTCAACGTATTGGCGGTATATATATATATAGTCCTGTCTTCTTCTCGTTCTGTTGAATATGATATTTATAAGAAAATCGTTGAGATTGTAACGGAGCTACTAGTGGTATGCCTATATATATTCTTTAGAATATTAGAGAACGAGTCACAGAGCGCTTGAGGTTCCGGAGGGAATTACCGCCTGATCACCCGCGATTTACTGGTTGAATGCTGAAAAAATGATATACCCATAGACTATATAGTTCTGTCATTGAGTGCTCCGTTGTAACTATTCTTTCGGTTAAGTCAATTATAAGAACGGGCATCTGTAGCATTGTGATATAAAGTATGTATGTATAATTTATTTTTTTACAAATAAGCGTTATTATTATCTTTATCCCAAAACTTTTATTACTTTTAGCCCGGAGCTCAATGTTCTAGAGCTTGTGCTTCTTTAGAAACAAATAAAGAAACATATGTAATTCTTTGTATTACTTAAAAACACCCGTTTTAAATAAACTATAAAGATATTTAGACAATTCGGGAAATGTTTTGTTTACTGTACTTGAATTTGAATATAAGAAACGGAGAACAGTTCTATATATCTCAGATTTAGAGATTCTTCTTGTTTGTTTCAAATAAAAACCTCTTTGAAAATACAATCCTTGCAAAAGCTTGTTTTTATTCACGTTGCTAAGTAATGTTTTTGCCTGCGGATTGAAGAGTTCTTGGAATTTAGTTGCAGCTATTTAATTACACTTTAAAATGTTTACAGAAAATAATGTTTTATGTTTCATCACATTCATATTTTATGCTTCATAACAGAGGTTATTTTAAATAAGCCTCGAAATAGCATTGTACTATTTTGAAATTTGCAAAATTTTTTATTTTGGACTATTCCTACTATCGATCGACTGCAATCATTTCTTTCTTTGAATGTTTGACATAAAGGTCTACTCTGTCTAGGCTCTGTATTACTCTCGAAAAATAGTACAATTTCATATGTATTTTTTTTTTACTGAAATCTTTAACATTAATTATTGTAGTATATATATATTGAAGTGTTATTATAATAGTAGGTTGCAATTAAATCAACCCTTTATACGCGCCAATTTTTATTCATTTTATTTCAATAACAATGAAGGTAATAAATTGCATTGTGATATTTAATCACTGAAGAAGGTAATACTAACAAATCTAAACAAAACACGAAATAGAAAAGGACACAGAAAATAAAATGTAAGAGTATGATTTTTTATTATTATTTTTTATGACTTTATATCACTTTACAAATGTGCGCCGATTTATCATGGCATGGAATTGTCCGGCTACCCCTAAACCTAATGGGTAACACTTTTTTAGATTATCGTTGCTCCATAAAAAATAGTTTGAAAACCGGGGGGTACTTAATTATTAATCTCGTTTTAAAATACAGCATTCGCGATATCAAGTTGATATCCTCAAACTGTTCACAGTTCATTAATGATGGAGCTAAGCTTCTACTTAATACTTTGCGTTTCCTGTAAGTAAGATGTTTACTCAATGAAGCAAACTACGTTCAAACATGTAATAGAATATTACATTAAGTTTTGCAGCAACAAAATTATTAGCTTCATCAAAGCGCTTAGATCCGTACTAATTTTGTATTCACGTCAAACGAGAGTTTCACGCATCTCCATCAGAATACTAATAATGGTAGTGATGTTTTATTTTGTACTGGTTGATAAACAATATTAACCCATCAGACTCAATGGCTCGAATGTGGTAACAATGTGTTATTCGAGCGTTATGTTTTGTTCAGTAAATTGTATAACATTTTTGACAACCACTTTGTTCTGCCATAAGGTTATGTGATGAAATTACACAGGCGTAAATTTCACGTACCATTGGCAGAATTACACATGGATGAAATCACATATGGAGAAGAAATATGTCTACTAGAATTACGCCTACAGACATTACACAGACGTAACAAAAATAACATTCTTCTTATGAGTTCTAGTGTACCTACCCTGATCTCTTTTTTGATTGACAAAATATTTTATCCAAATAAATGTGATTAAAATATTATTTTGCAAAAGCGAAACAAAAACAAACAACATATTTTGTAGATGATGTTTACTTGATTAAAGGATTCGTTAAATATTTTTTTCTGACAATAGCGGAAAATTTTTTATTTTTTTTTTAAGTTAATGTAAATCAAATTTAATAATGTTATTATTAAGTTCTGCAAGTATTTTTAGTTGTTATTATTGTGACAGCTTTTCCGGGGTTTAAAGCCATTTACAAACTGTGGTTAATCCACGTTGTGACGACTTATTTATGTGATTTTACTTACTCCCACTCCTTTTCAATTTGGACGGGTTTTTAAAAAATTAATGATTTTATATCGGTAAAACCGATTTAGTTAGAATATAATTAAAATTCTGAATTCTGTGAGGTTTTCACATTTATAATGTGTTTGTTCGTATTTAACTGACAATGTTTTCTTAATTGATTTATTTAAATGCATAATATTGTTTTGATAATTTGAACATGCTGAGAAGCGATGAATATATAATAAAAAAACTAAGAACACTTGCAGAACTTAATAAAAACATTATTAAATTTGATATATATTAAATTTAAAAAAATAAATTAAATAGAGTTCTACGAATTAAACACAGAAACAATTAATAAAGTAAATCTTTATACCATTTACATTTTATTCGAAATTAATTTTTATATGATATAATTCTGATCATCCATTTACATTTTGAAAATGACTGTCATTTGAACATTATTTTTTATTTATTTTTTTTTAAATCCAGACAAATATTCCCCAGTTACGAATAACCTGACAATGTTTGAAAATCTCCTACTACTATCACAGTAAGCGGAAGATGTTGCTTGTGTCGTAATGGAGGACTTAGCCAGCCGAAGAATTGAACTCACGACGCCTGGGTGAGACCCAAACGCGATGCCAACTCAGTCACTGACCGGTCACTCAGCCATTGAAATGGGTAGTTTGGAATGCGATGTTTTGGTCGAATTTGTAGAGAATCCGATTAGTAAAGCTTTTGATCCAATCAAATTCAACTAGGTGTTTATATATATATTTTAATATAAATGTAATTTGGGTCGTGATTCCTGGTATATGCTGCGAACACTTCTGTTCTTCAAGTAAGCGGATAAACTAATTAGTTTATCTGAGGATAAACAACAAATTCTCAGTGATGTATTGCATATTTCGTGGAAATATTAATATAAATGTTTTGCGTGCTCCTCATAAATTTAATTTGTAGACATAAATCAGGAAAGATTACTGAAATTGATACGCAGATTAATTGACAACCCTTATAAAATTCGATTACCCAATTCTGATTACCACGTAAACTCCTGGCTGTTGTTTCGGGTATATGATTAATTATTTTGGGTTCAAAAAGGATTCCTACTTGCAGGTAAATAATATACAGGCACTTCAAATTGATTTTATGAAATTTATACGGTGTGTGTAATAAGGAATTCCAGTGAAAAATATAATTTCTTTAAAAATATTGATATACATTAGCAAACGCCGATTCTGAATATGTAACTTTCATTATACGCAGATTTTATAAATCGTTATTTAAAAGTGAATAAAAAATTTGCCATAAAAACACCGTGTTATGCTGGTACCATTGCATTTGGAACATTTGACCGCACGTGGGCATTCTGTTTTTGAACTAGTATGAAAAAAAAATTGATTTTGTTTTGTATTTTAAATATGTATTTTTTGTAGTTTGAGCAATATTTTAATTTAATTTGGATGATTTTAAGCTCTATAATTGTTGTTCAATATAAAAAAACAAAAACTGTTATTATTAAAATAAATTAGAGTATTCGTGAGCAAACCAATTTTCAATACGGATATTATGTTAATGTTAATGTTCAATACTATTATTATTCTTTGGTTTAAGTTTCTAAAAAGGTACATAATTTTATAACTTGTGTTTAGTTATGATTTTCTATGAATAGAATATAAATTTATGTACGGTAATGCTCATCCTTGTTTTGACATTTGACATTCTCACCTCAAATCTGATCTAAACTGACCGGCCATAGATTTGGAGCGTTTTGGCGGACTTTGAAAAATTGAAACTTTGAAAATTATTTTAATTGTTAAAACTCAGTTTAGAACAGTAAATATACTGGTATTTAAGTTTGAACGTTATTATTGATTAAAAAAAATAATTGGACTGGAGTTCCTTATTAGTGAGAGCTAATCTGTTTTAAAACTATATTTAAGCGGTCTAATGAATAGGTAAATTATCTGTGACCACTCAAAAAATCATATGTTTTGTACGACGTGTAATGCACGGAAGATGGCAAAATACCAGAGTTAACCCATTATTTAATCAACTTTTGAAACCATATAAACTCCGGAACTGATCGTCACGACACCTGTAAAGCCATTTGAGCAACTCTTCATTTATGTCAACCAATCACATTAGCACAACACCCAATACAGGTAAAGCGGCGAGTAAATTACAAGAATCAAACCCGCGAAGCCCCAACCATAGTTAATAAATATAGCATCTTGCGAAGAGGCTGGAAATAAATTAAAAGTATCAAGTACTTAACCATCCCCTAAAAGATAAGAATATTACGTGTTTCGCTTTCTATTGGAATGTAATCCATCCAAAGTTATCATCAACTTGTGAACATTTTTGAACTAGAATAATTGCAAGAGTGGTTGAATGAGATGAGGCATTGAAGTCAACCATTTTTGTCGCATTCAAAGTATCGCAACCAACACTCGCGGATATCTAATTCCTACTTTTTTTTTGTTTCAGGTAAGAGATCAGATGGACGACATATGAAGATGTGGCGGAATTGTGAGAAAAGAAACTTGAAATAATTATTCAACTTGAATAGCGTCATTAAAAAATATGTACCTGCGGCAGATGATTTTATTCAGCTTTGGAGACCTCAAAAAGCTTAGCTTATTTTTTTACAAGAAAATTTTAATTCAATAAAAAAATAAATTGTTTGAAACTAAATCTAAAGCACCAATAACATCACCAACCGCCATTAATTAAAATAATATTTTGCATAACTACTTGTATTTGCGGAAGCGAGTGATATTTATCGTACTAACATACCGTTAGTTCTAATTAATAGAAATTACAAATCAATGCGTAGGTAGACATTATTAATGACAGGATGATTTTAGTGTGTTACAAAAAATGACAACGAGAAGTATAAAGATTTTGGAATATTAGATACATCCCAGAAATGTACCTTACCATATATGAAGCTGATAGCAAAACAGTCGGCTACGAATAAAATTTCAATAGACAACACGCGGTTTTTACTGCTCTAATTACTATTCGTGTATGTCTTTTTGGGCTAGGCTCTTTTGTAGCTTTAGAGTAGTATCTGAAAAAATCGAAAACGTTAAATTTAAGCGTGTTTTGTCGGTTATACCACTATTGCAAAAGCAAAGTTTTTTGGCCATATCTTTTTTCCTTGTGGAAATGAAGGTTGTAATTTTTTTTTCTCTTATAGTATATCAGAAATGGGTATAAATTAGATTTATAACTCGATATATCGAATGAGCGTTATACCACTCTAACGCTATTGGCCTCGCGTGTGGTGGTTTTCTCACTAAGATTCTATTTGGGTTAATTCTATCAGAATAGATACTAATAACATTATCAGTAATCCCCGATGTTCAATTTGAAATATAACTCTCCCCGACAGGTAGATTCGCGTAGCTTTATTGAACAAGGTCGAAGTATAAGAGGACTTATTAACATTAATACCCCATTCATATCAAGTTACAGATTCTCAGAAAACTGAAGGAAGTTCTATGGGTATGTTTAATATTAAACCAGCGGCGTACTGAGTCTTTTCTGACGTTTCGTCAAACAAAAGTATTTTGTATAGAAACATCATATTGTTAATAGAATAGTTTGATGAAATTAGTCAAACTATTCTATTACAAATATTAATAAATCTTTTCGTTTCTGAGAACAGAATCCAAGGACTGTTTGTACCGGCTTGCCGGCAATCTTATTGATTTGCTAGAATTAATTATAAGAGGCGTGTGTTTGGAAGCGGTGGGAAAGATAAATAGAAATTTAATAAAATTTACCATATATACAAAACAGATTCCTATTATATGAAATACGAAAACTGTCTGCAGTCAGCTCCACTTTTCAGGAAATGGGAGAGAGGAAGACGAGAAGGAAGAAGTGGGTCCATTAGCTGATAATTCAAATATTTAAAAGTATTTCAACAACATGTTTCTTCTGAATGGTCCCGTATCAACAGTGGCGTGCATTGATCCATAGCAAAAGGATGTGCGTAGTTTGTCATGTTCGGGTATCAATTGAATTTTTTAAATTAGCCATTTTATTATTAGGTATCTTTCGGCGATTGTTGTAGTCACCTGAATAAATGAGCAATTTATTTACGACGACACGTAGAAAACGGATGTGATATTAAAACTATTCACAAATTTATGGAGAATATATTTTTTTAAAACTTAAATTTGTCGTATTTTTTTTCTTTGTCTTGTTATCGTGTTATATGCACAGCTATTCAGCCTTTATGAACTGTACGCCAATGCGTACCAGAGCGATATATGTTTCCCAGCAATTAGCGTGAGCCGAGTTTAAAACTAAACTTACCTGCTCCTATGTAGGGAAAACTACAAGATCTGTTGGTGTATACAACTAAAATACCCTCGAACAGTATGCTCTGAAATTTGTGCAGCTATATTGGACCGATATTCTTAGGGCAATGAGATCCCATTGCCCTAAGAATATCACATCTTTTACACCATGAGTTACGCAAATTTTCATTAATTTTTTTATCTGCAATAAATGAAGACGCATTGCCATATTACTTATAATATGATAATATTAAATTATTCAATATGAAAAAGTATTCGATGAAAATGGTTGTAAATTTAAAAAAAAAACTAATATATAATTTAAACTATTTTTTGTGGTTGGGATAAAAATCAATCATTAAATAGTTCTAGATGTTGTATGTAAGCGGTGATGTTTCACGGGCTGTAGGTCATAAGGTCGTACAATCCAATATCCTTCCAGAAGCGGAAGGCCCCGAGATCTAGTCCCGTTTCCGGCCCGGGAATACTTGCAACAACTTTAAACAAGTTCCCATTTACCAGCCGCCACGGCTAAGTGATTTACTATTTAAATCGTCCTCTTACCTCTATAAGACCCTCCTGTATAATGATGTTATAAATTAAAGGTCGATTTATGGCCTAGGTTAAGGTGGCTTTGATGAGATAAGTTGCAGTCTTTGAGTTTTCATTATTTTGATCTCGGTGTTCGCGGGCTGGATTCGCGATGAACTGGTGCGAAAGATGTTTGTTAATAATATTATTAGTGCATTGTAGATTTTCACTTATTAACAAGTTATAATTAAGTTACTAGGATAAATAGCTTGTGTTAAATTGGTGAAAGATGTTGCAATTCAATACTTTAATTTTGAGTTCGAGTTACGCGGGATTGACTTATCTACAACAAATGAGAAAATTGAATGTTTCCACATACATTAATACATATATATTAGGTATTTACTTGTTCATTTTAAGAGAATCAGCTAGATAAGATGAGTTAAGTGGGTGAGACAGGATGCAATCCCGTACCAAGTAATTATCTCGCAGCGCGATTATACGGCTTACGTGCCCATTCTTAACTGCAATAAACATGTTTGTCCTTGCGTTGATTGAAAAAAAAATGCAAATAAAACGAATGCAGTCGCAGATGATATCAAATAATTATTTGACTTGGTTATCGATGGAATTCCAAAACCACATATTTTTTATTACATACGTAGTATATACATATATTTTTGATTTCTTGGGCATTAACTATGCAACAATTTATAGACATTTTGTTTGAAGAGTTTTATTCACTGTGTACATGTGTTACTTAGTTTTATTTATTTTGCTACAGGTTTCGACACAACCGTGTCAATTACTAACATTCTTAAAACTTAAATTAAACAAGTAGAGAAATAATTAGATATTATTATGTGAGGGTAGTGGGAGTGGTGATTTGGATGGGGGAGGGGGGGGGGAATGGTGGGAGTCATTAAAATAACAAGGAAACATGGTTAACAAAGGTGTGCCATCATTTTGTTCAATAAATACATTTTTGTTTTTTCTAAAGTTTCTAAAGCGTACAATTTAAAATATATATTAATAATTTAATGTTTATACTTAGTTGTTTCTTTATTGAAGCTATGGCCTGTTTAAAAAAAAATAATTAGCAAACTCGAAATAATTGTTATTTAGTAAACATAGGATCTCATGTTTCCTGATTCTAGTTTTCAAATTTCTAGTAGTCATAACTACATACTGTGCATCACATTCATTACATTCTGAAGTGTATATTCCGTTTTTTACCCATTTATTAGAAATGTCCTCGTTGTTATTTAAAAAAAAAATAGCTTGGAATTAGTGTAGAAGCTGGAAAAATGCAATCTGGTGACATTACCTTTTTTCCATTGAAGATTATATTAACAACTCTCAAAATGAAACATGAAACTGAAAATACACAGAAAAGAAAAAGATAACGGTAGCGGCTGGGGCTCGATACCGGGATCTCAAGGTCTATCCGGGACATTATATAAATTAATATATATACTCTTAAATACACTCCTCATTGCAATCATTGCATTGTTTGATTACTCTGTTTCGCACAATTGCTGTACCATTCAAATATTTAATGTTGATAAACTTCCCGGATCTGAAACTAATACAAAACTATTCAGTTTTAAAAATATATCGTCAAATCTAAGTACTTATGTGCTACATTCCCGTTATGTTGTACAAAATCAAAATTCAACGAGGAGTCAGTATTGAAAACTTTTTATATTGAGCACTACGTATCAAAGCTCATTTTTAACATTCAAACTACCTAACACGTCTCTGTTTCGGGGCTTGTCTTGCCTAATTTAAATCTCCTCTGCAGGGCACCCTGAGAGAAATTCATACGCTATTCATCCATCTCACACCTACTTCCGCACTGTGCGTAGAAATCAAAGTTCAGTTCGGCAAATAGTTCCCAGCTGACTATGAAAAAAGCGCATCAGCTACTAAAGAATCATTGAGAGTGTCATACTAAGAAATATTGGTAATCAACAAACCCACTTCGCATGCTGCCCGTGGAATATCTGCCGCGATCACACTATTTTCGTTTGCAACTATTGATATAATGCAAACGAATCTACAGAGTACGTAATTATAAAACGATTTTTTATTAAATTGAATAAAAACATATTTGAATAAAGAATGCAAGGCTGATTTAAGCGTAGTGAGTGAGATTAAGAAAGGGACGCTTAGATGGTTTGGCATGTAGAGCGAATGAACGAAGAGAGGAGTGTAAGGGGAATATATGACGCGAATGTGAATGGAAGAAGAAGCCGAGGACGCCCGAGGAAGACATGTCACGTTCAAGTGAATCAAATACTCGAGTCGGGCCATGTCAGAAGCCGGAATAACAGAAGAGAATGTATGAGGCGTTGTATGAATGTGAGTGAAGCAAGAAGTGTATGCCAAGATCGAGTCCGTCCTCTCTTCCTACCCCTGCCGCCGGGATGGTTAGTTAGTTATATTTGAATAAACGAATTTGCGTAAAACGTAAAAATGTTTCATATAAAAATAGCTATAATATTCCGCGACTTATTGAAGGTTAATGTTGCCGTCATAAAATTATTTCTGTTATAATGGGTGTAGGAATTACGTAAAAACCGTAAATGATTGTATCGCATTATATAAAACTGCCACACAGTTAATCGTGAGACATTCAAAGTGCAAAGATTTTTGGTCAAGGCTGTATACGAGTATCTCGCCATTATGTACATTGTCTATTATTGCCTTTTGATTTGCGAAAACAATCTTTTTTAACGAATTAGTATTCGTTCCAAAAAATAATAACCGTAAAGCATATAAATAAATAAACAAAACAAAAAACAACTGTAAATCTGTGCGCTGAAACAACGAAAACTCTTTGGAATGGAAATTTCAGATATACGTGTTGTCCAAAATGTGAGTTATTGGAGTTACCGTCTGTTCATATACAAAAGAAATACTTCTCGATTGTGATTGTTTGAAGCATTAAAAACTGTCAAACGGCGAGATCTGAAATTTACACGACTTTTCAGAAATTTCAGAGATCACATTAGAGATGAATGTCACTATTTGTCAAACAGCTTGAATGTCACTTAATGAGTTCTACCTCTAAGGAGACGATATATGAGATACTACTCGCTTATACTTATCATAAGTGTGTATTCAAAATAAATGCTTTTTAATCAGATGTACAAAGCATACATATCTGATTAAATAAAGCAAAACCCTCAAACGGTTTGGGGTTGGGCATCGTGAAATTTGCACTGATTTTCTGTCTGAATTATTTATTTCAGAGCAACAATATTCAATCCATCATTTTAATTTTAGCTATTTAGTTTAAAATGTCAATTTAAAAATCAAATAATAAGATTCAAACTCTATGTTTTTCCTATTGCCAGAAATCTCGGGTAAACTCGTGTAGTAACTACATCTACCAGTAAAAGAAAAAATAATATTTACGATAAGTGAGTTTAAGAATGATTCTCCCTTTAGTATTAAATTTTTTAAATTTATTATTATTATTTCTATTAAAGTTGAGAAGAAAAGAAAATCAGAAATATCTAAGATTACTTTTCGCTGTGTTCCAAGACTTTAATATCCGTAATTTATATACTCGGAACACGGAAGGAACTTCTTTCAGCATAATATTTGGAAGTTGTTTAATTTGAAAAATGTGCCGATAGTCGCTTCAATTCTTCGGGAACAATAATTGCATTAATTTATTTTATCAGTGTTCTCGGTCGTGCTTTGCGTAGTATATTTTTTTCATTGAGAATTAAAGTTGTAGACAAAGACTATTCAAAATAATTTTAAAAGATTCTTCATTCAGATTTTATCGGGATATTTTATCGGGATATTATCGGAGCAGCTTATTGATTGAAGAAAAAAAACCATGCTTATTGCGTATCACTTCATTGAAGAAAATCAACAGAATAGAAATCTATTTAGCGACTAAAATACTAGATGTACGTAATACACAGACCTTTTTTGACGTAATAAGTAGGTTGTGGTAGAATTTTTTATTATTTGTGTTTGCCAAAATCGAATCATTCTGAACCTTTATTAATTCTTCTTATGAAAAATCTTTTCTCATCTACTTGCTGAAATCATTAAGTAGCTTTTATGATTGAAGAAGAGATTTTATTTATTTTCTTTGTTCTCAAAACTTGTTCACCTAAGGCGGTAATTTGACTAGAGCATCTTAATTACATGGCAGTAATGTAGTATATTTGAAAAATTAGTATTTATAAGGATACCTTCATTAAAAAAAAAACACCTATGCAATTTTTAAGGAACTTATAATGTTACAATTGTGAAATTAACACCACACAGGAGGCCATGAAAGAAATTATTTCCATAAGAGCCTTCTATGTAATTTTTGGGGATGGGTTCATTGTTTTGATGAGTTCAATAGCATTGCATTAGTTGGTTATTATAAGTTATTACAAGGGAGCTTGCTCATGGGACGGTATCATTAACATAAACTGGGTGTCGTAAGAATGCGTGATACCGAGAGCGCTCCGTTCAATGTATTTCTATTGGCACCCGTACACGTGTCGATGTGTGCAGGAGCGGTGTTGTGTACTTCTAGTATACAGGCAAGCGGTATGTAGTTTTAGTAGATACTCGGTATTATCGCTTCACTGTCATTACAAGGTTTTGAATGACAAGCACCCGTTACCGGGACTTTTTTGTTTTCTGTTTTGCAAAATTTCTTAAAGTTAATAAAAAAAATTCAAAATACTTTCTTATTATTAACGTTTTTTTAGATGAAAAATGCTTTCAAAATATTATTACGATTTTATTGATTAGTACATAATATCACAAAAAGCATTGTAAATAAATCTGCAGACCCGTGTGCGAGCACATGAAGCGCGACATCGCACGATATTACCCGTACTTTTGTTGGTCGTAGGCATTGTTGATTTCATACCGACCCATGAGGATTATGCATTTGTGTGCGCATAAATATATTCACAGGGAACCCGCTTTATCTTGGCAGGTTTAAATATATGTCACATATATGTATTCGTCAAATTAAAATAACTTCCAATCTTTCAGTCACTATGTGTTACTGTGATTTTTCTCGCTATGCCGTTTATCACAGTTACCTCTTGAAAAATTTGCTTTAAATCAGTCAGTATGTCAGCTTGCAGATAATTGGTAAATTAATCGTGTTCTGGGCACATGTTTTTATTGCTGGTAGATACAATTACAAAATATTATGTGTGTATTAATTTTCCTAGAAAACAATGCAATGTTTCCATTGTTCACCTGTTTCCGGCGGATGGTATATAACAGACACTGAAGCCTCCGTGTGTCTTTCCAGAAAACAAATTGTTTGTCGGTGATTCATCGGCTGATTGCATTCCTGTCGCGATAATATCATTTTCTCAGAATAAATCATTCAACAACTGTTTTTCAATGTCATACCAATGATAAAAAACCAGGATTGGTAAAATACTGTAATTATGTGAAAAATCGCCATCGAAGATGGTTCTTTTAAAACCGTCACGAAATAACTAGCAAAAATGTCCATAGTTTCGAAAACTTTTCAAATAGCATAGTCGTTTAAAAGATGTAAAAGGGTTTTTACAACTTAACTTACATTGAGAAGTATGCACCGACATAAGTGTGAATGTGGCGTTCAGTGATTTTTTTTTCAAAATTTTGCTAACGCTCTACTAACGGTTTTCAATGCTCGTGCTTACATGTTTGTGGTTTAGGTCAAAATATGAAAATACCAAAGGAGATATTTCTTAGGAGAATAGATTGACACAATTATTTATTTCAGTATTTAAAAATAATTAAAAGTTGAACTTGTTTGTTTGATTTCGAAAACCATTTGTGTATAAAACATAATGATATGATCGTTACTACAGTATGTATCTCGTATGCATTTAAAATAATTTTTTTTATTAAATTTAATTTAATCTAATCAGTTCAATGATTAAATATTACAATTCGGTTTTTTAAATCTCAATAATAATAATTAATAATTAAAAATTGAATATATTCTTTATACTTTTATAAAAAGTCAATAGATGTCTCATATAAATTTAAAAAAAATCGGATATTCATCCGAGACACTGTCTAGTTTGCAATTGTATTCGTGAAGAACTTTGTAATCACCATAAAGATAGGTGCCAATAATATGGGATTTAAAATGGAGAATAATATTGACAAATCGTGAATTTGAGATATGATATCGATTAGCTAAGTTGGTAAAGCGGTTACCCCAGATAGGCAGAGGTCCTGGGTTCGAGTCCCAGATGTGACTGAAATCTATTTATTTTCTGTCGTTTTTTCCGGTTTGATGTTTCATTTGGGTTATGTTAATATTATTTTCTTCAATGATTTAATATTTTTTACCTTAAGACAACCTTACTGCTTTATTACCAGTACACGTTTGTGAATCGTGACTGAATTTAACATGTTTGCTTATGTCTCGGTTGCTTTAAATGACGAGCGAAATGGCAAAAATATTGTTTAAATTTTTAATATTGACTTGTTCAACTTTTTTGCAACTACCTGTCTTTGTGTTCACCGCGAACTAGTCGGTTTCCCATGAACGGCTAGGATTCCCCGCTGCAGGCGATAAGGCGGTGAATATTTCATGTGACATAGACGCATTACATGTCGCCGGTTAACAGCGCTGCGGGATTTTCATTTCCGGGAATATGTTTATTCTGTCTTCGTTGTTTAGAGTACGGTTGAGCAAAATGGCCGATTTTATCCGTACGTTATTATGGCTAACGCATTAAAACCGGAGTCTTAATTTTTCAGGATCCATTTCAGTCACAAAGCTAAAATAGACTATGTTTTGTGTACGTTGAGAGGTGAGTTTTGACTCTGAGAGGGATTTAATGACATGCCATAAATAAATGTTAGCAATGGTTGAACATTTGAAAAGAAATATTTCAATTTTTGATACTAACAAATCTTGGTGGAATTCCATTATAATAAAGCTTCACAATTTTTGAAAAAAATAGCATAACGTTAACATAAAAACACATTCTTATGCACACTTACTTTAATCTCGTTTGGTGTTTGATATTATTATCCAACTTCTCAGATTGATTTATTGAAACAGCTTTTCAAAAAATTTAAAAAATTAAAAGAACAAAAAAAACCTCCCACAAAAATAACTAGAAATATTTGTTCATTCTCGTTGGGTTGATTCAAACGTTTGAGACATTTAATGCGCATCAAATCGTTGATCAGCGTCATTTTGAATGTTTGACATCCCTTTTGAATGCTGAAACGTACCGAGAATTGGCGTTTCGGGAACCGTTCTATTGTGGTAAATCCTAAATGGCACTGATCGACGATTTGATGGACGCTAAATTTAACAAAAATTCTAAACACTGCAATCAAAGCAAATATACACGCGTGTAAACACGTTGATTAAATGATATAGCAAAACACAATATTACTCCAACTGAAAATGATCAGCGGGGTTGAGAATAATGAACAGTGGGAATGAATACACTCACCATTAAAACGTACCAACTTATTTAAAGTTTTCATTTTCATAATGATCTAAGTCAGATTTTTCACAATTCCAGAATCCACAATTTTGTTTTTTTAGCTTGATGAACCCATCAAATATAATAATAACTCCACCCTAAGGAGTTTTGAAATCTAAGTAAACTGTGGAACTTTCTGTTAATATACAAAGTACTTCTTGTTATAGCTAATATTTAATTCATTCAGAGCAAAGAACCGATTCGCAGCGAGTTTATGCCGTAGCTATAAATACTGTGTAACTTCGTTAATTGTTTCTCGTTCGTCTTAAAACATGGCACCCAAAGAACTTAGATAGACGAAAAATACATGCAAAACAGAACGTATGTTCGTCCATAAATAAATACAAGCCACGTTAGAAACTCAGGTGACAATGGTAAATGCAGTAATATTAAATTGGATCGGGTTCTTGTACAGGGATCTTGAGTTAAAGTAAATTCATCAGGAATTGATTCTATACCACAACCCGATAAAAAAAACTTATTCCTGAATGTAATTAAATGAGAAAAAAGATCTGTGAGTAACTACCTTAGGGGTGTTTTCCTAATTCCCTCCAGCTTACAGCTGCTCCTTTCCCAGAATTTTATTATAATATCTAGACAGATGGATTTGAATGCCTTACGGTTTTTCGATAATAAAAAAAAAACAATATTGGGTACTTTTACTCTCATCAGAGCCTAGGCGCACCTAGGCTTGCAATTTTAAAACTTTTAGTTGTACAATAAACATAATTGTATATTATTTCTATGGACATTTCCGTCACTACCCGTACCAGCTCAGGTATGGGGGGGCTCCATCGAAGCCATAGTAAAGCCTTTCAGAAGCTGGGCGTATTGTACAGATCCCGCATATACTTTAACTGCTGATCCTGTACAAATCGGAAGTGTGCCCCACTGTAGAATTTGGCAGTCACCTCTGATCGGAACCCCCAATATCTGATATAATATAAAATATCTGAAAAAAATCCTCAACTTAAAAACGGGTGGTAAGTTTGATAGATACGCCTATCTTAATTACCGGATTGCAATCTTTAGAGACAGACCTCAGATTGGAATGCCGTCTTTGTTCTATCGGTATTTCAACAGAAGATACTCTGAGGAACTAGCGTCATTGATCCCTTCGAAACCGGTGCAGTCAGGAAACACGCCCAACATTTGCACACAGTTGATATTTGTCACACGAGAACGGGTCGCTTCAACGACTCGTTCTTGTTTTCAACAGCTCGGCTGTTGAATGATCTGCCAATCTGTGTTTTCTTCCTCCTATAAAATGGGTCTTTTCAAGACCCAGGTTCACTCCTTCCTATCTTCAAAAAGATCCCTCCACACAGCAGCCCCAATGCATATTTTCTACGTAGACATTTATATAATGTTTAAAAGCTGAAGAAAAACGTTAATCATTTTCTACATTTAAAGTTTTACGGCTGTTTTTCGCTGGGCATAATGATGCCCGGATTTATAGTTAAGATAGTATATATATATATCTCTATGCTAGTATATATATGTATTATATGTTAGTATAGTCTTAATTCGTACGTTAATCTCCCTGAGCGCTTCCAATTAGGCATCCATGTTAAGTCATTATTTGTAATTACATAGATAACTTAATTTATTTGTGAACTGTGACATTTTCGTAGTAGTGACACTAACCATTAAAAATTATGTTTATTGTTAGATGTGTGGTGAAAATCTTCAAAGCAGTGCTCAAATGAAAAAAAAAAACAATCGTCGGTCTGTAGTTTGGTTATGAATTTAGCAGTCAAACTAGTCTAAATTTAACTGATTTAACGCATTAAATGATATTGACTTAGTTACCGAGCTTAATATTATTAGAATGAGCCCGGTGGGAAGAAACACAGTAGTCATTTTAGCATTGATTCAGTGGAATAAAAAGCGTGATTTTACAATGCCTTTATAACCTTTTTATAATGATTTTAATCTGATTTCCGGGCTTTCAAACAAACAAAATATTCGAAACTCTCGTCCACTCAGCACAAAAAGCTCCAAAAAGTTAGCAAACAACTTTCAACGTTGGAGGTAGGGATTTCAAATCCGAAGTTATTTCAGAAAATTCTGAATTTCATTTGTTGAAACTCAAAATCTATAGATATAATAAAATTAGGTAAATAAGTATGCTAGAACATTTTAAGAATGTGCCCCATTGAAATTTCAAAAAGTACCACTTATCAAGCATTCTGATTAGAGTGCACTGTCGTGGTATATTATGAAGGTACCTATATATTTAGTTTCCAATAAAACAACATTTCTTTATTCACATTTCTTCTCTTTCTAATGTGTAATATTTTTCTGGCAATGATAAACACTTTTATTTATACTAAATCGTATAAATGTGCAAACCTTATTATTACAAATATACTTATCCACATCCAAATGTGTGTGTATTAAGTATTGCATGACTATGGTATACGCCTGTTGGGCGCATTTATTTCACAGGACATTGCATTGCAAATAATTTCTTTAAGTGCAGGTTATCCGGATTTCATATTTGAATATATGAATTCTGTTTCTAGTGCAAATAAACCGTATAGTTGGATTTTTTGTAATCCGAATTATTCGTATTGCAATTTCTAGTCGGGGGTACCAAAAAAAACAGTACTCATAAATATGAAATAATATTTGATAAAAAAATATAAAGTGCAAGTTACTCAGCTAATAAAAATATTTTCTGACAATGCAGTTAAAACATTTACGCATAAAACAATGAAACCTATATTCTGTAACACAACATTCCAAAACATGAAAGGCGTCTTGCGCATAGGCAGGCTTACTTTGTGTGGTGAATTTTTTTTTCGATAAATCATTATTTTGTATAATATTGTAGTCCTTTTCGAAAACAAATTTATTCTGCACAAGACTGTCAAGTCATCCCCACTTTGGAGAATGGTGCGAGTCAGAAGGAAGTGGGATGTGAAGAGCACTGTGAAGAAGAGGGTTTTATCTTTCACCCCTACAGTGCAAATAAAAATCTAAATATTAAAAAAAAATAACCATTACATTTGGTACCAGAACCAAGAAGTCCATAATAAAATATTTACTTTAGACTAGGTAGGTATATGATATAGCATGAACTGATTATTGCATAATAAACTCAATTGCGAAACTTTTAATTAATTACTTTTCTCTTTGTCATACGTCCTCAAAAGCAGGTTTATGGTTGCTTCAAAGGTTGGTATGGTTACGTTAATAATCTTTTCATTATAGCATTATGAATTGTCGGAGAACTTTTTTGCGTACCTGCATTGTCAAATTACCGGCTTTCCAGTTTGTGAGTTAAAATCTCTCTTGCCGTGAAACAGCTCGAACCCATTGTTTAGTTAAGCCCTTGTTTGAAGTGCGAATGTAATTTGCATTTGTTTTCCTTCAACCTGCCCCCTTTCCCCTCCCACACACACCTTGGGTATTTGTTTTCATTGTCTTCTCTCAACTCTGTTATATTCTACGTGGAAAACGTATTTTTTAATACGCACCTTGATTAATTTTCTCCATTTGTTTAATGCTTCAAAAGATATTTATTCAATTTACTTACAAGTATGTAAATTAATAAGTGCCTTACTTATTAATCTTAATACTTTTTTGGTATACATTATAGCAATACATTTAGCTCAATTAAGAGCAGTCGAAGTATTTTCTTTCAATGGAATCGCGCTTCGTATAATCACTACTTAATATTTTCGATTAGAACCTCCTCCATACAGATTTTCATAAAGAAATCAAATAGAATTCAGCAGAACACGAACATTTCATGTTGGATGAAATTATACGAGAAAAGGGGACACGAGCAATAAACACGAACACGCGAGAAGGGCTGCCTTAAATTTACGGTTTTTTGTGTAACGTCATATTAGGAGGATCGGGCGGTCGCCAAAAGATCCTTTCTCTTGATTTATTTATAAATCCCTCTTTGCCCAGCAATCCCCGATTCTTATTTTCCTTTCTAAAGGACGGACGCAAACACAAATAGAGCTTCAGGAAAATCTAGAACTTTCTACCTGTGCTTCTGCAAATAATACACTTTTCTATTTATTTAAAATTCACTCGATGCTGTCCTTCGTCATGAAATATTTAGAACTTGATTTCTTTTATAATCATATTATATAAAGCAAAACCATCTGTTTGTGGGAGGTCTCATGAAATTTGCACAGTTTTTTTTGTCTGGAATTACCAAGTCAACTGTAACTCAATGTCATTTTCATTAAGAAATTTGTAATATCCATTTAACTGACAAAAATACAACGCCATTTTATTTTTTAGTATTTTAAATGTTAAAAAAAATGAAGGTTAACTTTACCTTATTGATGGTTAAAAACCTCATTGTAATGATTAATAATTGAATAAGATAATTTTAACAAACCTCATTGAAACATGAAATCGAAAAATACAACGAAAATAAAAAGGTAACGGTCGTAGCTGAGAATCGAACCCAGATCTTTTTTTTTTTACCGGGCAACCGGTGTTGAGAAATAATTATTTTCCGTCATTTTTTTTTTCAATTAAGAATTGTTACAATTATCCTCAAGATATTCGCATATTTTTGCCTGCAATTCTTTCATATTATTCTAAAATCCTAGCCGAACATATTTGCAACCTAGATAGTTTCTCGGATATACCTATCTGATTTGACGTAAGTCTAGAAATAATATAACATTTTTTTGGAATATGAAGATTATAAACTTCAATGTAAAATTTAATCATTGAAGAAGATAAAATTAACAAATCTCAGCAAAATAGAAACTATTTTTCAAAGGCTGAAGAAGCTGTGCCTACCCTAAGAAAAAAGAATAATAAAATAATATTATTTTTTAAAAATCGTTTTTTATGCAAATAAGTAAAGAACTTGTGTGATTTATTCAGTTTGCACCAACTACCAGCGGGTAATGATAATATTGAACATTTTCAAGTATTCAATGTACAGTTCTTAACCGATATTGAAAAAATACACACAGTTTCCCTTTGGTTATAGAGATATGGACGCCACTGCTACCTAGGTTGCAAGGATATTACGGCAGAACTTTCCAATCATACAAAAGGATAAGAGCCAAAAATATGGTTAATTTCTGTTTCATGTTTCACTTAAAATTGTTAATACGATTTTTTGTTAAATTTTGGATAAGGTAAATTACATTTTCACTCATTCAAATAGAATGGTCACCTAAACATTAAAAAATAATACACACTTTCATTATTTTGTTCATTTATCTTCAGAAGGAACAAGTGTAAAATAATTTAAAAATAACGGTTTTGAACACCTTAGACTAATGACCAATATTCTGTTTCATAAAACTGTTTCAATAAATGCTCAATATATGAACTACACTGTAGTTAAATTTGGACAGAGTGAAAATATTTATTTATTTATACTGGGTTTTCACAGATGTTCACACTTACGTGAAAATAACCCAATTATAAAAACTCAGTTAATATGCATAAATTACATAAAGTGATAATACATTATACAAGAAACACAAAGAGAGACACAAGTTATACATAACGACGGTAAAAAAGGCTAGATGACTGTTACGCCATTTAGTGAATTTTACAAGGGAGCTAATTAAGATTTTTTTTCAAATTTGCATTACTTTTAATAATTATTGGTGAAAACAAAACTATTACGTAAGAATATACACTTTTTCCTCGATTTTTTTAAAGATATTTGTATCACCTGTAAACACATTCGTTTCTAAGATACTGGCGTTTCAGCAAAGTGATGTTCAACCGCTGATAATAATAATCATAAATGTTTATTCCGGTATGTGGGGAGGTTAGTGCAGTCTCACACGTGCCATACAAAATATACATGCATTATTTATAAAAATTAAAAAAAAAATATGTGCAAAAGTTTAAAAAATAAAATAATTATAATACTAAGATGGTAGGTGAATAAAAACATACATCACACATAAAAAAAAAATAAAAAAACAAAAAAATATTATAAAAAAAAATATATATGTACTTGAAAATAAAGCCTTTAAGGTGCTGCGGAATTTTAATTGTGAGGGGCATTAATATCTTTCTCCAGTATGCGTCGATGCTGGAGGCTGGACTGAGGCGGGCCTCCATGGTGAGGAACTAATAATTTATTCGCAGTATGATGAAACTTCTAAAGAACTATGGTTATGGTTATTTGTACGAAGCAAAAAAGATTTATTTATGTTGTTTGTGATAACTGATACACGTTGATTATTGCTTTTGTGTAAATGTTTGCTTTCATTACATATTTATTAGTTAAAATTAAATATTAAAATATATAAAATATAAATAGTATATCATTATAGAGTAGAAAATCTTTATACTTCTTCCTCTTCTCTATATCCTTCATCTTACTTGTTTCAGCCTCACTATATTCTGCTATACTGCCGAGTATCTGTATAGTTATTTAGAACATAAGAACTAGGTAACCAACTGAAATATTCTAATTGTGTGAGCAAACCAAAAAAACACCCATGCTAAACTGGTATTATTGCCATAGAAATAATAACATATTGTGCTGAAGCCGGATAATCTCAAGAAGGGTGATCGATACAGATTTGAAAGAAAACTGATATCGCCAGTTTTTATTTTACATAATTAATAAAAAAAATCTTTGCTTACTCCACTGTTTTTAATATATAAATATCTACATGTTTCAGAAGCAAAGCTTACTTTATCGGGATAAACATTATGCAAATATGAAATATTGTTGTTAATTTAAAAATATTTATTTATTTTCATATTTTGTCTCAATACATTTATTTTTCTAGGGGTTCTTGTGCTCAGGGGGACTAGGTTTTATACGTAAGAATATTATTTACGTACGAACTTTTAACTCTCAGGTCCGAGACATGACAGTGAAAATGGTTCTCTTTTGAAGAATTAAATTTTTTTTGATCAATTTCACCAGAAGTAAGAAATACTGGACGTTTTCAGACACTTCTATCGGTTTTCACATTTACTTGATATTAGATGTTTCTATTACATTTCGTTGTACACTTGAAAAATAGTGAATGTCTTAAGTTGGTATGGTTGACATGGCAACCATTACATATGGGGAACAGAATTACATAGTACATAATATTGGGTCGAGAAGGCAGGCCGCGGCAGAAATGCGGTGCGCTGCACGGGTTCGGTACGGGTCCTCTCTTCACGTCAAGAGCACTAAGTAAAAACGTTCCTCGCAGACGACGGGTCAGTACGGCCGGATTTCGTTATTGAAATTCCGCCTCCATGCAAACGTATGCAGCAGAGACGGCCCGTGACTGTTTTCCCGATTGTTCCTTATTTTACAGAACACTGCTCTTAGATTACCAACATAGCGAAAAGCAAGCTTGAAGAGACTTAGAAGATTGGTATTATCTTATTTTTCTTACGCAGTATGAAAAAAAACACAGATATTCACTGATTGTATAACCATATGAGATACGTATCTTGACTGTTGTGAATTTTTAGAAAAAAAACATTTTTTATTGAAACCATTACCCTTGAGATTTGTCGTACATATCTCTTCAACAAGCATAACTTGTGTTAAAAGGGGTGTAAGTCGTTTACACGCTGTAAAGTATCGACATTGGTCCGTCGAACTGCCAGTCAAATGTTCTACTTATTATCATACTATCTTTAAAAAAAAATTACAATTAATTTTAGTAATATGAGTACTAGTAATTATTTAAGTAATACAACAGCGAGAAAGTAACATATAGTAGTATAAATTTTAGGGATATAATATGTAGTAATAGAAATATAGAAATATATGTAGTAATAGAAAATTTAGGGATGTAATATGAAAGCGAAATTTTTTTATTTAAATTTCTAAAATATTGAAGTTATGGTTAAAGTAAGCCGATAGAAATAACAAAGATTTTATAGACGGAATGTTTAAAAATCTAGATCATTCATCCATAGTTTTACTTCTTTTACGTAGTGTTATTTTATTTGTCCTTCGAATTTCTTTTGTTAAATGGTTGAAAGTGCAAGGATGAATAAAACTGCTGTGTGTTTGCATTAATTTAGTATTAGATTGAGGAGAATAAAACACGCGATTATACGTTTTACTCATTTGATTGTCGTTTTTTTCGATTTTTGTTTTTGTTAAGAAAGACATGTTTCAGAGTTTATAGAATAATAATTTTAGGAATATTCAATAATTTATATTCGTCGTGTAGTATGTCAGATGAAAATGTAATATTTTTATGAAATACAAATACTTATTATATGTTTATGAGTAATTTGGCAGCAATTACACCTCACTATCATATTATACCAAAAACGATGGATGATTGCGCCAGGGAAAAAATAAATCATTTTCAAACTGTCAATATTGAGAACTTCCATAAGAATAGAAAATATACGTGATATATATTAATTTTTAATTGGTTTTTTCACCTAATATATACATTAATTTATATTTGAGAAAATACGAAATAAAGTGGAACATTATTAAATGAAACAATGTAACTTTCAGTACATTACATGATGTATTCGAGAACGCAAAACTGATATCAGTGTATATTTATAAAGTGGTGAATACTAAGTATATTTTTAATTTAATTTATAATAATGACGCCACAAAGTGAATACCAATCGTTTGAAGAAATTATATTGACACATTTTTTCGCTTCAGCGTTTGCTCCTGTTTTATTTTCGCGCCTTCCATTTATTGTTGCTTATAAAAATAAAAATAAATTTATTAATTTTATATCTGCCTTGACAATGAATTTTTAGATATCAATTAATAATTTAAGGGATTAACGTATTTGGGAAATATGTATTGATTGATTCATATGAGTTGAGTGTATCAATATTTAATGTAACGGAAATCAAAGGAGCGTGGGATATATGATTAATGAAGCGACTTACCAGTGGTTAAGAAGAGGAGTTGATTTATTTATATAACAGTTATAAAAAAAAAACTTATGATTAAATTTACACAAGATAACGAATTACATGAATTGAATACGGAACAAATATAGATAATCTAATCTAACCGAACAATATGAAAGAATAAAGCTATTCTGAAAAACCGGCGACTGTGTAGGAAGTGTAGATGTCACTACTGTCACCATGCTTCAGGTCGATGGCAGTCGAAATAGTAATTCTTAGTGGCCAGTTCAGCAGGTAGAAGCACGTAGCTACAGCTTGTTTGTTCCGAAACCGGTTAATGTGTTCTAATTCAAAATGAACCACCTTGCTATTCCAAAGGCGAGTTTATTATGAAAACCTTTTTTGCTTGATAGGAAATTTTTTTTTTTTTAAATCTTTTGCTGTAAAAAAACTCCAGCGATATTTGAAATTTTTAGAAAATTTACCAAAATTATTTAAAAAATCACGGCCTGCCTCTGGCGCAGTAAGCCAGCGCTAATATTACTCCTCTAACTTATATTATATCCGGCGGACCGTAATAAAATGTAATTCGGATTGTCCAATATTCCACTCCTGCTATTCTCCGCTCTCCTGGCATGTTTATTTTGGCCGGGGTGAGAACACAGTTGAACTTGTTATAAATAATGATAAAATTTTTAAAAATTGCTTTACGGTACGTTTTTGTTGGAGTTTTAATGTCTGTCAGATTACTCTTAACTCAACTTCTCTTTAAGCATAAAACACGTATATTAATCTCTTATGTGAACCGGAAAAGTCGGCTTTCCGAAGTTAAAACATAAAATATAACTTTTTTAAGTATTCAGTAGAAGCCAAACAGTGTTTCGAATAAGTCGCCATTTTTTTTACTTCTTTTTAATTTTAATTTAATTTTATTTATGTTATTTTATTTTTTTTATTTCTCAGGTTTTTTTTCTATCCGAATGTTTAAAATAAACATCATTGAGTGATATTTTTCAATCTTATACTATATTTAACTACTAATAGAAACATAAAGAGTTCCTCGTATAAAAAATATATTTATGATTGTGAGAAACTATAAAATACATCTTCATATGAAGCAGTTACCTTGTGATGTGATGTTATAATTTTAAAATATATCACTTCGTTTATACAAACACTTTTGCCGATTTCATGTCATGTCATTTCAACAGTATTATGCTCCGCAGAAGGCTCGTTTGAGCCTGAAACCGGTTTGCATACTTATCTAAATATTGTCACCTACACAAAGTTACTATGTTTCATGGGGATTTCAACATTAAGGTACTTTTCCAATATATAAAAAAACGACATTTTCCTACATTTTTTGAAATGCGACCGGAATTGAACCCTTTAATTGCGGACTCAAAATCAAATGGGTAAACGGTTTTCCTACGGAGGTTGATGTAATAAATACCTCGGAACGGGATAGACACTCACACCCGACATGGCCCACATTGTACTCCAGGTACTCGCCACGCCACTGTCCAGCGCTACTCAGAAAAGCTCTCCGAAAAGCTCCCACACCGAAAACAAAAATCAGAAAAAAAACACGAATCTATAAAATTGGATTTCGCTACCTATCAAAAAGTGTGAGGAAGACAGCGACGATGATAAGAAATAATACAATCACGAGATAGTAATGGCGTGTCTCCCGGAGTCTCGCGGTCCCCAGTCTTGTCATTTCTAAAGGAGATACATGTATTGTCTACGTAACACACCTACCAGACTATTGTTTTTAGATTAAAGGCTTCCTTTTCAGTAGAAGCTATTGACTTTTGGTGTAAGAACTAATTTTAAAAATATCGGCGTTGTGTATCTACGTACATATTATGTACTCGTATGTCGTTTGTATCAAAAAATGTCATTAATTTATTTCTAGCACGTTAAGATTCTGAATGATGGTCTTTAATCAGGGTAATATTAAGAGTATCTACAAATCTAGTCATGTGTGAAATGTTAATTATATGAAAGTTTATTATTTCTCAAAGTTCCCAGATTGTTACGCCTAAACATTTTGACACCAAATATTTACAGATTATTTCAATTATTCATTTTCAAGTCGACAATGTGACAAAACCGTTTTTTGTATGGCAATGGTTGCTTTTATAACTCCCATATTATAATGGGCGCTGCCATTAGGCTTAATTATGCTTGTTAAATATTAAATGCAATGAGCCTTTACAAAATAGCTTTTCATAATGAGATTTTGATAAAAGCACACTATGAAATTGTGTGCATTCGAACAAGATGTCTATGCAGTCCATACACGTACAGCTGGGGGCGCTGTCAGTGTATGAGCTTTTTTTGAAAGATGAAATTGGTTTAGAGACGGGATCTAAGGTGCCACTGGGCCGGGGACTTTTCATTTACGCCACTGGCGATGTCGCAGGATGCTTACGTACTTTAGTCTGTCTTTTAACTGTCTGTTCTTTTCCACGGATACACGCTAAATAATTTCCAAGTATTTCAGGCTGCCGACAAAACTAGAAGAAAGTTAATTGCTTTCTCAATTTATTGATTAACGAATACGTACTTGAGATTTTGGGGATCGGGTTCCTCTCAATAAAACGTCAAATAAATCATGAAGTTTCTAAGAAGGGTTTTAAGCGTGAAATCTTATCTAAAAGTAGGAAATTAGTTTGTGTAAGTTCCGCAAAAATCTCGTGAACGGTGAGTTTTGGCGGGTTGAATACAGAACCTTATAAATAATACTTTTTATAAATTCTTTTTTTATTCATCTATACAATCTCAATGTATATGGGTTGTGGTACTGTGCCCGTCTCACTTGGAGAACGAGAGTTAAGGCAGGCAAGTTATACTATAATATTAATGTATAAAGTTTGAAGCATCTATTAAACATTGTACCACACTAATAGGGATGTTTAAAAAAATCGTTGAATCTAAATCTTTCTTGGCTAGTGATCCAAATTCTGGTGTCTAATTTACATTTGTCGTAATTTGTGTTCAGTCCAGCCAGTGGAAGTACATTGTTGCAAAGTACCTAAAATTTATTTGGCCATATGTTATTTTAGCAAAAGGAATAAGTAAGAGATTATACCCTTTAGATCTAGTATCGCCAGTAGTCAAATAGAATACGAAACGTCTCTTCCATCACGAGCTAAGTAGCTTTGAATATCAATTCAAATTCTCGAAAAAATCAGACAAGGCGCCATAATGCTAGATTCATATTATTGATTTATTTTTGAAAAAGGAACATATCTTGAAAAAAAAAGTGTTGTAACTGAGACAAAGTCGGGAAATGATGATTTTAGTTTTTCAGAGATGACCTCGTAGACTGCAGTGATGATTGGGGGGGTTATGAATTCAACCGACTCGAATGAAAGGTCGTCCGTACATAACGTTATAGAATTCGGTCTTTAATTGGACGGTCTCAAATGCCAATATCATTTGGCTCACTCAATGTCTTCTTCAATGCTGTTCCTACTATTGCATGTCCGATCCCCTTTCACAGACTTTTGCATATTTTATTAGTCTTTCGTCCAACACTGACTCAATACCAATCAGATTCGGATTTAGAAATGATGAACCAATTTGTGGCAAAATTAGGTTACCTACTGACCTTTTAATTCATAGAAAAATTCTATTTTTTTTCCCTAAATATAAAACTTGTTCAGACGATCGGTATGAGCACACAAAGAACGTCAATAACAATTTTTTTTAAATTATTCTACACAATAATTCCACTTCTAGAAGCCAGTGTAACCACGACACTTCCGATTGGGAAACCTTGGGAAGAAAAAGAAACTAAGGGACGGTTACGAGACTCTTCTCGTAATCGTCCGTTATTTCCTTTTACTTATCAAGGTTTCCAGGAGATGAAGGATAAGTTAAACGTATTACCCAACTGGATATTTATTTTCAATCCATTTCAAGCTATGGTACAAATGTATGTTGGTTTTTCAGCCGATACTTTTTTTCTTCGTCAATAATTTCTTTGTTACATACAAAAAAATGTAACGTATGTTACATTTAATGATAAATCTATTTATAAAACAAGTTTTTTTTCATAAAAGGTAAGAAAAAAACATAAAACATGTGGAGATAAGAATAATAAATAAAAAATGTGGATATACATAGAAAAAAAAAATTATGTTTTTTTTTCTATGTATATCCTCATTTTTTATTTATTATTTTTTTTTATATATGTGTAATTATATGTATTCTTAGGATTAGTTAAAAAGCAGGTAAAATTGACTTATTATGGAATGTATATGTATGTCATATCTATATACGTGTAAATATATATTCTTTTTAAAAATCACGTCAGTTTTTACAGTATGGTAACTCTTTATAGTAATAACAGTAGTAATATGTAGTAATAAAAATATAAACGTTTGTAGGTATTACAGAAAAAGAAATTCGGTGGCAAGGTTTGTTTATATTGAGATAAAAAAAGGAATCATCTGAAAAACAGAAGTTAGTTCAAATTAGATTTAAAATGCTACATGCTGAAATAATGCCTAAAACGTATTAAAAAAATGGTTATGAAATAACATATCATCTAATTTTGAGACTTACCCACAGATTCCCAGATTCAATAACGTAGTCACTATGCCACGTATTACGTCAAAGTTAGCACTAACAGGCACAGTCCGGTATAAAATAAATAATTAACGATGTTTTGTTGTTTTCATAAAACATCATTCAAATTAAATTCTTTGTGAAATAGCAGCATTAATCACAAGATGCAGAAATTATCAATTGATATAGAAAAATTATTTCCTCTTGAATAGAGTCGTGCTTTGAGTGTTATAAATATCTCTTTTCTATTCTTTGTATTTACTCAAACCCTCTTAAATGTTAGTTTTCTGAACATTTCCTTTCCATATATTTACACCCCATAAGACCGGCTCTATACCTGCTCCGTTCGCTTCAGAGACAAGAGAATCACTTCTTTTGTTATAAACAGTTCCGGTCGGAATTAAAGTAAGGTGGGATGCATTTTTCATTTGGGTTTTTTGAAACTTAATTTTATGTGTTATTTTTTTATTTTATTTATTTATTTATTTATTTATCGACTGTACAATTAAACAAAATGAAATAAACAAGATCAACTGAAAAAAAACAGCATATACATAATACAAGAATGAATCAATGACAAAAATACGACAAAAAATTATATTTTAGAGAACATTCAAGTCTAAGCCTGAACATGGTTTTGTAGGGTCCATGATTTTAGACATTAAAAATGATAATCTTCGAGTTCTAATTTCGTAAAGCCCTACAAAATTCATTCAGACTGGTAACAAAAATTTGAAGGCCCTGGCGTGAGTTAATAAATCTCGATTAATTGTTTTTGTGTTTAATTCGTAGAACTCCATTTAATATTTAAAAAAAATTAATGCACATCAAATTTAATAATATTGTTATTATTAAGTTCTGCAAGTATTTTTTAATTTTTTTTATTATTATGACAGCTGTTTCGGCGTTTAAGACAGATTGAAAATGGCCTTATACGCTGAAATAGCTGTCACAATAATAAAAACTGAAAATACTTGCAGAAATTAATAATAACATTATTTAATTCGATTTACGTTAAATTAAAAAAAAAGCAACAAAAAACAAAACTCGACATTCTGGATAGTGGAGAATGGTACCCATAATTAGTAGAGTGTTCATTGAGGAAAAGCAATTCATTTTTTTCTGAGTCTACGGCAAGGAATGTTGAACTGAATGAGTTGCAACAAAGGAAGTGAGTCAATAATATAATTGATTATTTTAAAAATGCAAATAAAATCAAAGTATTTTCTACGCTTTTCTAATGTAGAAATGCTTATAATTTTTCAATTTCAACATAGGAGTAATCACCTCTTTTTCGCTTTAATCTCCATGCAATTCCACGTAAGAAGCGATGTTGTACAGATTCAATATGATGAATATGAACAGCATAGAAATGACACCAAATAACACTGGCATATTCAAGATTAGGACGAACTTGTGAGCAGTAGCGTTTTTTAGGGTATTTATATTCTTAAAGTCACGGGCAATTCTATTGACAAAGCCGAGAAGTTTAAGTAATTTATTAGTGACATTATTGATGTGGTCACGAAAAGAAAGCTTACAGTCTAAGGTGACACCAAGGCCCTTTTGAATTTTTTTAAACGGATTGACTTATTCTGTTCTCATGATCAATGTTTTTTTTTCCATTCAAACTTTGTACTTTGGTTTGGAAAAGAGTCCCTATGAACACACGGCATAAAGGATTTATGCATCCGAGTTTAAGAAGAGTTTATGGTTTGCTTCACCCACTACAGTGGGCGCTTTTCATAATATTTTTTATACGGAAAATCAATAATATTTTCGTGAACACAAAATCGCAAGAATATGTATAGGTTCTAATAATCTAGCTTTCTAGTTATGAAATCAGTAAAAACAAACATTTTTAATTCTGTAGAACAAAAAAAAAACACTCTGAAAATTAATTAATTATTATTGCAACCCAAATTATAAATCCTCGGCATTGGGTAATGATTGCGTACATTTTCTATTTTTTTATTTATTTATTTGTTTCAGAAACGAACAGTACTTGTATAAAATGAGTGGTGAACAAATTATTATTAGGTTTTAGAAAATTATAACAAGGACCGTCACCAGTGGCATGGTCTCTATGAAATATCTGGTAAGTGATTATGTACATTTTACCGGGCGGTGTTAGTACAATATTAAAGATAAAAAGTCAAATGAAAAAAGTATATAGTGTATAGTGTGTAATTATGTGTATGTGTGTGGGTGTATGTGAGCGTGTATGTTTACCTGTGTCTGAATAGTGCTATGTACTGGAGAGTCGTGATTGCGCATTGATGTTACGAGTAATATTTTTCTTAAATGACGATGGGGAGTCAAAAATATGTCGGTATTTAAGTTGGGATAAAGATTGTAAAATTATTATTATTAATAGATTATTATTTGTTGAAGTATAAAATACAATTACAGGCAAATATTTTTAAAGAGCGCACGTTTGAGCGTATTTATGCAGACCGATAGTGGTTAAAACGGGTTCGAAATAGTTTTGAACAGCGCGCAGTCCCCTCTTACCCTACAGTGGTATTACGATACATTTCACCACTGCGCAATAATGAATTTCTCTAAAATTATTTGCCTGTACGTGGGTACAAATAAAAAAAAATCAGAAAAAAAATTACTACATTTTGTGCATTTCATCGTACTTGTTACAGATAAAATGTTAATGCAAAATAAATACTAAATGAAAAATTCTACTATTTGTACCATTATGCAAGAAGCAATAGAGGTTGCGATACTCTAGAGGATTGACCTGGAGATGGGGAGTTACGAAACTAAAGTTATGTCCATTCAACTTTATTCAGTAAAGCATTTTCATTCATTTGAATCAACACGGCTTACAATGTTCCTACCTCTGAATGGAAACTTTAATGTGTATTCTATATACTTACCATGGGGTTTCCAGTGTGTATCTTTTAGCATTACTTTATTAAAATATTTCAAAATCTTGTCTATGAGTTATGACATCACTGGAGAGATAAACCAACAGACGTGATTGGTGGCCGTGACTGTGTGTCTGAAGTAAGGCATTTTTTCATATTTCTTGCAAAATTAATAATTTAATATATTTTGATATTTGGAATTACTTACTTAACGAACAAAAATAATAATTTCATTGGCTTTTTATCGGAGTTGAAAGGTCTTGTAAATTAACGTCATTAGTTTTCATTACAAAATCTATCACTTCTAGGAATTATTATTTTTTTTTTTAAATTTGAATTCCACACAATGGTCCCAAATACTCCTTACCGTCTTGAATTAGTGGGACTATGGCATCCCCAATTTGAGTATCTTGTGAGGCTGAAGGTAGTAGCGGGGAGAGGAAGAAGAAGGTGAATCAGTATATGGCTAATCAGTCTGGTCACCAAACACGGCTAAAGCGATTTCAACCAACTTTTCGATTTTGAATGGTGGTCCACCACCAGGGCGATACTCAGAGTATCTACCATCTGTTCAGTGTTTTACGCCAATAAAGTAAACAAATCACGTAAAAAAGCCATTATGAAAAACAGTGTGAAATACTATTTTATAGGTGTATTTTAAGTTTTGTGACAAATGGCCTCCACGCGGTGAACTGAATGGATACCAATTGGTTCCATATGGCACCCTTCCCCATAGCCCATTAACGTATGAACCGATACATACAGAGGTACAGTGTACGCGTTTATGATCGTATGCACGGTGCTAAGAAGTTAGGCGTTTAGTGCCGAGATTGCCGAGTGCCGGGGCTGTCGGGTTCAATTATTCGTTATTTGATCGACCGAGGGAGGTGCTCACTGCTCTTTCAACGTGGACAGGAGTATGTACCACGTAGTTATTTAATGTCGCATACAACGTATCATTTTCGTCGTAAGGTTTCAAAACTACATTGCCATAAGTAAAAAATTGTCGAACTGGGAAAATATACTTTAAATGAATGAATATAGGTGATGTTGCTGCTTAATCGACCACATGGACACATAACACGAATTGAGAGTAAAAAAATACCACTATTTAATATATAAATATCAACATGTTTTGGAAGCCAAGCTTTCCTCATCAAGATACACAGTATCCTGAAAAATAATGATAAGAATACACAAATAATAAGCTAAACAAAAATTAACAATAAGTGATGAAAGCAGGTAAGTAATAAAAATGAATAAATAACACAGGCATTCAAGTACAAAAATTGCATAGGATTTTTACACATTTTCTTATAGATTTCCCCTTTTCCCCACCTTCCTCTCCCCCTTCTCCTTCCCCTGCCCAATACCTTCAGCCTCACAACATTCCCCAATTGGGAATGCCATAGTCTCACTGGCTCCAGACGGTTGGGAGCAGTTTGGGACTCTTGTGTGGTATTAAAAAAAAAAAACTTCGTAAAAACGAAAAAAAATACCAAAAACCTTCCATCACGTCAATTTTTTTTGTTACACTCAAGTTTTGCGTGTATTTAGCGTGACATTCCTAGTTAACTTAAAATTTTGTATTTGTTATTTTTTTATTTAAAAAATGGCCTTAACACATAGACTTCTTACATTAATTCTATCATTTATAGCTGGACTTAATTAAAAAAAAGGAACAGGTTAAAAGTTGATAGTGAGTAATATTACCCTAACCTTGACTCAGTTATTCGTCCAGTGTCCCATTAATGTTTATTGACAATTTTGAATATGGAGAGCGAAAATGAAGATATTTTTAATGTAATACCAATAGCGGGTATGGACAGCGAATATGAAGACAGCGACGATGAAGATATTATTGACAATTATTGATTGAAAATTGAAAGAACACACGAAAGACAAACGCCAAAAATGTCTACTTTCGTTTTCGTCGCATTAGTAAAAGTCAACACTTTATTTTTAACATAAATGTTTTTAAGTATTGAATGTTAGTATTTGTATTAGAATATTTAAGACAAATAATATGTATTCATAATAAATAGAATTAACTCGTCTATGTCAATTTAACATTGAAAGTTTTTACTTTGATGTCATTTTATTGACTATGAACTTGTGGTGGTACAATTATATTTTCCATAGAAGTGGGCAAGTCCTTCATAGACAATTTAAGAAGTTCAAAGATAAAAAAATGTTTGGAGACAGTCAAATATGAACGAAAAAACACTTGGCTGATCGGCGGCTCAGATTAATCATTCGAAAAGTTGGCGAGAACGGCTGTTAGGTTTCAGTTTTTACACTCTCATATTGGCTCCCGAAAACTTGGGAGCCTACACTGAAGAACAGGGTCAAAGATTTAACCATGATATCTGTGATATCGGGAGACGTTACCAAGGAAAATGGGATGTCAATTTGTTAGCTGACTACTGTTAGATGCTCAATCGAGAAATCGGAGTAGGAAATCGGAAACGAAGTCGGGGAAGCATTGAAGAGGAGAAGAAAAGGTTTCATAAGAACATGAATAGACCTAGACTTGTGCAATATATCAGAAACAATTTTTTGATTAGTTGTTAGAAAATACAATATATTTAGTTCATTCCAATAAATAAGTTTTATTTTTTTTTCTTAAAACCTATACGTAATGGGATGTTACGCAAGTCCACTTTAGAACATGTGATCTTTAAAAGATATAATTCAGTAAAAAAAAATATTTTTCACTAGTTTGAAAACAATTTTTGACCACATATGACATATTCCTCGAATATTGAAATTAAATGTAAAAAATTATAAACTAAACCGCATTCATAACTCCAAACTCCCAAAATCGCACAAGTGCCCAATATTTTATTTTATTTTATTTTATTTTATTTTATTTTATTTTATTTTATTTTATTTTATTTTATTTTATTTTATTTTATTTTATTTTATTTTATTTTATTTTACTTTATTTTATTTAATTTAATTTAATTTAATTTAATTTAATTTAATTTAATTTAATTTAATTTTATTTTTATTTCATTTTATTTTATTTTTTTATTTTTTTAGGGTAATACATTTTTTTGTTTTTCATTTAGTTAATACAAATTTATAATACATATATTTTCATTTATGAGCAATAGGAAAGCTGTAGTCAAAATGTTGGTTACCTCTTTTATGAATTTTCGATTACTGTAATTTATTTAAAACTATTTCACAGAAAAGCTATTGAAATATATGAATAAAATCTTTTCGTTCAACCCTGGCCACTAGAGGCATGTTGCCATGTATGGAAAATATAAGAAACTGAGGGTATTACCTATTTTTACGGTATTTTGTTAGTCTAATCACATTTACTCATACTCATGAACGGAAATACAAAAAGCATATATGAGACGATTTATGGAAATGAAAAAAGCAAGTAGTGGGTGCCAAGATTGATATCGACGTCGTTTAATCCTCCTTGCAGGGAAATAAAGTGATGGTTTTTCAGTCACATTTATTTGAGAGTTTTAAAGAACAATTTTTTTTTTTTTAAATTCTCTTTATTCATTAATTTCTAAGTCAAGAATTAGCCTTACTTCGCAAGACGGCAATGGCTTAGTTGGAAGGCAATATCTATACACACATTTTCTAAGAGAGTCCAGAACCTAGAAGATAGGTGGGTACCTGTTTAAGTTATGTGTTTAAACAGTAGTTTGCAGAGCTCGTGATATTCTTATAGGAATTCTAGCGATTCAGCGAAGATCCAGTGTGTTGAGCAGGTGTGCCATATTAAGCATGTGCGCTATTAGTGTGTGTGCTCAGGCCTCGTGTACCAAGTGTGGGTAACGAACGTGATTTAACCGCAATATCGGAAAACGATATGAGGCCCTGGGAAGGAAAAAACCGACGGTATCTTGTATTTTAAAGACATGTTGAAATCTAAATATGTCCTACTTACAATTTTTTGTACGCAGACATATTATTTACTCCATTATTTGAGTCCACACCGATTTTTTTTAAATACAGTAACACGAGTCGGTCTTTTAAATTTAACGTTTATCAAACTGGCACTGAACTTGATTATTCTAGGTAGCAGTTGCAGGTTAGAGTAATCACACTGATTATTTCTGTGATTTTAAACAACATTGCAATTAAATAAATCATTATATATTTGTAAAAAGCATTAACTTTGTGGCTCGCCATAATTTACAATAAAAAACACATAAATTTGTTGTAGACCATTTTTATTTTATTAAAACTCTACCGGTTTCGGAACCACCCCTCCTTCATCAGGATTATAATATTCAGGTTATAATATTCTCCTGATGAAGGAAGGGTGCTTCCGAAACCGGTAGAGTTTTAATAAAATAAAAGTGGTCTACAACAATTTTTTTTTATTGTAAATAAATCATTGTTAAAAAAACGGTTACGTTTATTGCTCTATGATCTGTCAGTAATTTTTCAAGTTCGGGTATGAACTGTATACAAAATATTTTGAAATGGATGTTTTATTATCATCTTCTACCGATTGCTGTGGTTAAATGAATTAATGAGCGTACAAGCTCCTTACCAAATTCATTGAAAAATATAGAAATTTGTCGTATTTTTAAATTTTTCTGAACGGTTTAATTTTTCTTACCGTAGACAGAGGTTTTCATCTTTCGTGAACTGCGCGCCACTGCTGAGATGATATACACGTACAGTGGTACCTCGACATACGAGTTTAATTCGTTCCGCAACCTTGCTCGTATCTTGAATTACTCGTATCTCGAAGCAAATTTCCCCATACAAAACAATTGTACTACCATTAATCCGTTCCAACCCCCAAAATGTCACCCCAGTTATTTTTGTTACGTGGTTTTGAATAATAAAAACGTATTTACAAATGACAAATATTTATTGTACAAAAACAAAAAAGAGAATATAAAGAAATAAATTAGATATCCTCACTGGTCTTTGCCTTTTTCGCTACATTTTTCTCGCTTTCACCTGTAGGCCGTTTAGAAAAAAACATGTCCAAGGAGGTTTGTTTCTTCCTCCCTCTCAGAATGTTCCGGAAATGAGTTAGGCAAGTGTTATTAAAAAGATCAGATGCACGACCTGCTGCAACTTTTTCTGGGTGTTTCTTTTCCACGAACTGTTAAACTCTCTCCCACATTCCTAAGATCTCCTTTATCTCACTTGTAGAAATAACCTCCTCCTCCTTTGACTCCTCGAAACCAATTTCTTGCATAACCTCCGTATGCTGCTGTGACTGTAACTCTTGTATCTCCTCAGTCGTCAGTTCCTGGGTGTGCTCCTCGACGAGCTCGTTCACGTCTCTCTCTTCCACCTCTAGACCCATGGATTTCCCCAGAGACACAATCTCCTCCTCTACTCACATACCGGGTTCCAATTCTTCGTAGATCCTTTCAGCTACAGCTTCAGGCCACAGCTTTTTCCATGCAGAGGTAAAGGTCCTCGTTGTAACACCCAGCCAGGCCTGATCGATAATTTTTAGGCAAATCGCGATATTAAAGTGCTAGTTCCAGAACTCTTGAATGGTTAGGTTTGTATTCTCCGTCACTTCAAAGCAGCGCCGAAACAGATGCTTGGTGTATAGCTTCTTAAAATTAGAAATCACCTGCTGATGCATGGGCTGCAGGATAGGAGTGGTGTCGGGTGGTAGGTAGAGAACCTTTATAAATTTGAACTCCTCGAGGATGTCATCTTCGAGGTTTGGTGGATGAGCAGGGGCATTGTCGAGGATGAGAAGGGCTTGCACGGGTAGGTTTTTTTCCTGTAGATATTTCTTAACAGAAGGGCCTAACACCAGGTTTACCCACTCCACAAAGAACTTCCTGGCGACCCATGCCTTCGGGTTCGACCTCCACATAATTGCAGTTTTTCTTTCAAAATCTTATGTGACTTAAATGCTCTGGGGTTTTCCGAATGGTATACGAGCAGAGGCTTGATCTTGCAGTCGCCACTCGCATTGGCGCACAGTGCTAGAGTCAATCTGTCCTTCATAGGTTTGTGGCCCGGCATCATCTTCTCCTCTGCCGTTATATATGTTCTATTCGGCATCTTTTTCCAGAACAGCCCGGTCTCATCACAGTTGAAGACTTGCTGAGAGATATATCCTTGGGCTTTAATTAGATCGGAAAAAGTTTTAAGGTAATCCTCAGCTGCCTTCATATATGAGCTTGCTGCCTCACCATGCCTGACAACGGAGTGAATACCGGTCCTCTTTTTGAAATTCTCAAACCAGCCCCGGCTGGCTTTAAATGACTCTTCCGATGCCTCGTCGATGGAAGTCTGCGGGGTTTGCTTCAGCAAATCTCCGTAGATCGCTCTTGCCTTCTTGCAAATGATGGTCTGCGTCAAGGTATCTCCTTGGAGCTGCTTCTCTGTCACCCACACATCAGCATATTTTCATGAAGGGAGGTTCGCAGCTTGGAAATTATCGTAAGGCCCTTAGCCGGCGTTACACCCTTTATCGACTCCTTCTGTTTGAGCACAGTACATATCATGGACGTACTAGGCCCATACTGTCTCGACAAGTCAACAACTCGAACACCTTGCTCATGTTTTTCTACAATTTCACGTTTTAATTCAATACTCATCATCTTTTTCTTAGCACTTGACTTTTCACAAACTTTCTTCCGATCCATGGTTATTAAAATAAATGAACTACAACTGTAAATGTAAATGTAAACGCAACACAAAACGCGAACACAACTTATCACAGCGGGAGCACGCTGCTAACTGATTCACTGACCGTGGTGGGCGTGGCTGTGCACGCCCGGTCGCGTGCTACCGGCCGACCTGCTAAACCGAACTCGTATCTCGAATTTCGCTCGTAACTCAAAGCAAAAAATTACTCGCTCTCCGGCTCGTATCTCGAAAAACTCGTATGTTGGGGCACTCGTATGTCGAGGTACCACTGAATTTGGTTTGTTACCACCGTATTCATTCCAGTAGATTCAATATTAATAAGAAAATGTAACAGTAAGATATTGTATCATGTAATGCAATGGGTCATAAAATTGATCGATTGATTGCATACCCATTGTATTATATTATTTGGCCCAAATATTAAAAAGACGTTATGTTCCAAGGTTCCAGCATTTTTTACGTCGGTCACAATTTCCTTTATTGATCAAATAAAAATTTCGTGATTACGCGTTATCTAATCGTCATTTATGATGCTTATATTTATTTGTCTGTATTTTCTAATCGATTATTCATATTACTGTCGTAATCATCGAATATTTGCTTGATTTTGTCTTTCTGTAGGATAAACTTGTTGATAATCAAAATCAAAATTATGATAGAAAAAAAATGGTTCGTCTGAATTGTCAAATAGCCACTTTTCAAACTAATTCGTTCGTTTCTCCATCCAGTTACTTTTACATCATACGGCTGTCCACTGGGCTCCTTGCAGTTGAGAACCTTGTAAGTCGAGTAAATATGAACCGAACAATAAATTTGACGGCCTCCGTGGTCGAAGGGTCAAGTCCTCGACTACGAATCCGGAGGTCGCGGGTTCGTATACTTGCGGCACGTTCCCAAGTGGTAGATACTCTCAGTATCAACCTGACCACCATTCGAATCGAGACGTTGCTTGAAATGGCTCTAGTCGTGTTTGGTGACCAGATCTGAATATCCAGGTTCTTCTCTCTCCATACCCTCCAGCCTCACAACATTCTACAATAAAATTGGGGAAGCACATTTTTAGAATTTAAATACAGATCTAGTAATAACCAATCTTTACAATTATAAGGTATTACGAATAGAAAATCACATCAAACTTCTAGAATATATGAAAGCATTAAATTATTAGGTTAATTTTCACATTACCACTTCTCAGAACACCATGTTCATAAATAGTTCAAGCCCCCTCCCCCACCCCTTTCCTTCTACCGATTCATTTTTCATTTTCTGTCCAGGTAGCGGGCAGCGGGCTTGTCACGAAACATTATAAAACAATACCCCCACACCGCTTCCTAATTATTATTCACTTCTACGAGACCAATAAAAGTTAATTACCATTCATTCAAATTATACACAAAGATTTCCAAAGTCTTATACTGCGCATTACCCTGTTTTGAAGCCATGAAAGCTATTGAGCCAGGCCCGGGTAGCTTTTGATGGCTTCAAAGTACCAGCAGAAAAATAGCTCCCAAGAGTTGTTTAACTTTGCCTCGATTCCATTCTGCTAATTCGTGAATGGATTTATATTTTCAACGAAAAGGCATAAGGAAAACACCGTGCCATAAAATAAAGCTAGCCGTAAATGTAGCTCGATAATGCCCTGCAAGTCACGAGGAAACTCGAGTATCTAGGGAAAACAATAATTTGGGAAACATTTGTTTGTGATTTGCAGCTCTCTATTTTGTTATTCATTGAGTAGCAGAGGTTATCACCGAATCTATCCATATATGTAAAGAAGAGTGTCCCGAGCGGTGATTTTTTTGTTTTATTTACAAATTTTCAGTTATATTCCGAGCTTGATGATATTTTGCATACCTTCAAAATAAGAGCAAGGTCACTACGAAAAACCACCCTATCCCCCTTTCCAACCCCTTAAGCAGATTTAGAAATTTTATACACTGATGGATAACTACTGGGTGGGGGTAGGGGAAAGGATAGGGATAGGGATATGGGTAGGGGAAAGGGTAGGGGTAGGGGTAGGGGAACAGATCACAACCTCAAAACTTTTCTTCAAACCATTCATAACCCCGGGTAACTCGGGTACCTCAGCCAGTATGATATAATTTATTTGCGCAGCACCCAAACCAAAACTGACCTTAAAAATGTAACAGCAGCTGAGGTTTTTAAGATAGTTTTATTATTGAGCTAATTTAAATGCTTGTGTTTCTCGTCGGAAAAAATTCTGCGCGAAATTTCCGACATGTTTTATACAAACATTGAAGTAGAGTTTGAGTTTTAAGTTGTCGGGTAGTTGGATAAGTAAAAGGGTATAACATTTTTTAAAGCAAGTTAGAAAGAAAGGGAAACAAGAATCGTCGTTGCGGCATACTGAGAGCAGCCAGGCGGCGGGCATCTAATCCAAACTCTTCTGGAATCCCGAATTTCCCTCGCTCGCGGTATATTAAAAAAATTATATGTCATTCGCTAGTGCACGACCGATCGTGTCGTGGAATAAATTATTGCTATTTCATTCTCTTCCATTCCATGAGGATTGTCTTCTTAATCGTTAAATAATGTGAGGAGGATTCATGACGAATATTTACAGTGGGGTTATATACAATGCCCGCCTCGGAGAAATGGATCGATACGAGCGCCTGTATTTATTTCCGGAGGTTGTGGACTCAAAGTCTTCGCTAATATTTGCAAAAAGTGTGAAGTGTAAATTTAATCTTCCATGCCTTAAAATTGGTTTTTCACCTTTAAAATGAGTTTATTCAAAGTATTATTGTTATAGCTACGTTCAGAAAACTTTTTTTTTAGCCACTCGCTAATGGCCTATATTAAAAATATTCAAAAATGTTGATTCGGTATTGTATAATACATTATTATTACAGAATTTTTTGTGTAGTTTAGTTTGGTAATACATTTTTAAGACAATTTTGTTTTTGTAATTTTTTAAAATTATTTCATTTGTGGTACTTGACAGATTCAGTCAGCCTATCAGTTTTTCTGATCTTTAATCTGCGAAAATATAAAAATGATTTTTCGTATATTTTCCAGCGTTGTTCAGCGTCCTTGAAATAATACTTAACAAACATGAAAAAGGAATGTTACTTTTGTAGGTAGTAAATACATTTTATGTGCTTTAGCTAATATATTAATAACGTAGGTACTATTGGGTAGAAAATAAAAACAACTGTGACGATTTTATTCCTATGACAGAATAAGAACAGAAAATTCATAAAACTTTACAAAATGCGTATGAAAACCTCAATAAGCAAAAACACATCTACGAATACATTATGTTCCCTACAATTTTTATTTAGCAACAAATCGTTTTGAAATAATTTCTCGTTTTCCTAAAAGCTCGTGATATTTTGGCTACGGTTTGTGTCCAAAGTAATCGTAGATTCGCACGAGGGAAAGGGGGCACACGGCCAAGTATCGACCGAGCCTACCCGTACTATAGCCGATTCCTGACCAGGGATGCTACAGACGCCATATTTCTTTTCACAGTTTTGTTCACCAAAAAAAAAAATATTGTTCCTTTAAAATAATTTGCTAATTTTCTTCTATACTAAAAACTTCTGTCGTAGTTTTAAGATATAGTTTTAATATGCATCTCGTACATATTTATTTTAATTTTTTTTTACCAAGATTCAAATATTTAGCCTTGAAAAACCGCAGGATATAGGTACAAAATATAGTAGTTGCATCCGAAAAACGACTAATTTTGAATCGTTCAAAAACATGACGTTTTCATAATATTAAATTAATTTACAATTGGGGACAATATTGTTTTACTTACTGTAACGTGCAGTTCATAAAGACTAAAGTTATGTATCAAGAATATAAAGAAAACATGTTTTTACCTTAAACTAAATATTTCGGTTTTTTACGTGATGCATACTGGCAATATAACCAATGCAAACTGTACGTACCTGCTATATACATTATACTGTCATACATAACTATAACCCAAAACGTTTTTATTACTCATTTATTCCATACATTTATATCACAATTGATTTCCTCTCGAGCACTTCTCCGCATTTGATATGAATATCTGAATGGCGTGAAAAGAAAGAAAACCCCGCAACCGGAAGTAATATGGCTGCCCGACCGGCCTGGGGCTCTTTATCCTGCTAGTATCGTTCCGCCATCCCACCGCCCCCCGCTCCCCGCCCCACGCCTTCATCTCCGCAGCCCTTCGCCCCCGGCCCGCCGGGAATGCCTGGGGTCGACCAGAATGTTGAGCCCTCCGAGTATTTCGCCACCACTGCTGTGCCTTCAGGGTTGCTTGCTGTTTGCGAATGGAAGGGGTAAAAATTGTACTCACTGTATCGCCAATACCATATAGCCCCGTTACACAAATATTCTTCTCGATTCTATAGTACCAATAAAAAGAGTTCTCTTCTCTTCACCTCCTCCGTAGGCACCTATTGGTTATATTTGTATTTCACCTCACTTGTGTACCCCTTTCAATGCGGGTTGGGTGTCAAATTGCCTTAGTAATACTCTCACTAGACCATATCCCTAAAAAAACATGCTAGGCATAATAAATTTGGCAATAATTAATTTACGCAGACATAATAAAAAAACACATATTTTACTATCTAAAGGAAAGTAAATACATCATAAAAACGACATATAAGACGCACCTAATTAGATCACCTCAAATTAAATACCTCTAGTCTGCTGCAGCACAGGACCCCATAGTGAGGAGGGATAAGAAAAAAAACACAAAGAGTAATTAATTAATTAATATACCAGTTTTTATTTTAAACTGTTATTCTGTAAAAAATAAATATACATAAACCATATTTTGTATTTTCACATAATTATTTATATAGTAAATAATAAAAAATAAATAACAATACTTAATAATTTGTAATACGATGGTAAAAATCTAATAATCACGTTTAAATAAATTTCGTTCGTGCGACATCTGAAGCAGCAGGGAGCCTCCTATTGTACACTGATTACACTGACTTTTTTGGATTATAGCTACTATTTTCAATATGGAAAATCATTTTCATTGGGCTATTGATGCTTCACTATTCGTTCCATGGTTTTCAGTTGTTAGATTCGGAAACAGAGGAAACAAATACTTGTCCAAGCCGAGTAATAACTACTCACCGGTTATCATATGGGTACTTTTATTTTTTTGATAAAAGAATACTTTTTGAAACAGTGTATGAAATGCAAGATAATATAATAAAGTTAAAAATTAAAAATGTAAACAAAAAAATCCCATAAAAGCAAAGCCTTTGTAGTAAAATAGTTTTTTATAACATCTTTATTCTCCCCTCACGCGATGAAGGGAGACCTTATATGTTTGCCACACCCCTTCCATATTTTTCCGTTTTCAGAAATGTTTCATCAAATAATTCAAACAAATTTGAAACGCCGCCGATGAATAAAGCCCATCAAAATGTCAAATATAAAAATGGGTGAATCATCAGAGCGTGGGAATGTTGTCACAATCGTAATAATTTATCCTTTTCATGCAAAAATTCCAATTTTAAACTATACGATCGTGATAACAATTTTACCTAAATAGAAAGCAAAATTTATTTTTTAATAAATGTTAACTGTGCACGTTGCGATGTAATTTATATTAAAAACACAGAACAAATATAAAATATCCTTCAATACCGATATTAATATATACCGAAATATCGGGATAATATTTAATTTTTCGTTTTTCATTTCGAATCTTGACAAAAAAATAATTATTGTACTTCTTTTTCAATGATTTTTCTTCATTTTCTACAAACATATGGAAAATTTTACGATAACGATGGCATTTTTATTTTATTTAGATGTTATATAATTTTCTACAGCGATTAAAATGTGCTATTTTTGATGTGCCGTCAATGAATATGACGTTTCTGACGTCACGCCGACCAACCTCAGTGACAGCTTTTACCAGCCAGTAGCGTTATGTACAACATAATGACGTTGTACCCAGTTCGAACCGTTTCAGAATGGCCGGTTTTAGATCGTTTTTAAAATCAGTAATTATGGATGAAAATATTAAAATTGTATATTTTTAGTGCGGTTATCAGAATCACAAACATTAACTAAAACTATAAAACTTCCATACATTTTTAATGGTACCCGTAGTTTATTAAACTATTCTATTGGCATCAGTTGATTGTTGAGGAAGGAAAGGCGATATTTTTTTGTATTTGTTTATGACAAGTTTGAATAGCCATAAACTGGAACCCAGCTATATTCATGTCAAAAACTCTTTTTCATGTCATTCATTGTCGTCGATTTAAAAAGAATAATCATAGAATCAAAAAAAAAAAAACGAATTTTATTAAAAAGTTATAAAAAAAACAATTTTATTAAAAAGTCATAAAAAAAAACTATTTTATTAAAAAGTCTTAAAAAATCAACAAAAAACACGTATCCCGCTTTAGTTCAAAAAGTGATAATAAAGCCACTTTTTTCGCAAAATACCGTTGCTTTACTGAAAAATAACGCCAATTTTCACAAAAAATAAACCGATTTTCGCAGAAAATAACGCAAAATTTTCATATCCCTACCAATTATTCACTTGATTTATAGAAAATAAACTTTTAACATGATTTTTCAATCAGTTTAAAAAAAATTCAACGAGCATAAAGAGATTAATTTAAGCAGATATTACTTAAAAGAGCTTAAACTTTAAAAAAATATTTAAAAAAAACAAATAAGTCATCACCAGGTAGTGACATGCAGTCCATAAAGACTAAAAAGCTGTAGGCTGTAAGAAAAATGAAAAATTCCGTTAAATTTCTAATACTTTATTTTACATGATTTTAGTAAGGAACTTGTATGCCAATTTATTCAGTTGGCCACAACAATCAGTGGAAGATGACAAATGCCCATTTTAGAATATTCAATGCACAATTCATACCCGAACGTGAAAAACTACAGCCTACCTTTGGTCACGAGGCAATGTACGTCACTGGTAAACATGTATTGCAAACATTTGAGGGCATATGATGTGAAACAAAACAATTAACTGCAGAGTTATTAATAAGCTTTACGAAATCCAACTGTTTTACAGCCATTATCATCACCCCCTGACTTCATAGCATCTTCATCGTGGGTACTCAGAATCAAAGAAAACATTCTGTAGTTAGCAACCCTTGGTGTTAATAACGTACTCTTTATCCGTAGCTATTCCATTACAGCTAGGTACCGAGCTGTTCCTGCATCCTCTGAGAATTTAATTTGTGAAAGCATTTCCCACAACTTTATACTAACAAAATTCCGCTCAAGTCTCACTTGTGAACAATGACGCATTTTCAAAAATCCTGGTCGTACTTTTCATCGTGAATACCACGGTACAATAGCATAATAGCATTACCCACCTCTTTGCAAACTATTTCCTTTGCATTCCTATATTAATATGTTTGATTTTGAACACAAAGAGATAGGAAATGTAAGTTTTTCCAAAGCCTATTTACACGAATTGAACCCACGAGGACTTGCGTAAATATTTCATAGTAAGAAAGTAATTTGCGAAAATGTGCCGAAATTCTGTCGCCAAAAGTCTACACCGGTATTTCTCTGGTTCTTGGTTCTGTGCGTTGAGACCTCGCAGCGTTTAAGATATATTTATAATTTTGCGGGTACGAGTGAAACGGTCCATTTCTTTAGCAGGCGATATGATTGTGACAGTAGGTAAGGGGGGAAACCATTTTGCTGCAATGTATTCGACTGGTCGCGGGCATGTCCGGGTCACGACTCGTTTTCCAAGGGTTTGGGCCGGTTCCGGGGATGTTCGGGGTGAATGGAAGTAGGTACTCGTTTTGTAGATCGATTCCATTGTAGTCACACACAGCCGCCATCAAAAATCTTGATAGATGGCTTTCAACGAAACGTTTCCACGGGGTTGTTTTGTTGAAATCAATTTACTCTTGTCAAGGGTATATTTTCGTTAATTCGAATACGATTAGGCATCTACGCGATTTGATTGGACAAGCTTTACTTAACTAGTAATTTTAACATCTCTATTTTGCGTCGGGTGAAGAAATATATTTATTTTCGCTACCACGCGAAAATTTGCCCCTACTTCTGAGGAATATTACGTCCATAGCAATTGGCATTATTTTTCCTTATTTCTTTATCTAAGTTACTTTTGTTTACTTCCCCGCATACATTATTTCAGTGGCGTCTAAGACTCACTGGTTCGACTAGTTAAGCTAGCTTTTGCGGAAACACGAGGCAAAGTAACGCGTAGGAAGTGGAAGTATTCAGAACACGAAGATTGTCAACGTCAACATTTTATTTACAGTTCTGTATGTTCTTGAAAGTCGGATTCATGGAAAAGTTGCACTGAATTCCGTAGCCAACTGTAGTGGACAGTCAACGGGCAAGTTTCAACGAATGTCAAATTTGCCAGACATGTAGTGGGAATGTGTTCTCGGTAAAATACCTCTGTTATTTTGAAAGATATTCTGTTTAACAGTGCGACAATAGTTTGCAAATGTTAGTCGTCGTGAATATAGACATTTTCAGACGACACGGGTGTACAGAAAAATGTGTACTTTGAAAGTGGTTGGTTGGTTCCAAAGGCTTGATAGGATTCGTTTTAAGAATTGTCAAAAGTGTGTTTTATTTATTAGAGGACTTAATTTAATAACGACACGTGTGATAACTTGTGCTTGTCGTGCAAATGTGTCCTAACGGCGAACGTTTTACTTTTTTTTATAACGGACCAGTGTGTGACCGAGTGGTCGGGTTCACATAAACGCATTTCAGGTTCGATCATCTGCACGCTAAGTCATCCATCATTCCACAAGTAATACAACGCCTTTTTTCTAATGATGGGAGTAGGTACATAACAAAAGCATTCTTGTTTTCGGACAGATACTAAGAACATGTGTTGTTAGATTGTTGGATATTTTTCTTATTTCTTTCCCCATTTCTCAAAACTTATAACACTATATTTTTCACATTTTTACTCATTCCTTTTTTATTTCATCTCGTAATAATTTAGAATATCCGAATTTCTTTAATTTCTACCACCTTGGAACAGGCTCAGCCTAGTGAGGTGGTTTACACCAAATATTTTTATTTTTATTTATATATACATCATTATTGATTATATATATATATAGATTATTACTTCTATGTGCATATTTTTACACTTAATGTAAAATTTATATAATTATGTATTTTTTGGTTTATAATAACAATAAAAAGATAAAAAAAATATTTTAGACATTTCAGATAATTGGAGACCCGGGAACACTATCGGATATATGTTTCGACCAATCATCGGCTATTGTCCCATTCTTTCATTCGGTGGAAATTATTTTCTCTGTGATTTGAATGAAACCAATGAATCGTTACAATTTCGTTAGATATCTACAATTTGATTAAAATTTTAGAATGTAATACTTACTAATTGAATATATTTTGTTAAATGTTTGTGTATTTCATTTAATTGAAAATGCACATATTGTATAAGTCGGTACTCGTGATCAAAGCATTCTGAAAACAATTTCCATAATTATGTCTATAAAATGAATTTCAAACACTCAGTATTTCGTGGGAAAATCTTCCAAAGGAACATGCCTAGATTTCTAGTAGAATGTCGCCATCAATATTCGTGTAAAAAATTTAGCCTGTAGAACCTATCTCTGCAGTTTTTGGAACTCTCCAACAAATAGAAAAACGTTTACAGAGAAAAAAAAACTTGTCAATATCGTTCAGTTATCTGATATTCAAATGTTTATTTTTCACTTCCAGTTCTCCAGAATGATTCATTTAAGCTTTTTTGCTCTGTTTGGCATCTATCTCAAATATTAATGTGCGAGTTCGCACTGAATGCGACGAATCAACAAAGAAAAACAGTTCAGTTTTTTTTTTTAAATATATCATGGTTCATTATTGGTTTATTATTGGCTCGAGTTTAAACAATAGCATTTAATATTATCCTTGTTGTGCTAAAATTGTGTGTGGAAAATAAAAATGTCAAAACGTTGGTAGTTTAACTTAATTTTTTCCGAAATGTGAGAGAAAGGTCACATATAATTGCTAGGCCTATTTGGCTTCCAATTCAGTTCATTAAACGCAGTTATAAAAAATAGAACTAAAGCTGCATAAATGCGTGTATTTTAGAAACTAGTCTAAATAGTAAAGGCAATATTGTTAAATAGTTAATACACACCACTTCATCAGAATATTGGCTAAATGATACACTAGCACCTCTAGCGGCGGGGGTTGTAGCGCTTCTGAATTATATTGCGGCAAATAATTATTTATGTAGTAATTTGTAAAAATTTCAAGAAAATATTGCTGATCATATTAGAATATCTGGAAATAATGATAAGACCAGTAAGATTTTAAAATTTTCCCGTTGTTTGTAATGGCTGTTAATAAATATTTAAATGTTTTCATTAAGAGGAACGGCTGCGCGGCCTGTTTCATACAAAACTGTATTTTGCATTTATGGCCAAAATTCTCACCCAAACCGGATGATCTTTTTTTTCATCAAAGGGTTATAGCAAATATCTAGTGCAGAATAGAAGATTTTCAAAATTCAAAAAATGTTGCCATCTCAATGTGTGAAAAATGGCAGAAATTGGACGTTTTATACAGTATTTGATAATAAATTCAATCCGCGTAAAGGCACCCCGTACTGTCATTGTTGTTTAGGTTGACAGTGGAAATTAAAAATTCTCGTGTTTTATATGAAATTTCAGGTTGATAGATTACTCTAACATTATTAAATTATAAAATACGAGTTCACACAATTGCCATATTTCAATTTTATCGTCCGTATGTGATCACCAATCATGCCTTTGAGCCACGAAGCTCCCGATAATGACGTACTTATGATAATATATATGTATAGGGTATTTCGTTTATTTTTCATTTCACTAATGATACTTTTGAAACGTGCCCCATATGTCTCTTTATGCTTGTCTGTAAACACGCACGCGGTCACACCTCCCTATTACACGCAAGTTTATATTACAATGACCTCCCCGGCACTCCCAAAAATAATTCTGCTACACCCCGATCCAGAATTTCTTCAAAACAATCGGTATGTAAAGTTCCGCGGCGTGTCAAAGTGAATAAAGTGGTTTCCATAGATATCTCTTCGCGAACCAATTTCAATGGTACGAGGAACAATGGGTTCGTTGTTAAGATATATTAATTTGTTTGGCGATGACGTGACATCCCCCGACGCCTTATCGACGCCGGGACCTACTGTGGCGCCTGGAACGCTCGTTTCAATCACATTCGAAGTCGAAACTGTTATCACCATCGGCCGCTCTTCACTCTTCTCTTTGTGATGAAGGAACAGTTAAAATCCATACCCATCGTTCCAGATCATGCATACATTCTTCCACAGTTTCAGCCTCACGGCTCTGGAATGAACTGCCAAATAACACACGGGATATTCTAATAAAATCGTTAATCGTGTTTCCACCAGTAAAGTGCTTCATTTCAACCATCCTCACCCCTTTCCAATCCTTTTCCCGTCTCGTCCACAATTGAATAAATTAATTAAAAAATATACTCTGTTTCCACCACTTTATTAATATACATAGATATCTTACATGTTTCGAAAGCGATGATTTCTTCATCAGGTATATATAGAATACTAAAAATAATAATGTCAAGTATGGACAACTGATAAATATTAGAACACAATAATGACTATTATTGTAACAACTATTCTGAATTTGAAAATCATATTTTAGAAACTAGTTATTTATTTAATATAAATAAAGGTTTAAAAATTTTGCGTACAAATACAGTCGGTTTACAAATAGACAAATTTGAATTTTTAGAAATAATAAAAAGCGTTAATAGTGAATTAAATTTAATAAATAATCAAATGTACATATTTTTTTATATAGTTATCTCTTGAATTTATTATCATAGCAATATTAATAATAAAATGTATGATATATGAATTTGATAATTAATGTTTTATAATATTTTTTTGTTAACATTTTTGATTAATTACTTACCTACTTTAATCGATTTTTGTTTATGTTTTTAATTTGTCTATTCTTACATTATTGCCTTCTAATTTTTATCATTTGTCCATACTTGGCATTATTATTTTTAGTATTATATATATTCCTGTTGAAGAAAGCATAGCTTTCTAAACATGTAAATATCTGTGTATATTAATAAAGTGGTTAGTATAAATAATATTTTTAATTCATTTATTAATAATGACACTAAAAAGTGAATCCCAGTGGTTTGAAGAAATTATAGAATAAATTAATTACTATCTTAATTTATTTGCTCTACCATCGTAGGTAGGCTCTCTTGCTTGTAAAAAATGGAAAAAAAAAATATCGTGATGCTTGATAGATTCGTGTTCTAGTACAATAATCTAACACCACACTGACAACGGTTTAACTAGAACACGGACCTTTTAGGAAATTATTTGAAGTACTTTTAATATTCCGGTTGCCCCACCTTTCCTTGCCCTGGGTCTGTGTTAAAGTACCTAGCCTCAAATTCTTTCAGTTGTCACTTGGTCGTTTGCCTGCTTTAAAAACATATCACAATTAAATATAACTTAACTTATTTTCAGCATGAGAATAAAGGAAAAGTATTGTCTTATGTAAACAATTGAAAAGAGTCGCAAAAGTAATTTTAAAATAAAAATCCATTTATTATGAATAATATTATAATTAATCATAAAGCAGTAATCAATAGTTACTCATTATGCATGTATTAATTAAAAACTCTTTTTTTGTGTAAATTATACTGCGAACCAATATACTGAAACTATTGGTGCTTTTTGTAGATTTTCAAAGCCCACGAATGCAAAAACCTTCGCAGAGAATTGATTCGTGCCTCGATTTCCCATTATTATCTACCAATTGTACCGTATTACACGTACCTATGTATAAAATAAATTCATCAATAACCTCAAGTCGGAGCAAAAAATGGTTATATAAATTTTAGTAATGTACAATATTTTCATCTCTAAACTCACTTAAGTTGGTTGATTATTTTTTATAAATATATGTTCTTTCTTTCTCGCTATTTTAATTTATTTTCGTTATTATCTATATTCATACAGTCATCATATACAGGTAGGTACTTACGAGTTACTTTTCACTTATTTTACAAAAATATATACCTGTTAGATAAAAAATATTAAATGAAATTATAAGCCATATTTACATCCATTAATTCTGACTAATATCTATTACTTAATATTTATTTTTTATGTAGCCTTATTTATTATGTTTAACTATGTATTCTTATTGGCATTAAAATGTTTAGCTTCTCAACCAAACTCCAGTTCTTTTCATTGGCGTAGTAATACTTTGAAAATAGTAAACTATAAAAAAGTTAATATTTTTATTATATAATTGAAAATACACTTTGTATATACCACTTTATTTAAAATATATAAATATTTCAATATTTTTATTCACTCTATTATTGTATTCCATCTCTCAAAACTTTGTTAAGGTGTTAGCTCATTCGTGTTCTACAAACTTTCCCTCTTTATCACATATATTTTTAACTTCTATTGTGTGTTTCGTATTCGCATAATCCTTGTTTGATAATGACTATGGTTTATTTTGTGCTACTACTATTCAACTGCCAAATTATTAACCTCAATGCAGGTTTAGTCCTAGTAAGGTTAATAATTATATGTAAAAAAAAAATATTATTGTGAAAAAATAATAAATAAAATAAAATATGAAATGAGTGAAAATTTTGTTCACTACCAAAATCTAAAAACATTTCGTCTTCAGTTCCTTTTTTGGCCTCCAGCGAGTTAACTATGTCAAGCTGTACTGTTGTTGGGCCACTATGGTCTGACGCCTGTTGTATATAGATGCAGATCTGATCCTCAACACTATTGACACAACATATGATATTTATGAAATAGCTTTGAACATTCACACACAACAATTATAATTGCTTCCATTGTCCCAAGGTGGCGCAATGAAACCATCCGAAGGGAGATTTAATGTAGATACATAAGTACTTGAAATTGCATAATGGAAGTATTGGGTTCTCCAATATTCAATATCCATTACAAATTATTCTAGGTAAAATAAGTAAAACATTTAATATAAAAATAAAAAAAAAAACATTTTTTAAATAATTGTTATTGTAATTTCTTCAAACGATTGGTATTCACTTTGTGGCGTCATTATTAATTAATTAATTAAAAAATATACTTTGTTTACACTTTGTTTAGTGGTGTAAACCAAATATATTTTTTAATTCATTCATTCATTGTTATTGTGTTTAATTCGTAGAACTACATTTTTTTTTTTTTTTATAATTTACAGTAAATTGAATTTTATAATTTTATATTCAAGTTCTGCGAGTATCTTAGTTTTTATTATTGTGACGCCTGTTTCGGCATTATGCTATAATAATAAAAACACTGTTTCGAAATTCGCAGAACGTCCCTCAATGAATCTTGTCCCGCTTGACAACGAGCCTAATCCCTAACATATGGAAAGAAAGGGTTTAATATTAAATCTGCCGGTACAACTAGAGATACATAAATGAACCAAATATAAAGTTCATAAATAAAGTAAGAAAAACTATCAATTCTCCACTCCTTCCACGAAACTTAAATAATATAATTCCTTATAATAATTCAGGGATTTATTAAACACTTAAACATTAAATCTGTTGGCTTAAACAGCATTCACGTCATTATGAAACAATTAAGGAGAACCTGCCATCATTAATAGCGAGAAAAACAGATTTCAAATGTAAGTACCTCAGAACATATATATTTTTTTATTCTCACAATTATTTTCTTAGCAGGTAAATCGGTTTTTAATGTAATTGTTAATTTATGTAATTGTAATCGGAAATATTAATAAATCATTTGAAACGCCACAAAAATAATATAAATTGAGTATGAGCAAATAAAAACATACGAGTAAGTCGTCTCAATGTGGCACTGTTTGAAATTGGCTTTAAATACCTAAACAGCTGTCATAATAATAAAAATAAATAAATAAAAAAACATATTCAGAACTTCATAAAAAACGTTATACAATTTTATTTTTCCAAATATTTATTTCGTACTGAACGATTATTATTGTATAAACAAAGAATTAATCTCCGAGTTGTCCCAGGCTACAACCTGTAGGGAGAAGATGCCCCCATGATAGCCAGCCTTCCATAGGATGGGGGATAGAGATCTGGAAGAAAAAGAAGACGGAACAACTTGGCGACTCGCCTAACTTAGATAAAACAGTTTCAGAAAATTAAAAAAAATCCGTAACTCATGATTCATATTCCATTGCGATCTAAAAATAGTTGCCCTGACCCAGAAATTTCAAACAGAAAAATCTTAGACTACTTTATTACAAAGAAACAAATATTATGCTTTACAGATTTTTTAAAATGTATTTGTGATGCATTCCTCTGAACCTTGCGGGTATTATGTTGCACATCCAACGTATTCACCAAAAAAAAAAACATAGTTATAAAGACCACAACCCCGGTAGACGTAACCTAATTCGACTGCGGCTACGCTGCTCGCCGCTTTGCGCTGTGCCCATGTGGACAGTATGGATGCTGTAGGTACTGTACAATCCAAGTCCGACCAACCTACTAATGAAATTCAAACACTCCGCTACGGAAGTCTAATTAATGAATGAACCTTTTAGGGGTTGTTTGACCAAATTGGTGATAAAATTCGTTTCCTTTGTCATTCCGACTGACAACATTATGTGCATAGAGTTAGCATACCTGGAATGCATATTAATCATGGGCCTCAAAGTAGCAAAGTATTTATTTCAAAAGAGTTTTTCAATTTACGTATTACCAGAACTAGCGTCCGACACAAAACATGTATTATACAATACAAACTCCAATTACATAGTATCCATTTAAATAATATTATAAAAAATACCAAAATATGAGCAAGTATTAAATAAATAGTGAAATTAAATTTAAAAAAAAAACGCAGTACGGTTTTGTTACAATGATTATAAACTTAATATAAAAGTAATCAAGGAGATGTACAATCAAGGAGACCATCATATTTGTTAAATAGACAATATAAGAGAGAGCAAAATAGCGTAAATACAGCAGATATCAAGGAGCTATACAACCAAGGAGACCGTCATATTTGTTACCATTAATAAACAAGGCTACTTTCCAAAAGCCAACACTTTAATATCAGTGAGAATTTTGTCATAAAGCAACGGTTTTTAAATTCGTATGGAAACTTGTTAAATATAAATTGTGCAATATATTCAAGGGTTCGCTGACAATATTTGTTTTGAAACATTGGAACTATCATTCCTATTTTTTGTGAGAAACGTGTATTGGGTACAAGATCCACCACTGCCTTATACGGACTGTCAGATATATGTTTGGTTTGCCTCAAAAGAGTATGAATGTCTCGCCTTTGATTAAAAACTGTTTTACTTACTAGCAACTTTACCACAGCGTTTTGAATCAGCTGTAAATATTTTATTTTGGTCTTACACGAGTGTCCCCGAGAAGTTATACCACACCTTTAGGTTGATTCTGCTACAGGCAAATAAAATAGTTTCATAGTTTTTATAGGCACATAAAATTTTACTTTATAGCGTCTTCCTACAATGGTTCGAAGGCGCTTACAGAGGTTGGAAATTTGTACGTCCCATTTCATGTTACAATCTACCGTAACACCTAGATACACATACTGGTTGACTAATTCGATAATTCCCTGTTAATGCTAATCAAAATTTACAACAAATGGCTTCAGCCCTTGATATAAAAGTGTGGTCCCCATACTATCTTATTCACATAAAAAAATATATAACGCATTCAGCGCAATTTTTTACTTTTTATGAACTTCAAACTACACATACCAATACAACACATAAACTGTACATTATCGCTGAATACACTCAAAATACATACTCTAGAAAACAGAAGAAAAATAACAGGCTTAACTTCAAAGTACCTCATCGACAAACTCGGCAAAATGTATTATTTTCCAACAATAATTCTGGGACTAACTATCAAATACATGCACCCATTTCTCGCCTACAAACACTTGGAAATAAAATCACCTCTCATATGGATATATTTAATATAAATTTACCCATATTAAAAAAAAAACCTGAATGATGTTTTTATGTTGCAACGAATATAAGAGCATCGCATAGGAGCTATTTTATAATTATTTTGTTTATATTATCTTTTTACATATCTACCATTCAAAAATTTATTCCCCTTTTTTCTTTCTATGTATCATTTACATTTACTATATTATGTATTATGTAATTTCATAAATTTTTCACGTACATAGTTTATCATACTACAAATATTTTAGACTTAAAAATATATATTTTTAGTATACTGTTTATTCTGAAACATGTTGAAATTTGTTCTTAGTAATTTATTAATAATGACGCCGCAAAGTGCTACAAATCTTTTGAAGAAAAGTTATTCTTAAATATGTATTAAATAAAGGTAATAAAAAAGCTTTATACTTTTTACTGTACCTAAGCCTAAAATTAACCACAAATTTGTGCTTGGTTTATTTAATTTAGGCATGCATTCTTATGAGAACGTAAAACTATGATACAGAACTATTTTACATAGAACTATTGTAATATTAAAAGAGTTTATAATTGTTTGTTCGGCGATTTTAATGACTTTCTGACTGTTTTGGTACCTTTGTAAATACATCACAACTCAAATTGGATTTTTAATTGAAATTGAATAAGTAAAATTGATATTTGAAATCGTGAACGGATTAATATATATGTCGGCTAATCCATAATTTTTCTTATCTTAAATATTATTAATTATATTGGAATATTAAGTTTTTTTAAACTGTTGAGAGCCGACCTGCAAGTTAGTTATCAAAATTTCATTTCTGATACAATGGCGAAGAAGCTTTGCGTTGACTCGATTTACTCTGACTTAAGCAAAGCGTCCGACAAGGTTTCTCAAGCAATTCTTGTAGAAAAACTTTTTAAAGCTGGAGTTGGTGGAATCATTATATTTATATATTTATTATATTGTATACGCCCTATATGGGCTTTTACATATTTAGTTACTTATAATAGTCTCACAGGTGCAAAACAATCGTGTTGCATTGGTTTAAAAGTTATATCTCAAACAGAATCCTTAGTGTTAAACTAAATGGGGTATCATTGTACGACTTTTTTGCAGCTATTGGTGTACCGCAAGGTTCTCACATAGGACCTGTCTAATTTATCTTTTTTTTTTAAAGACATTTGAAATATTTTTAACGACGTCATCGTACGTAGATGATGTTCGTAGATAATCTGAAACTTTTAAAAGTAATTAGTAAAATTTTGGACGACTGTTATCTCTTTCAGAAAACTTGTTATAATTAATGAATGGTATAACGATAATAAGCCTTGATGTTAATGAATTCCTAATCAGGAAATTTAAAAAAAAAAAAAACAATTTTCTTCAATTACACAATTAATAACACCAATCTTGTATATTTTTCCGAAATAAATTACTTAGGTTTAACTTTTGGCACCAAACTTAGCTTCATAATGAAAATATTTCAAAGAAGGGCTTAAAATTTTTAGGTTTTTACCGAGAGTGGCTAGAGATTTTACGAACATTAACTTCTATACTAGTGAGGAGCCAGGTTGGATATAATTCAACTGTATGTTCTCCACACTACATCGCACATTCTCACATAATAGAAAGAGTTCAAAACAAATTCCTAAGATTTATAAATAATAAACTAAATATACCGAGAGAACAATCAAACTACACTTACCTGTTACGATTAATGAATCTATTAAATTTGAGTGATAGACGAATTATTCCTGATCTGCTGTTTTTTTTTTTAAATCTTACGTAATAAAACTGAAAGCTCTGATTTAATTCGGCTAATAAATATTCGTGTTCCAGCGAAAAACACAGATCCATAACCGTCATATTACAACAATATTGCAACGGCCGCACACTTTAACATTCCGATGAATAGAATTAAAAACTCTTGTAATATATATGCACATATCTCAAATATATGGAATGTATCGTTGATGCAATACAACATATACACACGAACTTATTTATCTAATCTGATATACTCACTGCGGTGCTCTTCTGGAGTTTTTATTTTATTTACTACAAAATATTCTAAATATCTACCCATTGTAATGATGTATTTAGTAATTAAATATATGATTTATAGAAACATTACAAACCATTTCAATTTGAAATATTATTAATAAATGTATTTAAAAATATAATTAGTATTTACCACTTATTAATAAATTAAATATAAATTAAATATTATTAACTTCATTTTATCTGGATAATATTTTTTCCTTTCTTTCATCAGTCCTAAATTTTATATACCTTCATATATAAAATTTAGGACTGATAATATGAAATATGAAATCTAGACTTATTCTTGCTTTGTTGTTATTATACACGCTCATACGGGCTCTTTATTGCTTATATATTATATTTTTCACATTATAGTCTACGTCTTGTACTTTATGTAATACTACGTAAATAATGCCCAAAGGCGTTAATGATTAAAAATTAAAACAGTACATGATATATTATGTTTATTTTGAACCACTGACTGTATTGCTAAATATGTATTCTTGCATGCCTTATTAACAATTCACCAAGATTCGTGTATTATTCTCCATTCACAAACACACATTATTGCGAGTAACCGTATTGGTTCAAGTGTCGATACAATGAGTACCGCATATTATTTTCTGACAAATTGGATTGTTTGGAAACCCCAATACGGAAAAAAAATGAGTCGTATCTTGTAAATATTTGTCGTGCCAGTGGATTCTTTGGGGAAAGAAGGTGACAAGCTGTGGAATAAATAGACAATAATAGACAGATAGACATAATAGGAGGAAGTTTGGAAAATACTCAACACACCTGTCGACCCCATTGTAGCGTGATGTTTAAATCTTATCTAGGTACAAATAAAACAAAAAAACGTAAAATAAATGATGAAATTGATTGTACAAGAAAGTAAAATTGAATTGGTACATTTGAATGGCGATATGAAATATGTGCGACCAAATGCGAAGCGAATATTAGCGAATTATATTAAATGTATTTAAGTATTATTCATACATTTGATTCTAAAAAATGTTGAATAATACTTAATTACATTTATTTTAGATTTTTCATTTGCTGTTGATCGATACTAAGATTTTTTATCAAAACTTTATGAAATGTGTTTTTGCTTTTCTTAACTTAATGTATGAATTATGTAAATTCGACCCAATTCAGATATTAAAAAAAAAAACTAAACGTCACCCGCAATAATTATTGATTGTTTCAGAATTGTTACGAAATGGAGCGGTATCTCAAGGATGAGCCACGATTCTCCAAGAAGACTCCGTCAGAAGCAGACAACAGCTGGAACATCCTCACTGCCCCCCCTCCCGTTAGTCGCCTGGACTTCAAGCTAGAGATGGAGCCTCTTGCGCTGAGGGGGCTGGACGATGACCTTCCCCTGCACAGAGATTCCCCCTTCAAGATGAGAGATGAAGACGCCCTCTTCAAATACAGAAATGATGAGGACTCCATATTTAAACTCAGATCAGACGAGGAGGATGAAGACACAGATTCCTACGAGGAGGGCAAGGCAGGGCTAGCTCTGCGGCTCATCGCTCCCACCCAGACCCCGCCCTCCAGCCCCGAGAGCACGGCGCTGTTGCCGGTGCAGACGCCCCTGATTCGACTCACGGCGCGCTCGGCCTCGGGCTTCACACGTCTCGTGTCACAGGGCGTGGGCCTGGCGCCACCCAGTGCCGTCGCGCCCCGGCCGCACGCACCGCGCCACGACTCGCCGGACTCCAAGAGGCGGATACACAAGTGCCAGTTCCCTGGCTGCAAGAAGGTCTACACCAAGAGCTCTCATCTGAAGGCACACCAGAGGACGCATACTGGTAAGTCTCATCTCTACCATCATTTACAATCAGCCGATGAATGTTATCAATACCTTGTTTACAGTGTTATTTTCAACGAGTTCACTGTCTGGCCTATATTTAGTTGTTTGTGCGGGGCTAACCGACCATGGGCCTCAGTATTTACTTGCTTGCAAATTGTTCGAAAGATACAACCAAGCTGACACAGTCAGATTGTTTCAGCTCTCCACTTTTAATTATAACAAAGTTAGTCTGGCTATATGTGCACTGAGACGCTTTTAATTAACAAACCTGTCTTTCTATGGATCATTTTTTCATTGATAGTAATAACATATCTAATTTTAACCTTAACTTTTCAGGGGAAAAGCCATACAAATGCTCGTGGGACGGCTGCGAATGGCGCTTTGCGCGCTCGGATGAGCTGACCCGCCACTACCGCAAGCACACGGGGGCCAAGCCCTTCAAGTGCCGTCACTGCGACCGCTGCTTCTCGCGCTCCGACCACCTGGCTCTGCACATGAAGAGACACGTCTGAAATTCGCTAATGCGGCAGCACTAGCCGCTCTCTAGTGCTGTCGGCAGCGCCATCATGGGGCCGCCTGCACCCGTCAGTCGACCACCTGCAGACACCCATGGGCCATTTGCAGCCAGCACTAGTCTCGGGAGAATTCTCGAAGACCTCCTGAACTCCAGCGGTTTAATCGAAACTCACATGTTTCAACAAACTGCACAGATCAAAGAAACCAAACCTATTACGAATAATGAACACAAAAAGAATGCCAAACCCAAAAGGAAACCAAACCAGAAGCCGATTATAGGTGCAGAACTAAACGTACCGATTAAAAGGGAAAAAAAGTCGCCACCGAAAACTTACTTGCAACCTCCGCAGAAACTGATAGTGGACAATTTCTCCCAAACATACATATAATGACAATTTTCTTCATCACCCGTACCTTCCGGTTAATCAGAGCCGTTGGGCGATCCGCGATATAATCAAGCTAAATACAGGTTGATTTGGGAGATAAAGTAGTACTACGTAGATAAAGAATATCAGATGTGCATCCAATCACACAGCGATCGTTGGGAGTTACCTACATAGGGAAGTGCAGAGGGCAATAGCCCACAGGCCCTGGGACTAAATCAAAGAACAAAGATTGATTAAATGTTTCTGAAAACATAGTGCCATCGAGGATTAGTAAGGAAGCACCACCCGACCAGAATATGTCACCGTCTATAATATATTATTTAACCCGCGTATTCTGGTTACTAGTGCTTGTAGCTTTTACCTTCAGTTGATTTTAAATTAATATTTGGATATTTCTTTTCAACCGCGGTTTCCTCAAATGAAAACCTGCTTTTTATTCGCTAATATTAGATTTTATTGATACAATTACTTTTAAGTTATCGATATACATATTTGAGGTGTCCAAAAATTAAATTATATTTGCCAAGACTTATAAAATTAATATTTTTAATTGGTTTTTTCTAGACACCTGCATGATTTGTTATATTTTAAAAGATTTGCCATAATTTGAAAAGCTTTTCATATTTATAAGATTTTTGATAAATTTCTTTATTACGTGTTATCTGCACACCGCAAGAGCTGGGAGTCAGCAAGTAGCATTGGATTCTTCTGCCTTCTTCTATTTGAAGTTCACTCTCGAGTGTTGGCACATTCCCCTAATTAATTTTATACTTATAATATCTTCTTTCCTCATTTACACTGCTCTATTCTATGTTATTTTTTTAATTCCCCCTTTATAATAAGTCATTTGTTTTGTACTTTTGTATAAATATATAAACCCCTTTATGAATGAATAAATTATTAAACCCACTCACTCAATAAATTGATGTACATAATACTACCTTTATAAATTTAGAATAAATGTACTAGAAACTCAGCTTTCTTTATTAACTTATGAATGTTTAAATTAATCTAATATTTACGTTTTATGTGGCACAAACTTTTATATAGTGCATAATATAAATATATTGAACTGATAAGGATTATTATTAATATCTGAATTACTTGATGGAATATTTGTAATACATGTGATGTTTTATTAAATTAGGTTAATGTATGCTTCCAAATCTTTACGTTTATAATAATACTTGTACGTATATCCTTCTAAAGGGAAACTATTGAAAATGAAATGTGCCAATGTTACTTCAAGGCAGTAAGGGCAGAGAGTAGTAGAGGCGTGCGAGGCACGAGACTGTGGCCACCAGAGTACCGTGCCGTGCGCCGCGAATACCGCAGTACTGGCACGTTGGCAGTGGCTCCACTGGCCACTGGCCACTGGTCTCTCACTGACTGGTCGGCCCGCGATCGATTAGTGCTAATCGTCTTTAATTAAGGAATAACACTGCAGTTTTAATTATTATGTGTTCCCGTGTATTAGTGTTACCATAGTAATAATTAATGAGATCAGTATCATATTGGGTGAACATGTCGAGTATTGGATATTGGATGAACGTGATTCGTGATTGTGAATGAACAATTATCGATAAATGAAATATTATATGTTATAATAAAATGTTTAGTCTAGATGTAAGATAGTTTGGGAATTGCTTGGAGATACATAAACTCGCTGAGTTATGTTCTGACCCTGTGATTAACCTCTGCTCCGACTTCCGTCGGCTTAGACTCGTGTAATCCTAAGTGGTTAAGAAAATTTTCAGATATTTACAATATTTAAAGCATTTATTACCATTTTTAGTGTCCCAATGTATTCACAATACCTATGTATGAATGTGTCAAAGTATTAAAATGAAGACTGGCTCTAGAGAGCGTTATGTTTACACAGTAGGCTCGTTTACCCGGACTACTCCGGGGTCTGTGTCTCATCGGGGCTCTGCGCAAGTTGACTCCAAAGTAAGCGTAAACTTTTAGTTTTGTGTCGGCCGATATGTTTTTGAGAGAACGAACTCGGATAAAATCATTTGAAATCGGAAAGCAATGTTATTAAAGTCACAGCGAAGAGCTATTACGTTTTCATCACTACTTCAACATTTCCATGTAAGCATTTCATTTTTCATCGATGTATCCCACCAGATCGATGTCCCGTGTGTAAGGTATCTGTCAAATAATGAAATGGCAATGAGTTTGTCCGATTGCTAAATTTAGGAAACTACTTGTGCGGCTTGTAAAGCCTTCTTTAGATACAAGGATTTTTTTATTAAATGAATTGAAATTAAATAAAATATGCTCTAAGCAAACATATATTAAAACAATTTTCTTAGACTAAAGAATTAGTGGACATTTAATGAAAATATTAAAGATGAATCGAAGATACTTGTTCTTCCATGTAAAGTATTTCAATTGGGGAAATGAGTGTGTTATTTATCAGTAGGACTAGGTAATTTTACCTACGTCCGTGTTGTGGTGGAAACAAACCAATTTTGTACATTTAATACTTTACGCGTTTACATTCTTTTAAAGCGTGAGCCATTATCAATGTGAATTTTGTTGACATATTATTATATTTGCGTATGTGCGTTCCCATTTGGGTCTTTGTAGAGCTGTCGGTGTATACAAACATTTCAATGTTAAGTTTTTAAGCTTAGTGATGTTTCCGGAGATGAGATTCCATTGTATGTCTAATATAAAAATATATAGATGTGAAATAAATGTTCTTATTCTTTGTTTAATGCAAATCAAGTGTTTTGTATCATTAAAGCTTTTCATTCTAATTTACTTTTCACAGCGAATTACGCCAATTTCAACCTCTTGTGTATAATCTTATAAGAGTTCTCTCTACTACCCGTCTACTTCAAGTTCCACTGCCGGGAGGGTTTTTGCAATTTTATCTCATTTCTCATGGAATCCAACAATCTTTCCCTTTGAGTTATTTTGAAAAGTAGACATTTATTTTATTTATTGCAATTGATACTTGTTTGGTCTGTTTAAAATATATTAAACATTGTATTGCTGATATTTTACTTCGCTTGTATTCTAGATTTAATTGATGAAATTCTTTAATAAGTCAATGCAACTGCACTACGGTAGCCGAATTTTCGACAAATCTAAAGTCAATATCTTTTAATCTCGGTGTTGTAAAAACTCTCCCTATAGCTTTGTCGCACTTTACATAAATCGAATCATTCCTTTGATGTGTCTTGGTTCTATCGTATTGAAATTGGCATTTAAATGTAAGAGAAAATAAATACCTAATTTTAACATACACACGCCGTGTTGCTATTAAAGATCATTATCGATTGCATGTAGGAATATAATGTAATTATTATTGTGGTAAGATTGAGCATACCGTGATGGGAGATGACGAGAGGAGTTATTGCATTTTTGGCTATTGTATATTTTGCTGACACATGTAATTTATTTGTAATGTATCTGCCAATGCTGTATGGACAACACTTCATGTATGGTGAACACTTATGCCATGATTTGTATTCATGCTAATTTCAAAATAAACGTATGTTCCTGTTGAAAAATTTAACACTGTGTTTTACTAGCTGTTTTATATTTTTACGTAATTATGTTTTGCTGATAGTTTATTTATTGTATAATATACGTTTTGTTTGGAAGTTTTAATTTACCATGTACTTTTGGTATTTTTGGATTAATAAATTCGCTAATTGATTAATAAATTCGCGAATTTATTAATCCAAAAATAGCAAAAGTACATGGTAAATTAAAACTTCCAAACAAAATGTCTAGAAATTGCTACATACTGAATGCCGAAAAAGTACAAGAAAGTATAATATACGCCCTATATGGGCTTTTACATATAAAGTTAGTTATAATAAACAGGTGCAAAACACATCACAGTAGGTTCAAAGATAATATATCGAACAAATACAGGAATAACATAGTGTAAGTACCATTCTAACTAATAAGTTCACAGGCGAAAAATCAAAACATACCTCACATTCACTGATACTACTATTATTTGTTGCAACTATTGACACATTTCTTACGAAAGGAAGGAGTTGACTAAGATTGCGACAATCAATAACGATAAACAAAAAGGTATTTTTCTTCCTGAAGAATATTAAAAAAAAAATTTAGCATATTGAATATCTTTATCAAAAAACATGGAATTTTTTAAAATGTAAAAAAATATATATGATATTTGCCCAACGGAAAAAAATACCAGTAGTTAATGGAGTCACAGTAGATCGGTCATATCTCATTTGATACTTAATAATAAAAATAAACTGATGATATTCAGAGGACATAAAAAAAAATTCCGGTTGAGGAATGGTGATGCAATATATATATATATATATATGTGCAAAACGTGTTTACCTGCTCTCAACGTTGGATTTTCTAACGAGAGAGACACAGTACCATTACCCTTATATGTACATTAACAGATGAATAAAATAAAATAAAATTATGAGGACTTGCCCCGGCGTAGGACTGAACCCGCGGCGCCTGAGTGGGAATTCAACTCTTTGGACGACTCAGCCACTAACCAATTTTAATCAGGTGTAATTTTGAAGTGGAATAAATCGTTACTGTGGATTTAAAGTTCAGCCCACCAAGAAACTTATATAAATGCAATATATTTTTGTAAAACTAACATACTCGTATACAGTATTTTTAAAGTTTCTTGAAGGATTTGAGCTTTAAACTAAAATAACAATTTCTTCTATTTCATATTCCGTATATATACCCGCCAACAAACAATTCATCTCAATGTTTAAAAGCATTAAGTGCTAAAGCTGTTTTTTTTAATATTTGTATTACCGCCATCTTTGTAAGCTGCTCTCATAGAACTTAGAAAATAGCCAAAAATCTATTGATTATTTTCGATAACACACCACATTCGAAAGGGATTTATTCCATTGAAAACTATACATAGATGACCCCACAAAATCAGAATTCTGATTTCCGAAAATGAGAAAACATTTAAGAAAAAAAAAAATTAAGAATTTCCACAAAAGCTTTTATCATTATATCAAAGATGGCAGTTCCTGTTTTTGTATTAAAATAATCGACTTTAACGAATTTGGAACAGCCTTTAGATTCTCGTAGTTAGTAAGTTACTGTTTGCGTATAAAACAGTTAAATTTGAAATAAGTAATATTAGTAATTTGGGGAACGAATCAATAGTTTGTTTACATATATGAATAATGTTTCTAGAAAAAAAATACAGATGCCGCTAGTAAAGGGTTGCTAAGAAACACGAGGGCGGGAAAATCAGGCATTTTAAAAAGGTTTATTTTTCGACATATTAGGACAGTATGAATATTAAAACGTAATTTCTTATAAATTCGTTCCTACGTAGAGTAGTTTACAGAAGAAAAAAAAATTGAAAAACTACACAAATGTTTTGTTCATTCGGGAATAATATAGAAAACATCCCTTTTTGCAGACTGGGAATAATAATTAAACAAATTATTTTAACGGCCTACCACTACTCAACAGATTACTTAACAAAAATAATAAACTTAGACAACAATAAATAAACAAATGAAAAATTACGATTTTCACTATAAATGTTTATTTTTGACGGGTGCTACCGACATCTGTTGTTGAATAGAATAAACTAATGTTAATTATTAGTTGAGACCTAAACCATTAGCGAAATTCTTCCACATAGTGGGATATTTTCACGGTGAAAATAGGAACTACAGATAACAAAGTTACGTTTTTACAAAAAAAAATTGTATTTTATCTCAATAATAATAGAACAATTTAGTTTAACGGCATACAACTACTTAACAAATTACTTGTAATTCAATAAACAACAAAAAAATAAACAGATTAAAAAATTACAGTGTACAGCCTGAAATGACATTTTTGCCGAGTGCTGAAGACATCTGTTGGTGAATAGAATAAGCTAATGTGCATTCTTAGTTGAGACTTAAACCATTAGCAGAACTTTTCCATAAAGTGGGATATTTTTCATGGTGAAAATAGGAACTAAAGATATCATATACATTACATTTACACAAAAATTTCAGTATTTTATCTCAAGGGTAAAGCAGTGGTTGAAATCACACCTCAAAATATATATAGACAAATTTAAAAACTGAACACTATGCGAAACCTAAAGTAGAGGCAAAATGATTACTTGATAAAAAAAAAATAATCATACTAAGTAATTTTTTGTCGAAATTTTATATAAGTAGAGTGCTCGTCACTAGTGTCACCAAGTCTTTTTTTTTCATAATAGTTTGATGGGAATTGAGCATTTATTAAATATATATATATGTATTTAATAAATATATATATGTATTTAATAAATATATATAAGTATTTAATAAATATATATATGTATATATATATATATATATATATATATATATATATATATATATATAGTTTATTATAGTTCCCCTGAGCTGCCTATATATATATATATATAGGCAGCTCAAGGGAACTGTAATAATTTATCTTAAAATTGATAATAAGCCCATTCCGTTTATATTGTACACCAGTGGTCTGGAACCATTCATTCCTTCAGGGGGACTAATTTGTCACAGCTATGCTGATATATAAATCTTGTGATCTTTGGGAAGTGGGTGATTGTAGGTCATTTCTTGTGCACTGGTGGTTGAGGTGTCTAACTGGATGTATACAAACAGACTTAAGGGAAAAACTGAGTTTATGTAGATTGCATCACCCAGAAGACAGCATTTAATTAGCAATAGTCCAATAACAGTCTCTAGAGTGGACATATTTCCCTTAAAATCAGTTCGTTTTCTTGGTGTTGAACAAAAGTAGTCTCAATGAATACCCAACTTGGAAATATAGGTTGCCTAAAATTTATTTCATGAAAATTATATATTATTAATTCATTAATAAGATATTTCACAGAAAATCTATTAAAATGTATGAAAAAAACCTATTTGTACATCCCAGGCCGTTTGAGGCGCTAATGTAGCATCTTACCATCAAATTTCAGAAGCTGAGCGCATTATCAATTAAAAGTATTTGCTACATATCTGTCTTTTTTTCTACCTCCTTCGCATTTCCTCCATTATTTCTTTCCAACTTGCCTTCCATTGATATGCTTGGTGTAAATTTAAGTGGTACGGGGCTCCGTTGGAGCCAGAGTCAAGTTAGCCTCTCAGAAGTTAGGCATACTGTACAGGACCTCGGATACTTTAATAGTACACATATGCTGACCTTGTTCAATTCGCAAATGCGCCCCATTGTTAAATTTGGCAGCCACCTCTGATCTGGACCCCCAAAATACCTGAAAAAAATATGCAGAAATGGGCGGTCCGTTTGACATATTCCCCTATCTTTAGAGCACAGAAGTCAGGTGGGGCTTCTGTCCTTGTTCTATCGGTATTTCAATTGAAGATGCTTTGAGGAACTAGAGTCATTGATCCCCTCGACACCGTTCATAGTCGGGAAATACAACATACATACGCGGTTGATATTTATCATATGATAATGGGTCGGTTCTACGACTCGTTCTAGAGTTCAACAGTCCCTCTGTGGAACGATTTGCCGGCCTCTCACCTACAATATGGGTATCTTCAAGACCCACGTTCACTCCTTCCTCTCCTCAAAAAGACCCCCCACACAGCATCCTCAAAGATGGCATAGGCCTCGAGGGGAATTGTTTTCCTCAGGGCCCCCTGTGTGGAGTTAATGTAATATAAATATATTAAAAATATAGTAAAACCATTAACCTTCATTTGGGAAGTTTTGAATGTGTTTAAATAAAAATCGGTTTTGCGATCAGATAATTATTTTAATAAGTGATTAAGTAAGCTAGAGCACATTGATACATTTACATAATATATACATATATATATATATATATATATATATATACTTTCATAAAACATACAGGTATCACAATGATGAATTAAATTCAGTAAAATACTAAGAATTAGCTAAGTCTTTCTCGTTATAAGATTAGGTATCACAAATCCACGTACTCAACAGTCGGTTACCCATTTCTGTTCAATGATAAATGACGTACTGTTTTATTATTTTTGGCATATTTACTACCTACTGTTAGTTTTCCCAAATTTCTTAATCTCAATCTTTAATTGAACCCAAATACATTGTTTAGGTTGATATGAATTTTGTTAGGAAAATATATAATGGGATTAAGTAGTATAGAATATATTTTTGTATAATATAATATTATAAGTATTATAAAGGTCCATAATGTTATAAGCTTTTTTCAGGGCTACATATTATTATAGAGAAATATATAAAATAAATGTGAGGCTCTTTTTTACATTAACTGTACGGCTCCCGATCCGGCCAACAACGCAGCTGGTGAGCAGATGCATCCGCCGTCGAGACCTGGACGAACCTCACCCCGTGAATCCGCGCACCCCTGCTAAGTCACCTACTGTAGCGAATCACTTGGGGTGACCTATATCAGAGGTGTCGGTTATCCGATGAATGGTTCCCGGAACTGCGGTGTCCATATCCGTCTCTCAAATTGAGGCTTCATCATAATTACGTACAGGGCCAAAACTAGGTATTTTTACACAGATCACAATAATTAATATAATCTTAACATTTTCACAAGAATTTTTTTTCTACGTGTAATTCAAAGAAAAAATTAATTTATCCTAATTGAACACCAATATAATACCTACAAGTATAATTGTGCACCTACAATGTCTAAACACGTTATCTAATATCGATCAGACATTATGTATGTGCCGGTAGCGTTACCTTCGTTCCGACTCAATGGTCAATTACGACATATTATAATTACTTCCTTTAGGAACAACACTCCTGGCGATATTTTTCGCAACACTCTTAGCTATAAAACACGCATTGAGCCTCTTATCTTCCAATTTGAACAAGGAAATATTTCGACAGTGTTTAGGAAAAAGTCAGTACCCTCAAAATCAAAATTATACAGAAAAAACGTTTCAAGAGTGAGTTTTGCTTAGTAACCAAAACACTCATTATATTAGGGGAGCAGATGGTTCACAATTTAGAATTAGGTACTGAGGTTATTAATGAAAAGTCTTTAAGTCTTTGGGATGAAGCCTTGATCCTTGCAAAATTATCTCACCATTCTCTCAATTCAGTGGCTTACACCCTTCTTATACCTTCTTCTCATTTATCTTTTATTGTTTTAAAAACCTATTATGTAATCTATGTAAAAATAAAAATGAATGGTGATAAAACTCGAAAGAATATATAATATTTATAATTCAAGTGTTTTAGAATAGTTTTGATTGACAAATCGTTACTGATAATTTTAACATATAAAATACACACAAATTTATTATGCACACCAATAAAAGAATAACCAATTAATTCAAATGGCTTATAAACCATATTTCATTCTGTAAAAATACAATTTGATATCAGGAGAATATCTTTAAAATTTCAACATGTTATTTCCCTTTGACTTTTTGGCTAGAAACTGCAATTACTTCATTTCTACCTAGTCGAAATGTATTTTTGGTTCAGTTACTTGACATTTTAAACTGAATTTATGGTTAAAAAATATATTTCACGGTAGAACACAAACACACCTATCACAATGGCGACTTGGCGGTATGAGGGTTGCTCGTAATTGCATTCTGTTAGCAGATCGTTTTCGCCTCTAGGGGTCGGAAATCGCTGTGATATCTGTACATTTTAGGTAGTAGGTGGCTTACTATCTATTTTAAAATGAAACACGGATCATTAATAAATAAAGATGTTGGTCAAGTCCTTTTTCCTGGCCGTATATTTGGGATACCCTTGAATTATAAAAATCGATACTAAATTTTTACTAAGAATTATACCTTTGTTGCCTGATTCCCTTTTCCAGTATTTTTATCAAGTGGTCAAGATAATAACTTGAATTATGTAAAAATTGTGTAGAAAAGACATTTTCACAAAATTTAAGGTTTCTGTCTTTCCTAAACACAGTCGATTTGATTCGTAACGCTTATTAAATTGTAGGACGCGAACTACTGGTGAAATTGGTTTGCAGATATGTAATATTACTGTTTGATGATTGTAATAAAATGAAACTACTAAGTAACATGACTAATTGGAATCGTGAAGGTTTTAATTAGGCGATTTCTGCAAGTTATAAAACAATTAGTTGGAGGCTTTTCAGATGAAAATCTGAATGCTCTCACAAAATGACCAAGTTTGCGAGTCGATTTGGTGACAACGCGATGACTTGGATATTGATGAAGACCGACCGAGAACTAATCGATTTTGCTAGATACAAGAATGACATTAAGTTACATCTATTTATTCATGTTATAGTTATTTTTTAGGCGTAGTGACAATTTCGCACCCCAAGTTATAGACAAAAAGTAAAATAAATATTTTAAAAGTAAGATGCAAAAAATCTCCAACAACCAATATCTTTCTAAATCAAATTTAATACAACTCAAGATTATGATACATAGCACTTAAATAAATTCCATCCAAAAATATACTATTTTGCGCACGTCTACAAATTGTCATAAGAGAGATACATATTATATTATAGCAAAGATGGTTCATATGTAATCTTGAAGTTAACTTTTTGATGAAAATTTCAAAGTCGTATATCTCAAAATAATTTTTGATGAGATGTTTCTGTAAACTAGGGGTGATATTTGTCATAATAATGAATGCATAAACGTCACAAGTGGGGGGATAGAGCTTGTTAAATAATAATATCATAAATATCTTCACATAAAACTTGTTCTTTGAACATTACGTAGATTATATACGAATATTAAGCATTATACATCATCGTTATATTATCATCAAAGTCTTTTAGTTTCGTAAACAATCATGGACCACGTCCCTACATGATGACATTATCTTAGTTTTCAGTCCCTTTATTCTCTTTTTTTCGATTCTCTTTTTTTGTGACAAATTATATTACATTGCACAATATAAATACATGAGAATTTCACACGAATATGTAGCAATGCAGGAAGAAACACAAATTTCCTAATTTAAGCATTTTGCAGGGCAACTTTCTTTTCCATCATACATTTTTTCTTAATTACGATTCATTCAAACTTATTCATAAGGGCTAAATAAAAATAAAATACAGTGATGTTCATACAATAGTATAATAATGGATGATTATTAAGTAATGTTTAATGGGATATCACCTCTGAGAGAATATGGCATCCCGAAAGGAAGAAAGGAATAGGAGGAAGGTGAGGATTCAGAACCTGTCACCAATTATGGCTAAAGCCATTTCAAGCAACATTTCAAATCTGAATGGTGGTCTTTCACCAGGGTGATACTAAGAGTATCCTCCACGCTGGAACGTGCCGTAAATTAACTTTTTAATGATTTAATTGTGAAACAACACAAATTAATTAAATAAAATTTACTTGCTCTCGGCGAGATTTTAACCCGCGACCTCCGGATTCGTATTCGAGAGCCTTACCCCTCGACTACGGAGGCCGTTAAAACACAACGTTGTTTTCATTTCATACCACACGATGATTGCTATCTACGAAAAAAGCTAGTTAATGTGAGTGTAGTTTGCAACTAACAATTCTACCGTCCTACGGCGACATTAAGCTGTAATATATGATTACCTATTAACTACAGAAAGTAGCCTGCGTTGAGTGGGAGTAGCATCTATACAATAATAAGCATCCTATATTTTTAACAATGTTTATATATTCATATTCATCACTCGAGTGGAAGATCACCGATGGTACTTGTTTACTATCCTTCTCTTTCCACCAAAATTTCTCTTTTGATTCACACAACCTCAATTCCATTCCATAACTTCAACATTCCTTGTCCAATCCATCCAGGTCACAGGTTGAGACTTTATCATTTCATTTTTTATAGAGTTTAATTACAAATTGTATTTTTCTACTAACATACTAATATATTACATTAATCTGCTAATAATACATGCATATTACGTATTTAAATATATGCTTACATGAATTAGTATATTAACAACTAACTTACTTATTACATCTACTGTTGGGTATAGTCTTATTGAAATAAACACTCAGATATTGATGATGTAATAACTAAATTTACGCTAGAGAACATGAAAACTATATTGACCGGATAATTCCTTATAATTTTCCTTTGGCTTAAAGACTTCTCGCTTAACTGCGGTTCCGGTTCCTTCGAATGACAGCTGTCATTCAGCAAATGATATTCTTTAAAAAATATCGATATTTGCGTAGTTTTAACAAATGAAAAACTCAATATTATTGTAAGTATTGACTTTAAAAATTATTAGTGAGTCTTTTGACGCATAATAATGTTATTAAATGGACCGAATTAACGAAATTGCGATATTTGGAAAGTACCTATGCCAAAAAACCGAAATGTCAGATAAAGGTGCTTTTATTTATAAAAATTATAATAAACTCCGTGATTAAAGTAAGTAATAATTAAAATACACGTACGCGTAATGTATCCATAATTTTTAATAGTACTTTGATAATTTGTCCAAAAACTCCTTTAAAAATGAATTGTCATTGTATTCGGAATGGCAGTTTAGCAAAATGTCTTTAAGCCTGAGGAAAAGGGGAATAGGCCTCCTGATAATTTCATAAATGATTTGTTTTTTTTTAATAATAATATTATTATATCATTGGGAATAATTATGTAGGAATCATTCCTGACATCAGAAAAATGTTACTTGATATTGAAAATATCTATTGACAAGTAAGTGATAAATATTAAATATAAGTTAAAATGAAGAGTTGAACATTTATCAAATACTCTGAATTCTAATAAGCTCTCAATATCACTCATGTGATCCACACATGCCATAACCCATCGTTAACGTCATACGTCTTACAGGGTTGCCGGTCTGCAGGTAGTCGCATTTTCTAGCATTCATGGAAAACTTCAATCATAACCCCAGTATTCAAAATAGTTAATGCAAAAAGTTCGAGAACAATAAATGGATTAAAACAATATGAACAACTGCCTAAATTTATTTTTAAAGAGCATATGAGTAAATCTATTTAAAAAATAACATTGTAGTTAAACAACAATCTGATTTACGAAACAAATATTCTGGTAAAACAGCAATAAATTATTTGATCAATCAGTGGAAAACTATACATCTGAAGAAAAACACAATAACAGCGTGAGAACCAAAGAAGATTAATTAATAAATTGTGGAAAACAGGAATTCATGGCATTGAACTGCACTTAAAAAAAATAGAAAACAAAGAACCACAATTGGACATCCTATCTCTGAAGAATAATATATAAGCCTTGGAGTTCCTCGAGGATCTGTTTTGGGTACACTCCTTTTTATTTTAAACATTTATGATATAGTGAAGTTACTAAAGTACTGTTTTAACAAGCTATTCACAGATTATATACTTCATAAAATAATACTTAAGACGCAATGTCTAAAATTGCAAAGTGAACTTCATGAAATATATAAATGGTTAAATTTAAATAAACTGAAATCAAACGTAACTAAAAGTAAATTCATGAAGTTAGGTAAAATAGCTAAACATACCCCATGACCCTAAATATAGACAAAAAAATACTGAAAAGGTAAAAGAAATTAAATTCTTGGAATTATAATAAATAATAAATTTAATTTAATTATAACTTTGAATTGTTGACTAAAAAAAAATTGCAAGGGTCAACTTCTTAAGTAGGATGAGGGGATAATTAGATTTTAAAACAAGAATTTTGGCCTACAACACCATTTGTAGCATCCCACCTGAATTACTCCACAAGTGTAATTTTTTTGAGTAACAAAACACAAGTTAAGACTATTTAGGATATAATTCAGAACAAAAGTTACACAGTTTATATATTATTTTGAAGATAAAAACCAATGCAACGAGAATTAAATATGCTAAGTGTGTGCCAACAGTAAAATGTTACTCGATTATATGTTGAAAGTGTTTTTTGTAGTTCTGTTAATGAAAAGTTGCGACAATTTTAAGCAACTGAAAACGAATTTATCGGGAACACAAAATAATATTTATTATAAGGGTTTCAAAATGTTCAATGAGGTCCCTTTATCCAATATTTTGAGGGTTTTGTCTCAATGTTGCGTAGACCGAATTTTAGCACATAGGTAGTAATAGTAGGTTTAAAAAAAGTTAAACACTCGACATAAAATGAAAAATTTTGAATCAATTTTTTTTTTTTTATGTATGCCATTAACGCAAAGTACGAAAACGTACCTAAAATAATCAATAATTTCATCAAACCCGATCCACTCACCCACTCGTTAATATTTTCATATTGGTCGCATATTTAATCTTCTCTTGGGTAATCGTGCACCACAACGTCGACCGACTTGTAGCTATCTTCGTCTTCTTCGGCGATGTTGGTTAGGGTTCCTGTGTAGTTGTTTTCTTCTTCGATCATCGCCTCTTCATCCACCTCCATGATAAGCTTGAGAGGACCCATAGCTCTGTATATTTGCCTCGAAGTTCCACACTGCGGATCATTTCCTGCGGGCATATCCACGATCTCATCGAGGGGGTTTTGCGTAAATTTCGGGACATCAATGGCCTCGGTTCTATCGGGGCCAGGGTTCTTCAGTTCGACTACTGCAGATAAAGATTGAAAACATTATTAGGTTATATATATGTGGACATGTTTGATGAAGAGATTTGAGAGAATTCGGTAGTGATTTTGATTCTGTGTTGACTTACCATGGATGACGCCAAGCAAGGAGGAGGAGCCCTCTATCGGAGTAAGTGCCATGGTGTTAGATCGAAAAGTGACAGCCCTTCCTTGCAGCATGTTCCTTCGGGCCCTGCTCCCGCCGGTGTAAAGGGTGGGTGCGTAGGGCATTGGCGTATATTCTCCAGAAATAGAATCAAAAGCAATTCATTGATTTTTTTTTGGAATGGGTACAGAACACTAACTAAATGACAATTAAATCAAATTCTTCGTGAGTTGAGCTACGTATATCTTTTGTTGCGATTAACCATTTTGGGTATAAAGGCGGCTACAGCCTATTTGATTACATCTGCCAATTTGAAGGAATCGTGCAGCGTAAAATGGAGGTGGCTTTTGGAAAATACGGTTGGATTGCAGAACTTTTAACATGTTTCCTTCAAATTGAACGGAAAAAATCAAATAGTCTGTGGCCGCCAATAAATGTTTTCTACCTGTTTTAATAAAGCGTCAATTATAGATAAAACAACAATGGTAATGATTATTGGCTGGTAAGAAGTATTGACAGTAAACGAAATCAATTGCCTCACATATATATATATATATATATATATATATATATATATATCATCCATTTCAAGACAATTGAATTAGAATGCCTTCAATTAAATAATTAAGTAACTGCAGCAATCTTTTCAAATGTTGACAAAAAATCAAAACTCCTTCGGATGTTTGGGAATCCAAAATATATCGAAACATCCACATATTTTGAAGTCCTATAAGTTGTAATGAAACGATGTTTTTTTTAATGTATAGATAATTATTAGATTGGGAACTTACCGACACAAAACTGGGGTACTTCAGAAGATCGGCGGGACACGGCGGAAATCAGACCAGCCCTGCTCTCACCAGTGGACGTTACCTGGAAATATTAATTAGTTTCATCATTGTATTCCACTGTTCAAACATTATTAATACATTCCATTCAATATTAATACTCAGTAAACTGTTCTTTCACAGTAGCAAAAATTACTAGTATATCTACACTGAGTGGCTCTTGTGTGACCTAAATAGGACTGTAGTTTATAGTTAATTATGACGTTTAACAAAAGAATTTTGTAAGTCAGCCATTATTGAACCATGGGACGATACATGTAATGCAAAAGCTTTCAACAAAATTAACTAGATTTCGGATTTTGATCAAGCCGATAATCGTGCCTATCGATATCACATTATTTAAAAGATTAAAAAAAGCTGAATTATTGTTTCAGGAAAATGGATATTTTTCAAATAAACTGTAATCCTTTTTTTTTTTATTTTTAATCATTGAAGATAATTGAACAACACTCAAAATGAGACTAGAATCCGAAAATACAAAAAAAAGATAACGGTAGCAGCTGGGACTCGAACCCAGGACCTTGTTGTCTATTCGGGACCCTGGGCTCTAATCCACTGATCTACAGCTACCTCTCCTACGCCAGGCTACCCGGCTGTATCTTTTCGGTTTCATGTTTAATTTTGAGAGTTAATAATATTTTCTTCGATGATTAAAGAAATATTACAATAAGGTTTACAAGCTTCAATAAGTTATTAAAAGATTTTTTTACTTTTATCTGATTTTATATAACATTGTATTTTTTAAACATTTAGGATGAATGAAGTATGTATGAAGAATGAGCTAATGATGAATGTAAGTAAGTCTAAAGTCATGGTGTTTGAAAGAGAGAGTACTAAAACAGTGTTCAATATAGATGTGAATGACGAATACTTGGAGCAGGTCGATGAGTTTGTATATTTGGGAAGTATGTTTACGCGAGATGGAAAGACTGATAGGGATATTTAAAGAAGGGTGGATACCGGAAACTCCATTAATGGAGGACTGAACGCGGTTGGCGCTAACGAAAAGTTCTCCAAAGAATCAAAGCTAGCAGTCCATGATGGAGTGCTGATACCAACCCTGATGAATGGCAATGAGGCATGGAACTGGCAGAGGAAGGATGAAAGTAAACTGAATGCCGTAGAAATGAGATCTCTGAGACGAATGATTGGTAAAACCATGTATGATCATGTGAAAAATATTAAGATTCGTAAAGAATGCACGGCTGATGTAAGCGGAATGAGTAAGATTAAGAAAGGGACGCTTAGATGGTTTGGGCATGTAGAGCGAATGAACGAAGAAAATAGTGTAAGAAGAATGTATGACGCGAATGTGAATGGAAGAAGAAGCCGGGGACGCCCGAGGAAAACATGGCACGATCAAGTGAATCAAATACTTGAGTCGGGCCATATTAGAAGTAGGAATAACAGAAGAGAATGTATGAGGCGTTGTATGAATGCGAATGAAGCAAGAATTGTATGCCAAGATCGAGTTGTTTGGCGGTCAGTCCTCTCTGCCTACCCCCGCGGGGAAACGGTGTGATGGTTAGTTAGTTAGTTAAGAAGATGAAGTTCTGGGAAAGAAAATTTGGTTAGGGGTAAGTAGGAATCTGGAGGTCAGTATGTCCAGGAGTCACGGACGCATTAATCCATCCCCCTCACTGAGGTGCAAGCTATAGAGGTCGATGGGTCTCTTTCTCAACCAGTCTCCCCCGATCCAGCCCATCACGCAATTTGTGGGTATACGCGTCGGCCGACAGAACCTGGACAAACCTCACCACATGAACTCAGGCACCCATGCTAAGTTACCTGCCGTAGGGAAAAACTCGGGGTGATCCATGGCAGAGGTGTTGGTTGTCCAATAATGGACGCGGTGGTGCCTTCCATTGATGTTTATCCATGTTTACCATTCCGTTATACAGCCCCCCATACAAACTACTTCTATGCGGGCTTAAAAATAATTTATTTTGTGCCTGAAGTAAAATTTCTCACTTTACCACTTCCTTTTCCTTCGTATACTCTGATCTCATAACAATGAAGCCGTCAATAAATAAAGAAAATTTAAGTTCGGTAGAATCGAAAAGATTTTTTTTTATTGACCTCTAAGGGATTTGATCAAATGCCGAAATTAAATTTAATCTCCAATAGGAAACAATCTAGCACAACGCCTCATGTTAAATTTATATGAATGGAAAGTCCTTCGTCTGATGATGTTTGTGCAAGTACTATAAATCCCCTCCTACGAACTGAAATTTGGAGTGATTTTGAAAAGTGGTATCTGAGCGAAAGAAACCGAATCCATGATAAATTTTTTGATATCTTTCGAGGCAGCAGAAAACATTTTTCTATTTAAATTTATTGAATGAGAGGCTGAGCCAGACAAAGAGCTTGATGACCCACGTTTTATTCTATCCACTTGTAAAATAGTACAAAGTATTCAGATACATAAATTTCCCTGTTTTATTTTTACTTTGTTTCTTAGTTCAGTTTCAACTGAATCGGTGCTAAAACTCATTCTCTTTACTCAACCACTTATTCCCAAGAGGAAATTGTCTCATGCACTACTGAATCTGCTGCTTTTCCTGTTTCGTTTGAAGTGATGGATAGATACCTACCTCTTTCATTCTCGTGGTTTAATGAGGGATATCGCAAGAGAGAGACGGTATCTAAGATATAACTTATGAAAATTATTTTCCTCTAATTAATTTTATAATTTCTTTAAATTTGATATTTATATATTCAGTAGTTAAATACAACATTTTCTATTCATTTTATTGAAAATGACACCATAAAGTGTTTTTACATTTGTTAAAAATAGTATTAAAATTATACAAAATAATGAAAAATAAAAAAATATTAAATCACTATTTAATAAATAAATATTTACGTATTTCGAAACCAATGGTTCCCTCGTCAGGATATAGTGTATCTCATTTATTATAATGTATTTTAATCTCTGTAATATATTAGTTACAACTGTATTATGAAAACTATGAAAAACAAAAATTATGAAAAATATTGCCATTAAGCACAGAGAAATTATAAAAATAGGCAAAATAGAACATTAAATGGTGAGAGGGGTAAATAATTGGGTATTAATGTAAAAGTAATTATTTGAAATAAAAAAAATAATATTTTTAATTGTAATATTTATACCAGAAAATAGAATTTAAATCAAAATCAACGAACAACCACGGTACATTACTTTCGTAACATGTATATATTCATTTAGGTCCTCTTCAATGAACTTATTAACCTGGTTAGCTCAGTTGGTAAGGGCATAGTGGTCTAAACAAAATCATTTTAATTTAATTATGGAAGATAATATTAAAAACTACCACATCGAAACACTAAACCGAAAAGACACACAAAAGAAAAAGACAACGGTAGCAGCTGGGATTCGAACCCAAGAACTCATAGTCTATCCGGGACCTGCGCTCGGATACGGCTCGGGTTCGAATCACAGCTGCCACAATTATCTTTTTCTTTTTTATGTCTTTTCGGTTTCATGTTTCCATTTGGGAGTTGTTAATATTATTTTCAATGATTAAAAATATATTACACTGAGGTTTATAAGTTTCAATAATTAATTGCAATTTTTTTAATCATTTTAATTTATTAAATTTTGTAAATGGCACAAAATGAAATTGCGTTAATGGAAGAAATATTAAAATTAGAAATAACTTATTGAAGCTTCACACTTCAGTGAAATAGTAATTATTCAAAATAACATCAATAACTTTAAATAAAAATATGACACCGAAGAAGACTTGACTTGCGTTTCTACCAATTGAGCTACCTAGACCTTGTTGAATTCCATCATTTCTATCAATCTCATGCTTCCCCTGAAAATCATTAATATTGTTTTTCAATTATTGGCTGCCATGTTTTATGATTTGCGACATGAACGTGATTTCTCAGTCATATCTTTTAATTGTCTGGGCGCAATCACCCCCGGTCAGAACTTTGTGATTTTGGGGATTGAGACTATTAAGGTATTACTTGAATTTAAGACACGCATCACTAATCTTTGACACCATCCTAAAAATATAGTCGATTATAGCATCAACAAAATTCAAGTAAGTTAAGAAACCTTTATCAATTGCTTTTTATATTTAAAAAAAAATTACAATAGAAAGTGGATAACAAAACACTCTGTTAGCACTTCTCAGAAGGTAGGCAGTCAGTGTCTATTTTGGTTGATACGAACTACGGAGCCATTCCCATTTCCTATACCCCTAGGTTATCACACATATATGGGTACACCGAGAAACTACAGGACCAATTTCAGAAAATAATGTTTTCAAATATATACTTTACACACGAATTATACGAAATTTACAAAGAAAAGACAAAGGTACCAAATAATGATAGAACCATACTAATACCTTCTACTTAGCAAAATTAAATTTCTATGTGAAAAGTTTTTTTTTTTTTTACATGAATTCCGCACAAGAGTCTCAACTGCTCCCAACCGTCTGGAGCCAGTGAGACTATGGCATCCCCAATTGGGAAATGTTGTGAGGCTGAAGGCATAGGGGAGGGGAAGGAGAAGGGGAAGAGGAAGGTGAGGAAATGCCTGGCTATTCAGATCTGGTCACTAAACACGACTAAAAGCTATTTCAAGCAACGTTTCAATTCTGAATGGTGGTCTTTCACCAGGGCGATACTGAGAGTATCTTCCACTCTGGAACGTGCGCAAATATATTATACATTATTTTTCAATTAATTAATTGTGAAACAGCACAAATTAATTAAATAAAATTTTGTTGCGCACGCCGGGATTTGAACCCGCGACCTTCCGATTCGTAGTCGAGAGCCTTACCCCTCGACCATGGAGGCCGTCAAAGTTGTGCACTGTTTCACACAAAACTGAATTTTGGATTGGAGGCTAAAATACCCATCCAAACAGAATGATCTAATTTTTTAATTAAAGGTTTAGTAAATATCTAGCACTAGTTTTAGCAAGTGCCCAGAGCTCTATGGACAAAATAGTATAGGGCTCTATGCAACGAATTATGGCAGGCGGACGATGCTCGCCGGGCGCGCTCCGTACTTGTAGGAGCGCTTCGGGCGCTTGCTATAACTAGGCCCTTAAACGTGAAAAATACATGGACATAAGGTAAGCATTAATTTCATAGTAGTACGACCCAATAGAGTTTTTTTAACGTTAATTACGCACTGCCAATCCAGAATCCTACACAAAACTACACTCTGTATTGCAAAGTAATAAATTTTAGTGGAGTAAAATATTTTGAACTTTGAATAAGCATGTTCACTCTGTACTGAATTTGTATTGCTCTAGTAAAGTCACTCGGTGCATTGTGAGTTCAGAACTGAACGTTTCATATAAATTTAAATCGTGTTTTAAAATGTATTTCACTCTGTACTCTAATGTTTTAGTTTCCCGTCAGATCTGCATTAAAATAAAACTTTAGATAAATAACAGGATTCTATTAGCTAGAAGTACACAATGGAGTGGTGTTACCGATACCGATATATCTGAAGTGATGCATGTAACTAGGAGAGAAATAATGAAACTACACAGAATGCTGTAGAAATAGAGGCGTACGTGCGGTAAAACTTTGTATGACCGTATTAAAAATGGGGTGATTTGGAAAGAATGCAAACTAGATGTAAGCGTAATAGATACGATTAAGAAAAGGATGCTTAGATGGTTTGAGAATGTAGAGTGGATGAACGAAGGAGGGAGTGTAATGAGAATATATGACGCGGAAGTCAATGGTAGAATAGGTCGGAGGCTCCCGAGAAAGATATGGAACGATTAAGTGAATCAAATAAAGTTGGGTCGTGTTAAGAGTCAGAATAACAGAAGAGTATGTATTAGACGATATATGAGTATGAATGTGAATGAAGCAAGGAGCGTATGCCAAGACGGAGTTGTATGGCGGTGTCTATTATTTCTGTCTACCCCTACTGTGATTCTTAATTACTCACATTAATTGCTTACATCGAAATAATAATAAATCATCGTGAATCATTCCGGTTAGTAATGCACGATGCGAGGGCGAAGTTGGTTAGGTTAGGTAAATGTCAACAGACAATTTGGGAATTTACTTTCCAATTTAGAAAATTACTCCCACCATATACAAGTATATGTACTTCTTCCAAGTTTAGCAGTCAAAACAAATGTAATTATTGTTTTCCAAATAAATAGTGTTTTGTAGGAAATGAAAAATGCAAAAAATGACCAAGAATCTGACACGCGGGCTTCGAATAAATAATTGGTATAATAAAAAACACCCCCTAGGGAAGACCTTGTCCGCTCCAGCGGTGCCACCAATATTCGCCGGGCTTTGTGAAAGCGGTTTAGATGACTGCCTTCGATTATTCCACTCTGTGGAGACGCACGTTAATCCCTTGTTTGGGCAATGGCGGACGTCACGGCACGCTGAGCGCTGCAGGCTGTCTCCATTGATAACACGACTAATAGGCGAATTAGGAATAATTCTATGACAAAGTCGCTGTCTAAGTAAGCCGCATCCCGGTTATTGTAAAAATTATAAGGAGCGATGTAATATTTCAGTAGGTTATGAAGGTTAAACCACGTATGACCTTGCTCAAAATGTAGTGATCCGGAAATAATGTAAGGCGCAACAGATAAGATTAAAAAAGGGATGCTCGGTTGGTTTGGTTTGTAGAGATGAAAGAAAAAAGGAGTGTAAGGAGAATTATCAGATGAAAGTTAATGGGAGAAGAAGTCCGGTATGTCCAAGGAAGACATTGCGCGATCAAGTGAATCAAATACTTGAGTCGGGCAATGTCAAGAGTAATAATTTATTAATTTTAAATATTTACGTTAAATTATAATGCATATTTATCATACGTAAAACATTTTTTTTATGGAGGATTTATTGCCATGTGCTAATTTCTACCAACTTACCCCTAATGGGGAATAAAGATGGTATAACAATATGAGAGCGTTCTCCACAAGGTGTGACTTTTCACACGGAACGTGTTTTTTAATTATTCTTTTCGCACGTATCTGAACGGTGTAAATTCAGGGGAACTATACTACCACCCGGCTGGGGAGTGTTGCGTGGCGGGTCAATGCGGGGGCTGTAGGAAGGGATTTATTAATGCGTCCCTTGAAGTAGGAAGCATATGAAGGAGGAAAAACAGATGACGGTAGCTCGTTCCACATGCGAGCCGTCTTACACAAAAATGAGTTAGGGAATCGACCCGCTCTCATGAAGCTGACATCAACTGTGAACGGGTGTGAAAAACAATAATACAATAAAATTAATAAGAAATGATTTGTATAAATCGCTAGAGGGAAGCTTCACTTCCGAAACATGTTGATATTTATATATTTGATAGTGGTTTATACAAAACATTACTTGTTCATTTTATTAAAAATGACATAAAGTAATCTTGCATTTATTGAAGAAATAATACAATATAATATAATTTAAATAAAAAATGTTTTTGTTTTAAGCCACTTTATTTTTATACATATTTATGCATTCGACTTCAGTTTATATGTGTACATTCCTGAAGAAGGTTGAGTCCAACCGAAACCGGTCGAATGCATAAATATGTATAAAAATAAAGTGGCTTAAAACAAAAACATTTTTTATTTAAATTATAATGTCAAGCCACAAAGTGATTGCTTCCTTCGATAAAACAATATAATATAATAATAAAATTAATGTTTCGGGTAGAAAAGAGATAACGGAGGGAAACGGAGGAATATTGGTGGAATAGTAGAACAGTGTGTATGTAAGAAACGATGTATGAATGTTAGTAAAGCAAGAAGTGTGTCAAGACTTGTGTAGCGGTCTATCCTATTGAGAATCACAGATTAGACAAGCCGGTTCCTTATTGTACCAAATGTTGTAAAACCTTTCCATAAATATTCCTTGTCCTTTAAATAATAACCCGTTTCATTGCTAAATCATGCCCGCACTGGTATTGTATTCATCTGCGACCCGTTCCTTCCACCATAGATAAAAATATCATGTTATGAACTTAGCCTATGATGATGCAGCCACCCAAATCGTAGAAGCCCGCAGCTGCTAGTGACTTATCCGTAATTATTGGAGCGTGGATAATGGAGCTTTAATGATTTGTGTTATACCATTGTTTTAGTTTTCTATTTTGTCACTGTTGTTTAACATTATTTCCGTATAATCAAATAAATAAATATTAACGAATAATACCAAGGAAAGGGGGACGAGTGCTGCTCTTCTGGGCTACTATGTGCAGAATCATTATTTGCCTGATGATAGCCAACATCCGATAGTGTAGGGCATAAGAAGAAGAAATATGACTAACTTTGGTAACTATTGACCTGTCTCAAAAATGAAAAAGAAGCTTTCCAGAAAATAATAAATATTGTTTCAGAGATCCAATCATGTCTGATTATATCGAAAATGGATGAAAACGATAATCCAGTGTCCTTCAAGAGAAGAAATCTTCCGAATATGATTTCCATTGATATGCTTTAAATTATCAACTTAGCTACGGGGGTTCCATCAAAGCCAGAGACAAGTTAGCCTCTCCGAAGCTAGGCGTACTGTACAGGGCCCGCAGATACTTTAATAGTAGACAACTGCTGACCTTGTACAAATCTCAAGTGCGCCACACTGTTGATTTTCGCAGTCATCTCTGATCTGGAGCCCCAACATAATTGAAAAAAAACTCTTGACTCTATGCAGAAATGGGCGTTCCGTATGATAGATTCCCGTATTTAATATACGAATTGCAATCTTTAGAGCACAGGCGTCAGGTGGGAACGCTGTCCTTGTTCAACCGGTATTGCAATGGAAGATTCTCCAAGGAACAAACGTCACTGATCCCTTCGGTACCGGTGCATAGTCGGGAAACATCTCAAACGCGCGTTCAGCATTAATTTGTACATGCCTGACATTTTTCATCTGAGAACGGATCAAATTAAGGATACTGGTTTTATAATATTTTTAACATTTTAAATATTTGAATGCATTTGGTGTATTTCCCGACTGTACACCGGTGCCGAAGGGAAATTTCTGCAACTCTTTCTTGAGTTCAGCAGCCCTTCTGTGGAACAATTTGCCGACCTCTGTGTCTCTTCCCTCCTACAATATAGGTCTCTTGAAGACCCATAATTTCTCATTTCTCTCCTCAAAAATACTCTCAACACAGTTATCCTCAAAAATGCCATTGGCCTTGGGGAAATTATTATCTTTAGGACTACCTGTGTGGAGTTAATGTAAAAAAAAAAACGCTGGATACAAAATTATTGATAATAACTGCATAAAATCCCCACCTTCCCACATATCTCACTCACAAAATACAAGAGCTAAATCTAATAATCAATTTCAAATAAATTCACTTTTTCCAAAAAACACGAATTCCATCTCGCACCTTTCATATTCAATATTTTCCTAAAAGAAACCTCTCAACACATAACGTATAACAACCTAAAATGTTTACATGAAAGCTTCAGTACAAAAATCATAAACAAAAAATGGAATTCCATCACAAAGTTACTTGCAAACTCTCGTTAATGTTGTTCTTATTAATTTTATATATATATGTAATTTTATATGTATTTTTTAATTTAAACATTTTTACTATGCATATTTAAAAAATGTTTTTTTACGTTAAAAAAAATATATAAATATCTATTCAAGTAATTTTATCTACTCATTTTGTTTTGAATAGTTTTATCCACTATGTATATTTGTAGCTTTCGAAACTGATAAATAAATTAAATTAAGTTCCAAAATATGTCGAAATTTTAAATAGTTAATGACAAAGAAATACAATATTATTTATCTTCTTTCGATTTTTTATTTGGTAGCTTTGAATGTATTATTTTTTTAAACTATGTATTTAAAATTTTATTACACATAAGTTTTATGCATTTTCTTGTGTATTTTAAAACATTTTTATTTATAATACTTTATATGTATCTATATTTTTTTCATTGTTACCCGTCTCAGAACAGACATCGTCTAGTGAGTCGGGTAAAGTAATTGTAACTGTTTAAAATTATATGCCAATAAACGCTTGGGTTGACGGCAATGAAATGAATAAAGGTAAAATGAAACTTACCCGAATACCCGTGGAATGATTTGGGCCGCGGACCAAGGCTCCCATTTTATACTTTTGGTACTGGCTGACGACACAGAGTAGAGCGTACATCTGAAAACAGACGAGAAGGATTAGAAATCTCTCAGCACTGATGTCTCGCCAAGCTCGGTCACATGTTGTAAGTAATTTCCCACCAGTTTAAAAACAACCAACAAAAATAAATATTTAGAAGACGTGTATTCATCCAGCGGGCGCATAAATGCTTATATTTTTCCTTTATTCTTCACCCCTATCTACATTTTAACGACTTACGCCACTTTGACGATGTGTCCAGGCTAAGTCTATGAAATCTACCGAGCCAATAAAGAGATAATAATTATGGCGCCTTAGCAAAGTATTGCGTCAACCTCATGTAAAAATAATTGTGGATTCATGTAAAGTTCACAACTTGATCAGAACTATTTCAAGAAAGTCTGAACATGTCGGTTACAGTTCTCAAGCTAATTGGTATATCTGAGTTCCGGCTTAAATGTAATCTCTACTAAGCCTAACAATTTGCGTTATCCAGAACTTATGGAACTGTTTACTTCAGCAGGTGTTATAAATTCAGCTGTTTACAGGAAATTTTTAGCACTTTTCACGCTTGATTTGTCATCTATCTTCTTTCTCAACATTTAATAATAATAATAATAATAAGAATTCTTATCAAATATTACGTAGGTACTTACAGTCCCAGTTATTTAGTTAAAAGTATACCGTCCTACTTGATGTATTCTACTGGTAAATGTTTAATGATTAATGCTGGTATTTTCTGTACCGAGGAACCATTTTTTTTTATAAATGAGCTAACTTTATGCACACCTACATTATTATATCGAAATGGTTTCTTACACAATCATAAAATAAATAATAGAAATACAGGGAAAACGAACAAAAGTTTAAAAGTAATAAAGGAAAAACTCAACGTTGTCGATCCCGCGAAAACAACAAACAATGTTATGAACTCGAAGGAATTATTCATGCAAGGTTACGAAGAACAAAGCATAAAATTATGAACTCGTATACACGTCATAGCTCGGTCAAATAATGTGTCAGTGTAATATACCCCACATAAGTTAGTGTTTCGTTACGTAAAGGACCGTAAATGAAGCATGTAACTTACGTAAACACTGTGATAATGCAAATATTTTTGGTTCATGTCAGATAGGTATCTTTATGCAGAATAAGATTTTCCATCCATCAATTTGCGACAGCAAAGAATCTTTAAAATGATTTTTTTAAATAAAGAACCTTTGTAACGTTTTTCCACTTATTTATTTTCGACAGTCTGAGGATGCCCGTGATAGGGTGAAACCGGTCCGGTCGAAAATAAATAAGTGGAAAAAAGTTACAAAAGTTTTTTGATAAAAAAAAATCATTTTAATATGGAATTCCACCATGAATTGACAGTTTCAAAATTAGAAATATAGAATCTTTACTTTAAAACACAAAAACTGAGGCCTGGCACGGCTATATTGAATAAGGTTTTTCAATGTGAAAAGTTCTGTTATCCGGAACAGTTTGTTCGTTGGCGATCTGCAGTCAATTATAGTATTATACTATCCAGATGTTTGCATATTCTCCAACGAGTAACATAATACTTGTTTTAAATTAGTTAAATAGCCAGTTAACAAAACAGTAATGTTTACAATTAAATAGTTATTTGTTGGTCACCCGCTTTCGTGCCCGAGAACGATGACAAGTTACCGACATTATCGACAATACTTTTATCGGTATGGCCGTGCTGCTCTGAAGGAGCACAAAATCTAACATTGAGTTGTGACGTCATTAACCGAATGAATTACACAATTTTTTTTCTGTCTTGAATCACTTTCTCGGACAGTAAAGTCATTTCCACCATGATATGAGATTTAAAACGTGAACAAGTTAATAACTTCTGTCGCAGGAGACAAATATCAAAAACAAAACAAACATATACATATGTATATATTGTGATCCCCGCTTTTTTTTCTGTCACACAAATATGTTATTTTTTATTTGACAACCAATTTTAGTTAAAAGCATGCAGGTACATTTTCAGAAAAATATTCCAATAACAAATCTACATTACATTCTTAGCCGATAATCGTTGCATACTACTATTTTGAGATGAACAATATTCACGTGGAAAATGTCGACATCGGGCATTAGTTCATTTAAGAACACGATTATTTTTCTGAGGGGCATTTACTAATGGTAGTTTCGTCCTCCATCTCGGAACATGAAAAGATTTGTGAATGCGCGCTCTTGTAAAATTGTTAGGGACATAATGGACATTTTTTACTTAAATCTCCGGATTGCTGGTGGACCGTTCAAGAGATTATAGGCCATTATCAGTAAAGTAGCTTTCCGTCTCCTGGCAAGACTACTAATACCCAGCATTCCAAATAGGAAAGCTGACGGATATAACCAGTACCCGAAGTCTCTAAATTGTAATTACTTTAGAAACTTCTTTTGTTGTTAGAGATGGCGAAGGAAGGGTAGTTCCAGGTGGGAACGACAATTAAAGTAGGTACGACAATTAAGTAAGTACAACATTTCCCGGAACGCCCGTGTACTTATGCAAGCGGTAGTGTGTAATATGGCACCGCTGTTAATTGCGATCTGCATTGTTTGCCATGCCTGCACCGCGGCGCCGGTTTCCACGGACATAGAAAATACCATCATTTTATTACTAAATATTTCCATCGCGGTTAACTAACTACACCTTAAGAGTTACCACTTAAAATGGCGCTAAACACTACTTTCTAAATTTGTAATAGAAGAACTGATTTGTCTGCAAATAATTCACAGGTGTTGAGATGAAGTCGAAGGTTTCCTATAAAAAAAATTCTTAAAATGATCTTAAATTCTATGAAATACACATTAAATGTTTAAAAGAGGTGCAGTTTGAAAACCAATGAAAAATTTTTGGAATGTTTTATCTAAATTTCTGTATGTATTTCTTCACGTAGAACTTAAAAGCTTACAGTTTAAGAACTTTTTATAATAAACCGTTTAAACAACATTATCTAAGAAAAATCTCCTTTTTTTGGTAAATGACATAATGATCACAGGACAAGGTATATATTACGTATATTTAGTATATTTTAAGCATGTGTACTATGAAACTAGGCGCCCCACTCTTTTAAAATACTTTTACATGAATAACTACCCATGGTAATGGGTTAATACATAAGTTCAGAGGATATTATTTTGCTATTAAAACTGACATATTAATATAATATCTCACTTGTCTTCTTTTTTAAGTGTACATAAATTGATGGTTATTCTTAAAAATTGGCAGAATAACTTCTTTTAAAGACTTTCACAAATTCCAGGCTTCTCCGGTAGTGGAATCTTAAAACTACCGAAATATTTGGAGTCGTGTATCGTTATATCGGTTACAAAACAGGATAGTTTATTACTGTACAGTTTATTTACCTACTACAAAACTTACCTACTATGCCTACTAGTGCATCAAACCAAATGTTACCTTCGATATTATACATGAAGCATATTTCTATTTCTCTACGTTTCCTTTTTAAGATATATTAAAAAAAAATTATGTTACATTTTACTTTTTTTTGCTTACATACACACATCAAATGGTGACCTTTATATAATGAAAATTAAGTAGCATCACACTAGAAACTTTTATCTTACCGATATAAAAATACCTTTATTTTGGTTTATAGCTACACAATATTTTTTTAATCCAATTTCATATTCACAATGTATGTACGTATGCAAAAAAAAAACTTGGCTTGTGTAGTTATTTATTTTCCTACTAAAAACTATAGTATTTCGGTTATAATTCCAAGGACCTGAATTTTAAAAAAATACCTATGATAATGACTGAGTGAAGAAAATAATAATAACACCTGCAATTTTTTTTGTAATACACTAGAAATATTCAGGTCCCCAGAAATACATCAAAAAGCATGAATTGAGAGCGCACTTACGTGTATAATGATGAGAAAAAAATCCAAAGTAAATAAAATTCCGGTTATAGGGTTAAAGTTGATCTAGAAACAGTACAAATAAAACACATAATATAAATTATAACATAAAATTGTGTTCTCAAATAAAAAGAGAAGGGTGCATTTTTGGTGAATGGTTGTAATTAAAAATAATTTGCACATTCTCTCAATTAACAACATAATATATATATAATTTCATACATATATAATTTCACACACACATATATATATGAAATTACTTTTAAAAAATCGGTGTCTTATAACTTGAAGTAAATAACCGCCATAATAAGAATCGCGGCACCGAATAATCTAGTAACAAAGCTCAAATAAACTTTCACAAAAAAAAAACAAAAAATGATTAGTGTAGACATAGACAATAAAAAACCTTCGCAATATAGCCTAACACTGTCAATACTGTAGCGAATACGCAACGCAACTTAGTATAAACACATTCGGATGTTGCATTACAAAAGAAGAAAAAAATATACATCTAATTTCTAAACACATAATAGAACATCACATGGCTCTTTGCCTACGAACCATGTGATGTAAATGATAGAAATTTCTAAAATACCTCGACGGCTAAGCGCAATACAGTTAATACTTCATGGTCAAGGGAAGTTTTCCCGGAGGGGAACTGAAAATATACAAATTCGGGTAATTTTAGTAATTATTCTTACATATCCATCATAGTGGGGTTAAGTCTGACTTAGTTTAACCAGTGATTCTTGACCTTATTTGGAGTAAAACGCGTTAATGATTTTTTTTTTAAATTTATCTAAAAACACAAAAAATGGTAGGTATTTAACAGGTGGGGTCGGGGTCTATGGTTGGGTGGTCATTCGACTGACTGATCAGTGGCGACATGTGAAAAAAAATTACAAAAAATCTCACCGGACACCAAAACTTCATACTCATTTTTTTAATTAAGTCAGTAATCTCTGGTTAAAGTAAGTCAGGTACGTCTCTTAACATCCTGTATATATCGGTAAAACTTACGTTTATTTCAGTAAAATGGTCCCTATTGTCGATGTATGTACTCAGGAACACATTGACCAACCGGACAACCTAGTTTACCATTGTTAACCATACTTTCCGAAATCCAACCCTTTGTTTGGAAAATACTGAAAAAATGGCGGTAAAGTTTATAAAAGCAGGAACATACTTACTTTATAACCTGAAATTATTACTTTTAATACATAATATGTCGGAATTCGTTATTCCGACTAGAAATGGGTTATGCTAATAATACCCAGCGGTATATTTTGTGCAACAAAGGCTTTGATACATCCTGTCCCCAAATGCAGAAACTGAAATATTTAAGAGGTTTGTGAAAAGACGTAAAATAAAAATAAAAATAAAAATTGTAAAATCCATTCTTCATTAAATCTGTGTGATGTCAACATTACAAACATTATATCGACCCTTTGGAATAACAAGGTTCCATCTGGTATGGCAATGTTATGCGATAATGAGCCTTATATTTGCTCTCCTTAGAGCCCATTATCCCTTGACATTGCTATGTCAGATGGAACCTTGTTATTCCAAGGGGTCGATATCATATTTTGATAATAATAATACCACCGGTTATCTATATATATATATAAAAATCAATGTAAGTTTGTTTGTTTGTCCTCGATTATCTCTAAAATTACTATACCGGTTTCGCTGAAAATAGCAGTCTGTTTTTATTAGTGCCGGGACGGTTTAGAAAGTGGATTGAATGAAATCCAATATGTAAAACTGTTGCTATAACGTTTTAAAATTAGTATGAAAAACATTGAACCCGCCATATTTTATTTAGGTTAACCCATAGATAAAACACTCTGGTTAGCCACAGATTGCATATCCAAAAGAAGGTTTTTTTGGGTAGAATATTTTGAAAATGGAAAACACGAGGAGGTACCTACTCGTGTTTACATAAGAACTTTATGATTTAGATATATTTTGAAATAATAAACGTTTGGAATGAAATAAAATATTTAAATGAATGTTTCTTTATTTGGAGATAGTTACTTTCGCTGTCAAATCAATTATGGCACCCTAATGACTAGCAAGAATTCGCAACTTCGTAACTATATTAAAAAAAAATCCCGAGCAAGGCCAGGTACACATCAGCTAGTTAGTTATAAAACGTACTTTTATCAGCATTTTAGATAAATATGCTTATGGCTTTTATGTATAAATTAAACTTGCCTATGTATGTTGTATATTTGATTCTTCCAGGGCGCCCGAAATATTAATTTTCAGAATACGCCGATACACGTTCCTTACTAAATTTAAAATAAACATTTTTAAATTTTTTCGTAAATTTCATTTTCTCGGGGTAGGCACAACTTTTCAGCCTTTATGGACTGCACTCCGCTACTACCTATATATGATATAACTTCAAAACAGTTAAGGGAAAAAAAAACTTCCGTTAAATCTCCATTCCCGATGAACGCAGTTAGCTATCGGAATTATTCAGCGAAACTGCTATATCGCAAATGTCGCAAATAAATTATGATTACTACATGCTGAAAAATTTTAAACGCAATGCGCAGGTTTATTATTTTCTTACTAGCATTGCAAGTAATAAAAATCTATTGAACTGCAGTAAATAGCGTTTAGTACGAAATGAAAGTTGTTGAAAAAACTTGAGATTTGTAAGAAAAATAATAACTCATTTACAGTAAGCTTAAAATTGTCTTCTTTCAGGGCCCCATTTACAAGTAATGGATCCAATTATTGATGTCTTAGTAAAATATTTATTATTTGTACTTTGTTTTTTTTTTTTTTGTACTGATCTAATTGGGATTACACCACCAACCCCGAGATCTGAAATAAAAATAAAAAAAGGTAAAAAAAAAAAAATACAAATAAAGATAAAAAAAAAAAATGGTTTTTCAAAAGTTGCTGTTAGTAGGTACAAAAACCAAAGTGAAAACATATAAATTAATGGTGTTATGCGAGACAATAATAATTAATATCTTGCATCATTAAATTTAAATATAAAAATATGTTTATTGTACAAATAAAAGTTTAAAAAAAAATACAAAGGGTATGGCTTATAGGTACATGCTATTTATTACAGTAAACCCACAAAATACATACATGTTTATATAAATAAAATAAAGAAATTAGATATTTGTATATAAAATATAGAGAAGTTTAATATAAGTGCGTTCAATCTGTGTGTTCAAAGTATTCAAATAATTATTTGTATTGATATAATTTTTTTCTTTTATATCATCTTTTTGTTTAACTGAAATTCAACTGTTTCAAAATTCTTTTCTATCTTTTATGGTCTTTACATTATTTTTTTGTTTTTTTTTTTTGCCATCTTAACACAGGCGTTTCACACCTATTGTGATGGGATTCCTCAGTATCAATAACAAATGTTTTTTATTTTTATTTAATATGATTATTGTTTTACAGTAAGTGTGTAAATAAAACATAATTCATATAGTGTAACAAAAACATAATATAACCTTTCCTCACCACAAAAAAAAAGGTTCTTGTGTTTGGTGAGGGATTTTCATACGATTAACTTAAAACATTGTTGAATAATAGCAGGAAAATATGAATTAGTCGTGTAAATTTAGTAACTAATAAATAGTAATATTATTAAAGAAAAGTGAAGAAATGAAAAGAAACGCAAGGTTTGTGGAAAAAATAAAAAGACAAAAAAATCTAATAATAATAACAAATAAAATACTGTTACAGTAGTTTGAGGTAATTTTTTAATTTATACTGGAATTCTTGGATATTTACTATAATTTTAAGATTAGAAGGAAGATTGTTAAAAAAAGTTATTCCTAGAGGTAGGTGTTTTGCGCATGCTTAGTGCTGAATTGCGGGATTTTAATGTTATGCTGATACCTTGCGGATATATTAAATTGTAAATTATTTACTGTTTTTTCTTTAAAAATTTGAATAATTGCTTATTTTAATAAGTACATTGAATATTGTAAAAAGGTGTACAGAGAAAAACGTTGATGGTATGTATTTAAATAAAAAGTATTAATAATTCACTGGGCGCTATGCGTTTCGAAAATGCTAGTCCTATTCTGAAAAGATTTTCAAATAAAATAATATAAATAAATGGATTTAAATTTAACTGTAATTATACATAAATAAAACAAATATTGATGATTGCTGTATTTTACAAAAAGTTAACGAAGTTAAAGAAGGTTAGGTGTAATTGCTAAAACCAAAATAAAACTGAATGAATTAAAAAATATACTTAGTATCCACGACTTTATAAATATATATCGATATCTACATGTTTCGAAAGCGATGCTTTCATCGTCAGGAACTAATAATAGTATTTATATATTCCTGACGGTGAAAGCATCGCTTTCGAAACATGTAGATATCAATGTATATTTATAAAGTGGTGAATTCTAAGTATATTTTAAAATTCACTTATTAATAATAATGACGCCACAAAGTGAATACCAATCGTTTGAAGATATTACAAAATAAAAGTGTTCACCCGCAAAATAACACGTTGCCAAACTGTTAGAACCACCTTTTTAGTACTTTGTGTTTACTCTAGTGCACTCGCCTATGTCACCCACATCTAGAAAGACGTACTGTGTACGCCGTTATACTGGCGGAGACCTACCTACCCAGATAAAAATAGTATTCAGTTAAAAACGCGATCAATCAAATGGCGGAATCCCTCAGAAATCGGCAATTCAAAATTCTAAATATTGTGCATCGATGTACAAATGATTACGGATATACCTATACCGTCTCACTTATTAGGTTATTTCGCATGGAAACGTTGGTAACTCCCGCGGCATAATATATCCGTAGGGTGCTTAGTAGCTTTTGCGTGAAGCTTTCACACACGATTTGCTAGAGTCTCGGACTCGTTCATATATTGCTTAACCATCGCAAGCCACAAGGGCGACATTTTATTCGTAACTCGCAACGTGCATCTAAGCTTCTCGAGTAACAAGCCGCGAATGGCGACTAACTGAGTAAAGCAAAACAGGCCCTCGAGAGGATTTTTCATAAAAACGACGCTAAAAACCCGCTGTTAGCAACATTTGGCCAAAATGATAGAACTACCGCATAAAGTGTACGATTTATATAGCGCCTTTTAGTAATTATTATGTACTAAAACCAACTCATGCATATATATGAGTGGCAGTGAGACATGGAACCAGCAAAAGGAGAATGATAGTAATATGCTGCGAAAATGAGATCCCTGAGGCGCGTGTGTGAAAGCATGTATGCCCGTGTTACAAATAATAACGTAGAGATATGATAAGAATGCAAGGCTAATGTTAGCGTAATGAATAAGATTAAGATAGGGATACTTATATGGTTTGGACATGTGGAGCGAATGAACGAATAAAGGAGTATGAGGGGAATACATGACGCAAAAGTGTAGAAGAAGTCGGGGACGCCCGAGGAAAACATGGTATGATCAAGTTAATAAAATACTTGGATCCGGTCATGTCAACAGTTATAATTGAAGATTTTGTATGATAAGATGTATGAATATTAATGAAGCAAGGACTGTGTGCCAAGTTAGAGTTGTATGACAGTCCTTCTTCTCGAACTACCGAGAAAATGCGGGGAAATGGCATGGCGTTAAGTTTAGTTAGTTACAGATTACAAATACAGAGTCCATGAAGTAATATTTCACCAAAAATGCGCTTTGTAAATTATCAACGTATTATTACTACATATTATTCAAATGTTTTCAAGTAAGCATCTAATAACGTAACAATTAACAGGAGTAACAAAAACAAGTACGTAGCAACAACAACAAAAAAAATGTCACGTTATATCCCGATCTTCATTCTTATTCTGTTTTAAAGTAAAGATAAAAACATTGATATTTCAGCAAAAGTTCGAAATACTTATGACATGTAACATAAAATAATGGTAAGTAATGTAAAGGCACATTCACAAAAGTTAAAAAATAATAGTATCACCCACAAGCAAATGTTTTGTGCCTTTTGGTGTTTGGTACTTTTTACGTGTGTGTTCATTCGTCGATACCTCAAGTTGATACGGTTGACTATTTACACTTGATACGCACTAAGCAATACGCAATACGCCTCGAACGAGCGCATGATCGGCGACTAAGGCCCGTGATCAGAGAACTCACGAGTACCCACGCTTCGTAAATCATATGGGATATACGAGTATACTACGCAGTACGCCTCGGACGAACCCGCGATCGGACCTCACGACCGCCTACGCTTCGTAGATCATATGGAGAATTTATTCACGTGAATCTTCATATCGTATGATGGATTTGTTCGCGAGAATAGGAATGATCTGTGAGGTATGGAGTGGCGAACGATTGGACGAAGCGCTTCGCACGAGGACGAGTCATCACTAGTGCCGGGGATAAAATTTTGCGCGGGACCCGCCGTGCACCACCAGAGTACTTGTTTTTTTTTAAGTGATGTTTTTTGTAAATTGTACCCTCTTACCAGATAATTATTATGTTGTGTTATAAAAACAAATTATAAATCTATCGTAAGTAGTTTCCCCAGATTAACTACTTACATCTACATATATACGAAAATAAAGTATGTTTCTTCTTTGCCCATCGGTCTTCAACGAACACAAATTTTACGTTTCCGATGGGCTATCTTGGCGCACTAGATGTTAATCCCGATTTAAAGCGGTTTTAACCATTAATATCTGATAATCAGTCAAGTTCTTTTACTATTCCGTCCTTATGCGCTGCATATTATTGAGAGGAACGGCTGCACGGCCTATTTCATACAAAACTTAATTTTGGATTTGAGGCCAAAATACTCACCTAAAGCTAATGCTCTTTTTTCATCAAAAAGTATTATAAATATCTAGTACGGATTAGAAGTAATTTATTTATATTTGTTTTACATTATGAAATATAGGCCATTAAAGGAATTGATTTTTCGCGATTTTAGAGGCACCTTTAACAATTATTTGGGGGCTAATGGTGATGTAAAAAAAAGTTTTATCCCGTCTACTTTGAAAATATAATGAAACATGAACTATATATATATATATTTAAAAATATTAAAATTAGCATTATGGTGGACTTTAAATTAAATTAAAAACAATCAATTTACGTTGGAACACAAATTTTCCGTAGATAATTTAAAAAAGTTTTTGTTATTGTTTTGTTTTCATATTTTTATTTAAGTATTTATATTTACATAGCAAATATTACAGTTTAAAAGAAATACAATAAACTCGGAAATAATTTTCTAATTTGCCTCTAAAATTATGATTTTTTTTTTCATGGTCAATACTTCATAATTAAAATCAAAAATTCATAAAATACTTTTCATACATACTAGATATTTACTAAACCTTTAATAAAAAAATATATCATTCAGTTTGGATGGGTATTTTGGCATCAAATCCAAAATTAAGTCATTTATGAAAAAGGCAGCGCAGCCGTTCCTCTTAATACCGCGATTATAAGTAAGGGCGATATCGATTACATGGTGTGAATCCATTACAACTAACATTAATTTGTCATTTATTATCAATGGTTTACGCACGACTTTTTAATATGAATACCGCGCAAAAGTCCCAACTGCTCCCAACCGTCTAGAGCCAGTGAGACTATGGGAATTTGGGAATGTTGTGAGGCTGAAGGTATTGTGGAGGGGAAGGAGAAGGGGCAGAGGAAGGTGGGGAAAAGGGGAAATACCTGGCTATTCAGATCTGGTCACCAAACACGGCTAAAAGTCATTTCAAGCAACGTTTCAGTTCTGAATGGTGGTCATTCACCAGGGCGATACTGAGAGTATCCTCCACTCTTTACTATCATTGATCAGCTGACAATAATTAGCCGTCTTCATAATATTTGTTTTCCTTTTTCCTATACGAACCGCAATTCTTTTTGCTTCGCAAAATACCCTCCAGGCGTCTCTGCTCTGGATCTTGTTAATTGATTTAGTACTTACCTATAAGTATATTACGGCCGTTCTTCCTAACACTACTGAGCAACCGTTGCAAAATTTTTGCCTTAACACCGTTCAAATGCACAAATACGCTCATCCCAACGAAACTGTCCATCAAATTTACGATCAATTTATGTTATCGATTTATGTGGATTATTTTGCGCTCAACAGAGGATTACTTATAAAAAAAAACTGTCAACAGGGTGAAAAAATGTCGCCGAAATGTCAAATGTTAATATTGGTTGGCGATCTATTTTATGCGATCCAAATATAGAATGACAAAGATTTATTTTCGTTTTCCAATGTAAAAAATATGTTTTTTGTATGTTTTAAATAAAACTGAAGAGAAACTAACTTATTTTACTTATTATAATCTACGTTTTGTCTTGTTTTTCAAGGAGGAGAAACGTCAAATGTCAAATGTACAAAACGAATAATGTACATTCGCGGCATTAGCAAAATTGCATTTATTTATGTGTGCCTTTATTTTAAACATAATTTTAACGCATACGTTTGTTAAATATAAAATGTTCGTTTATGTGTTAGTTTTAAAAAAAAATATTGTGTATTTATAATAAATATAATATTAACTTCTCTATGTTAATTTTAAATTGAAAGTTTTTACTTTGATGGCATTTTATCGTCTATAAAAGTGGGGGGTGAACCTTTATAGAAAATTCAGGATGTTCAACGATAAAACATGCTTGGAAATAATAATAATAATAATTGGATGATTTGTATAGCGCCGTTTTTGTGAAAAATCATCTCAAAGGGAAACAGGCAGAGCATTGCTCAATAAAACACTTGGCTGATCGGTGCCTCAGATTGATCATTTGAAAAGTTAGGAAGAACGGTCGTTAATGTATCTATTCGACTATTTCATTTATTCGTTCGTTTCGTTATGTCCAATCCACCAGTTCACCTTATATAAGTTACGTCTACCAATTTCTTGTTTACAAAGTGTAAAATCTGCATATTACACAAATCTTCTAATGACACATTTACAAATATTACAGTTTAATAATAGCGCTCTAACGCCGAAACCTTTAGACGCAATCAACATAATATCAATTCGACATTTTGTCGTTGCTACACTTTCACATGTATAAGCTGTTATGTACAATATATGCGGTGTAAGTAAAACCTAATTAGATACAAACGTATCCATTTATGAAAATGGTGGTTTCCCCTGAATGCCGTTTTTATAGATTGTGTCGAATTACTCATTTATTCAAAATTATACAGTATGTGAAATTAATAATTTTTTTAAATAATGATGTTATTGATTTGAGAATAATCAATTTCACAGCATTATTGTTAGATTAATGTAATAACGTAACTTCACGTGTTTTGGATAAGTTTTTTTTTATATGCTACCTATTTTCTAATTAATTTATTTAAAAAAAAATATAAATATATGTATTTAAATAAATTAATATGAATTAATTTAAACCACTGTTTTTTTTAAATATATAAATATCTACATATTTCAGAAGCAAAGCTCCCCTCATCAGGATTAGGAATATACTAAAAATAATGACAAATATAGACAAATAATAAGCAAATAGAATAATTTACAAACATAAACAAAAATTAAAACTAAGTGATGAAAGCAGGTAAGTAATTAATTAAGGATGTAAAAATAAAGAAAAAAATAAAGTTTGAAAGAGAGAGTACGAAAACAGTGTGCAATATAGTTGTGAATGATGAATACTTGGAGCAGGTAGATGAGTTTGTGTATTTGGGAAGTATGTTCACGAGAGATGGAAAGACTGATAGGGATATTGAAAGAAGGGTGAATGCAGGAAACTCCATTAACGGAGGACTGAACGCTGTTGGCGCAAACAAAAAGTTGTCGAAAAAAGCGAAGCTAGCAGTCCACAATGGAGTGCTGATACCAACTCTGATGTATGGCAGTGAGGCATGGAACTGGCACAGGAAGGATGAAAGTAGACTGAATGCTGTAGAAATGAGATCTCTGAGACGAATGTGTGGTAAAACCATGTATGATCGAGTGAAAAATGTTGAGATTCGTAAAGAATGCAAGACTGATTTAAGCGTAGTGAGCAAGATTAAGAAAGGGACGCTTAGATGGTTTGAATGAATGAAGAAAGGAGTATAAGGAGAATATATGACGCGAATGTGCATGGAAGAAAAAGTCAGGGACGTCCAAAGAAGACGTGGCACGATCAAGTGAACCAAATACTTGAGTCGGGCCATGTCAGAAGTCGGAATAACAGAAGAGAATGTATGAGACGTTGTATGAAAGTGAAGGAAGCAAGAAGTGTATGCCAAGATCGAGTTGTCTGGCGGTCCGTCCTCTCTGCCTACCCCTTCGGGGAAACGGCGTGATAGTTAGTTAGTTAGTTAGTTATGTAAAAATAATTGAATATTTAAAATATATGTATATTATAAAAAATTAAATAAAATTAATATTAGAAATAACCTAAATTTAAATATAAATAAATTTTTTATTTAATAATTTAACCCTCGCCATGTTGAAAATTCGTGCTTATTTAAATCTGTTAAAATTTAGAATGTTTTATTGCCTATTACATTCATTACATATTAATGTTGAATAACAATATCGACGATCCCAACCTAAGGTATCCATTTTGCAAAATTTTGATTTTCATTTCACTCTCGTAAACTATTTAACTTTAGTACATATTTTCCGAAGATGTAAAAAAAGTTCATTTTTTCCTCTAAATTCTGCTTTTTGGAATGAAAATAATCGAAACTGCACGATGCATCTGGCGTAGAAAATTAAATCTAGGTTTGTTTTCACTCTCCTATAAACATCGCAAAGTATGGATTGGATGCATTTCGTTGTGACTGTCGATATTATGATACTACTACTATACGTACTTGTTATGTTTATACTTACATACTGTTATTGTTCCTGAGAAAAAAATAAGTAAATAAAGATCCTGAGAATCACAAGAAAATGGTGTGTGGCTGACAAGGTGAACCCACGAACTATGTGAAATGTTTGAAGAGCATTTAATAATAAGTTTTAAAAAAACTGGGACTGTCCCACCGAGAAAAGTGTGTAGCAAAGATGGAAGCAAAAAGGCAATTTATTCTAAATGGATTACTTGCTATAACACGGCCCAAGCTAGCGTAGCAAATAGGAAACAAATTTATCAATTAATTCCATTAATATAACATTATTTGTGAAACTTACTAATCTCAAAAATATAATGCACACAATATCAAAATGTTATAGAAAGTTACCGTAAATAAACTAACTATCTATTCACAAGACTGCAGAACGAAGGAGTGTTGAGAGACAAAAACTTAGGTGACTGGTTGTTAGGGGGCTTCACCATATTCTTGGGAATTGGAGAAAGCCAGGGACGCAGCAGGAGTCTAGGCGATCTTTAGTGGCGACCAGGACAATCGGCCTGTTGTAACACCTATGGTTCATGAACGTATTCTTGAATGTTGTGCTTTAATGATATAGAGTGTACCGGGAGGAAAAAATAATTTTGTTTGTTTCTTACAGTTTCCAAAAAGTACATGTAGGTACTGTGGACCAACTCCAGGAGGATATCAGCGGTCATTACTACAATCCAAGGAGTAAGGAGGTAACGAGAGTTCTGTAAAAAATTAAATTATTACGAATCAAGTAGTATATTATGTACTATCGGTATATAACGAATAATATAAACGGGTTCCATGTTTTGCAACAGGATAGTAATTTAAAAAATATATTTTATACTATTGTATGAAGCTTCTGGTTATCCATTATAATCAAATGAAACACTCAAACTTTGTTTTAACAACATTTATTTTACACGTCTACCGGTTTCGGAATAACCGTTCCATAGTCATGGCTAGTGTATACTGAACAATATTACCAATATTGTGTAATATTGTTCTGCATACACTTGCCCGTTTCATTTGATTAAAAAATATTTACCTTGAGTAGCCCTACGATCAATAAGAAAGTTGAGATCAATCCTAAAATGCTGATTACGAGGAGGAGAACGTTGAGGAACATGGTATCTGAAAAAAAAAATAAAGATTTTAAAATTTTAAGGTAGGGCTCTTGGTGATTCAGCCGAATCAAGAAAGTCCACTAATAGAGAAGGCTTAAGAAGAAAGAAAAAAGTACGGGTTGCTTGCCGCTTGGAAAAACATGCATGCAGTATTAAAAGAAAGTATTTACTAAGGAAAAACAAAGTATGAAGACAGTAAAAAGAACGAATAAACAATGTGTAATCAAAATGTAAAATATGTAATATTATTTAATTTCAGCATAATATGAAGATGGATTAATTCGGTTCTGAACGATGGAGCTTGTAACTTACAATAAATATGAATTAAAAAAAGGAATTATTGAAGTAATTTTAGTAATGTCATGTAATTAAAGTTTAATATTGAAGTCGCCCATCGAATCATTTCTTTAAGAGGAACGGCTGCGGTGCCTGTTTCATACAAAACTTAATTTTGGATTTGAGGCCAAAATACCCATCCAAACTTAATGATCATTTTTTTATAAAGGTTTAGTAAATATCTAGTACGGATGAGAGGTATTTTATTTATTTTTGTTTTAAATTATGAAGTATATGCCACGGAAAAAAAACAATTTTTATAATTTTAGAGGCAACTTAGGAAATTATTTTCGGGTTCATTGTATATTTTTAAAAATGTTCCTATTTGTTATTTAAATATGATTACGTAAATAAAATTATAAAAATAAAACATAAATTGGTTGATTTTAATTTAATTTAAACTCCACCGTAATGTTTATTTTAATATAATTATTTTAATTTTTAATTTTTTTCCATCGTTAGGCCCGAAATAATTGTTAAAGGTGCCTCTAAAATCGCGAAAAATCCATTTCTTTAATGGCCTATATTTCATAATGTAAAACAAAAATAAATAAATTACTTCTCACCCGTATTAGATATTTACTATAATTTTTGATGGAAATTTTTTTTGTATGAAACAGGTCGCGCAGCCGTTCCTCTTAAGGTCTGTTCAATCCTACCAGCAGAATGACGTGTAGACACGTAAAGTGGCGGAAACGTCACAGAAGAGAGTATTCACATGTGACAATTGAAGACTTTTAACTTTACAAAGTTGAAATCTCACTACCTTCAAATGGATGAGCACGCTAGCTCGCCCAATTTCATTGAGTTACACTGTTGCGTTTGAAAAATTCGTGTTCGTATGAAATAGTATTATCATGTTATGTTAAGTTGAAATTCTAATATACGTGTATGTATGCTTCTATCGCATTCTATTATAATAACTATAAATTAAAAATTTTGTACATGGAAAAAACAATTAATATGTCGGCATTTTTAACCCTTCGCTAGTACATATGTTTCAAATGTAGACGCCAGTGTTCCGGGGTAAATTATTAGCTAAGTATATATGAATAAGATACTTAAACAGTTATTGGAATAGAGTTGATATTCTATATCTAAAGACGTTCATATTATGTGAAAAAATAGAGGGAAAATATTATTAACCTTAGAAGAATAATTATGTACGTTTAATTTATTATAATAATTTAAAATATTTTTGTTGTTTTTATTATCATTTTAGGGTAACCATTATTTAGTTCTGTTAAACAGCAAAACAGTGATCCATTCGCAATAAAATGACATAACATTGTAGCACAAATATTAATTTTATGAGACCAATACATTTCTTCATCATAACCACAACTCACTATGACACCTATCCTATCCATGATATCTTAAACCAGGGGTCGGCAACCTGCGACTCGCGAGCCACATGCTGATCTTTGGATTTGAAGCTGTGGCTCTTTAGTTCCATACGCTATGCTATTTATTTTTGTCAAGAAAAAAAAGTGGCTCTTTAAAAACTGAAATTTTGTGAATTGTAATTTTGGACTCTTCCGACTCAAAAGGTTGCCGACCCCTGTCTTAAACTAAGGTAGGTACAATTTCCTTATAAAAAATTTATTCACTAAATAAAGACAGAAAATAATTCAAACGATATCCTATGTGAGTATATAATTTGATTCAATTTGAAAATAAAAAAAAATGGCTCACAATATCAATGACTTTACGGGACCCATCATGTTACGCCGTGGCAGACAAGTTTTTAAAAAGATTCACTAAACATTTTTTTTTTGTCACAAAATAGTTTCAACCTAGCTTTCAACATGTACTCGACGATGTGGGGTTGTGTTGTGGCCTCCCGGTTTGCATTTGGGAATGCTTTGTTTCAAACCTTCGTTACGTTTGATGACCACCAAATCGATGAACTTCGCCTTTTTAAAATTTTTACATTTGAATTATCCTCGTTAAACGCTGATTAACGGTCATTTTCAGAAATTGATCAAATTTTGATCAGCTGACAAGTATAATAACATGACCGTTATATCTTAACAATATACCAAATTTTGATCAAGAGCTAGAGCGGATCGAAAATAGGTGAACCCATTAAACTGTAAAAAGTTCAAAACAGTGCTGGTTGTAGATTTGATCGTCATCAAGCGTAACCAGAGTTAAAAAAAAACCAAACCTTACTCCCGTTTTCTTATTATTCTACAATTCCAAAAATTGTACAGGTACTCTAAAGGATTACGAACGTTTGCAGTGTTCTACCGTGTACAAAACATCGTTAAAAAGTTTCCTGGTAAAACTCACTCGTCAGAAGCGAGAGGGATTCTACGAAAAAACGGCACAATGAAAACATAGGAAACTATGACTGATTATAGCCGTGGTGGCGTTATAGTCGCACTCGTTATAACAGTGCGAAGTTATGTGAAACTTGCTCTAATTTTATAATTGGATCTCTTTGGTGCTTATGGGTAAATTCCGTTATAAGCGGGTTCGTTAAAATTGAAACGTTTTTGATTAAACAAGCAGGTATAAGTATTTCTGAAAAAGAAATTCTTGCTTGTTTAGTGGTTTACTTAAACCAAATAATTTTGCGAGGTTAAATATCACCGTTGTATTTCAACTTTAATCAACATTATAATGTAGTGTGACAGTTTTTTTTTATCTTTGAATGCACTCTTTAATTGTCATGAAATTGGCGCTAGAGTAAAAAATAAATTTATAAAAATGGAAAACAATAAAAAACTCTCAAAATACAATCAATTTAAGTAAATATTTGATAATAATGTTTTTATCATTTTAACGTTTTTGTACATTATTTTTTGTAAAATTATATAGATGCTTAAATGTAAGTACAGGTATGTCAGTAAACTCACAATTTTTATTTTAAACATTAAAAATATTTAATCATTGAAGAAGATAATATTAACACATCCCAAATGAATCACGAAACCGAAAAAACAAGAGAAAATAAAAAGATTTCAGTCGCATCTGGGACTCGAACCCAGGACCTCTACCTATCCGGGGTAACCGCTTAACCAACTTAGCTAATGAGACCAGTTCAATTTACGCCATCTACACCGATATCATACTTCAATTTCAAGACTTGTTATTATTATCCTCCATTTTTTAAATCCCAGATGCGACTGAAATCTTTTTATTTTCTCTTGTTTTTTCGGTTTCGTGGTTCATTTGGGATGTGCTAATATTATCTTCTTCAATGGTTAAATATTACAATAAGGTTTACAAACTTCAATAAGTTATAAAAAATAAATTGAATATTAAAAATATTATTATACTCACTTTTGCTGATAGACTCGGGCTCCAGGAAAGAAGAGGAAATAGGGGAAGAACCATTTCCATGCAGGTACAGCCTCTCCTCATATAAAAAGTGAGAGATTGTCACCGTGGTAATCAGGAAATATACCTAAAAAATAATGTACGAGTATTATTAGAAAATCTGGCAGTAGCCACCTTTATCGACAATGACTTATTAAAAAATGTGAACTACTAGGTGAACACAACACATCAAAACTGTAGTTATGGGACAAATAATATGGAAAGTTTTTATCTAATTATATGCTTATATCAAGCACGCCACTTTTCCTTGCTATTATTTTATTGATAAGTAAATGTGGATGTATTAAAAAATACCGGCTTGAATACATTTTTTAAAAGACTGAATGAGAATTTTAAATGATGCAGACTATGCTTCTAAAGTTCGTCGCAATTAATAATGGATTTTGAGTAGTCATATATTTTTTTGGCCTCCGTTGATGGCCTCCATGGTCGAGGGGTAAGGCTCTCGACTACGAATTCGAAGGTCGCGGGTTCAAATCCCGACGTGTGCATGAAAATTTTATTTAATTAATTTGTGATGTTTCACAAATAATTTGTTTAAAAATAATATATAGTATATTTGCGTACGTTCCAGAGTGGAAGATACTGTCAGTATCGCCTTGGTGAAAGACCACAATTCAGAATTGAAACGTTGCTTGAAATGGCTTTTAGCCGTGTTTGGTAACTAGATCCGAATAGCCAGGTATTTCCCCACCTTCCTATTCTCCTCCCCAATACCTTCAGCCTCACAACATTCCCCAATTGGGAATGCCATAGTCTCACTGGCTCCAGAAGGTTGGGAGCAGTTGGAACTCTTGTGCGGTATTCATATAATTTTTTTTAAATTGGTTTTGTAGCTTTCATGAAATAAAATTTTCAAAATTTGACTTTTCTTGCATATTATTGTCTTTTTATGGGCGGTAAATATAAAAGACCGTAAAGTTAAAACTTCTTTCTATCGAACCAATCTCAATTTATTGCACTAAACAAAGTTTTTATTTTCTATGATACTCTTTAATGTTTGATTCCACATCACGAAAAAAAAATGATATTCCATTATCAAACTTGCAGTCACATACTGTCACCTTAATTAGTAATTAACGCATGTCAATTTTTTTTAAATCTAATCTAATACAAGTAGCCTACTTGTCAGCTTGGGGTTAGTCAAACAATATGGATTCTTCAATAGATTTGTAGAATTACTTTCACAATTTCTTCAATAGATTTGAATTCACTTCGTGGCTTCATTATTAATAAATGAATTAAAAAACACTTTGTAATCACCACTTTATTAATATATACATATCAACATTCGAAAGCGATGCTTTCCTCATCAGGAATATTCAGAATATTAAAAAAACAATATAGACAAAATAATCTATATTCTTGATGAGGAAAGCATCGCTTTCGAAACATGTTGATACGTATATATTAATAAAGTGGTAATTATAAAGTGATTTTTATTTATTATTTTTATAAACAATAATTATTAATCTAAAACACTCATCCAAATTGAAAAAACCTTCCGAGCAAAGATAAATGTCGCCGGCAGGACTCGAACCCGCACCCTTCTAATGTCCGGTCAGATGCTCTACCTATGATTTTTATTTATTTAAATAATTTCTTTATACCACTGTTTTTAATATTTAAATATCAACACGTGTCGAAAGTGAAGCTTTCCTCATCGGGATACTATTATATGTGTATCCTGATGAGGAAAGTTTCGCATCAGAAACTTGTTGATTTTTATATAATAAATCAGTGGTGTAAACAAATTAATTATTATAAATTTATTAAATAATATTGTTTTCATAACAACGGTAACTTCAAACTACGCATGTCTTACAAATAGTAGGTTCATTATGATTAATAAAAATAAAAATTCTATTTATTAGAATAACATATTGAATCTTACAAACTTCATTGGAATACTTTTTTTAAAATTATTGATGATAATATTAACAAATCTCATATGAAATACGAAACAGAAAAAGACACAGAAAATAAAAATTTAACGATCGCACCCGGGGATCGAAAATCGGACCTCTGTCTTACCGGGACTAGAACTCTAATCACTGAGCAATAAGTAAAATTCGGCTAGATTCAAAAAAAGATAGCAGCCAAAACTATGGGAATTAATTGAAGATGATATCAGTAATTCTTAAATTGAGGGTTGATATTGATTAAATGACGGAAATTAATGCGGTCTAGTCTAATACCGCATCGTGCACGCACACGCGTCCCGATGGCAAGCTGATATGCGCTTTGTGGTTGAGTGGCTTTGTGGCGTGCGCTCGATGCTGGGAGTCTGGATGAGCCTAAAGAGTAGTTAAAGGTAATCCTTCTCCCGATAGCAATCTCCGCATTCAAAGGGGTCGATGTATGATTGAAGAGCACAAAGGGCCCATAAATTGATTAAAATTGATTCTTTATTACGTTCCATACCCCACAGTGTTATGGAGGTATTCTCTTTAGATATATCTAATACCATGGGTAACGCGACATGTCACAATAGTTGTGAGACGATCACGACGTTGAGTGATAGCACAAGTATCAGATATGCAAATATATTAGATTTGAAAATAAATATAATGTGAACTTGATTATTGGAAAAATTTCACCCCGATAAGAAAAAAAATTACAATTTTTACCTACTCACATGTTACTGGCTGATTAATAGTTTACGATTATCCATTTTCCAACCTCCCCTTTCCCCTCCCTTCCACTTAGTGTTATCATTGGAAGCTCACTGACATTGTATTGCAACAAAAGCACTTCGTTAATGAAATTAAGGTTTTGGACTATTCGATTAATGTTTTTGACATCACTTACACGGGCGGTCGTGATTGCCATTAAATAAATTAATTACTATGTCAATTTCATGAATTCCAACAGAATTTTGGAAATAATTATCTCAATAATGATCACCTCTTCCTGGAATAACATTATATGTACCTTCTCCTTTTATAAAGTCGCATGTGTAGTTAGTTCTACAGTAAAATGTAAGCCCATCAATAGGCTTATTCTCCATAATAGAGATATAATTTTTACAAAAGATAAAATGCTGAACATAATGTTCAAGTAATATTGCATTCAAATCATTTTGAAAGGGTTTCAAGGTAATATGTGATATTACCTTCTAAGGATATTACGTATAGTCTGGCTGTATGAGTTAGATAACTGCACAAATAGATTTCTCTTGCATATTTGAAAAATAAAAATTAGAGAGAAATTAATAACAAAAAATTAATACCAACCATCCAAAAACGGTGTGCAACAATATGTATACAAGGGAAACAAAGGTTTGAGTTAAGTGAAAACAAAACAACGATTGAGACTTTCTGAAAGGAGGAAGCGAATAGAGAGGAACAAATACAAGATTAGAAAATATTCGAGAAATTTAGAAAAGATGAAGGTAAAGTTTTAAGTTTTTAAAAGTTACGATAAATATGTCAATTATCTTGCCACTACCGTGATTGTTACATAGTCGACAGAATCGCATTTTTGGCATGACACGACATTCATTTAATGTATCTAATTTGAAGTATTCTAGTCGTTCGTTATCAAAGAAGCCATTCATTAGATAATATTCAACTGTTAAATTTGAGAGTTAATCATAACTATATAATATGAAATATCAATCACATGTTATAAAAAATATATATATATTGAGCAATCATTATAAAATAAACCTTCCTAATATTAATAGGAATGAATCTAAACTTACATCCATAATTTACTATAATGGTAAAATTGCAAATTCGTCTTAAGGAATTATTGACTTATTTGCCGAATGTGTTCCCAAAGTATATGTTAACTTATTTGTTAACCAAATACTGAAATTTAATTATAATTTTTCTATTGAATTTAATAACTTTATTATTATTGTTATTTTAATTTTTAATTTGATTTACATTCACTAAAAAACATTGTGGAGTTCTACGAATTAAACACAAAAACAATGAATAACTTTGTTATTGACGAAATTGATGTTGAACATAAAATTGCATCATTAAAATACAGAGAAATCCGCTGGTCCGGACACTATACCTCGAATTTATTTAAAAAGTTCTATATCAAATTTATAATGACACCTTAATAATAATAATAATAATATTAATTGAAGAAATTCACCTGTACATTGCTTAGCTAGGCTAGCCGGTTAGTAGTTAAAATAAATAAAATAAAAATAAAATAAAAAAATTCACGCATCGGTGCGCAAATGCGTCCACAGCCCGCAACACTGTAAATAACCAAAGTGTAAAATAAAAAATAAAAAGTTAATATTTATTAAAAGCTTCTTACGCTTTTTAAGGTAATTTTATAGATATTTTTGAGTCCTAAAATTCATTTTATGAATACTTTCCAGTCCTAAAAATTATAAGTATCTCAATAAATACCAACTCTTCTTGTGCCACCAATCTTCTAATAAATGTAACATTAATAGAAAAGGAGCAACAAATAACCATTTAAAACTATCATCTCTATAAATAAAATTTCTAATAAAACTGTGTTCATCTGAAGCGACCTGCCAGGTAAGTATGTTTTTCTGTATATGTTTGTACATAATTAGTTAAGAAATATTTGTACAGCGCCCTTGAGGCGATTTTTCACAAAAACGGCGCTGTAAAAATCATCCAATTATTATTATTAATACTTCGATGACTTGTATAGCGCTGTTTCTGTGAAAAATCACCTCAAGGGTGCTGTACAAATACTACTTGCTAGGGTTTACCTAATTGTGTATAGATACAGAAACATACCTACCTGGTAGGTCACTCCAAATTAAAACGTTAAATTACAAAGTTTTCGCTTGAGATGATATGATTTTGCACGCACAGGACACATATATTAGAAAACACTGCACATTGCATGAAATTGCAGTTACTGTTTAAATCCTGTTTGTCATTGATATTATATTTATTAGAAGGTTATTGGCAAAAGAATAGTAGGTATTTATTTTAAACATTATTTTATTTGAGATTTTTGATAATAATTATTTAGTTATAAATATTTATAATTACTTAGAATGTCGCGGACTATGAAAAGTTTAAAATTTTTCTGTTAATTAATTTATGTCGGTACTAACGGCTAGCTTCGCTATGTTAATTAGGTATGCAACCGAACCATTCATGGATATGACTTTCCAAAGAGATGAGTTTTGAGTTTTGCTCTGAATTCTGACGATTCTTTAATCAATCTTAGATCGTATGGCAGTTTACTCCAGGCTTTAGAGCCTGACACGCTGAAAGCTCTCTCACCAAACTTAGTGTCTGGTGTGCGTTTTGGCTCATACAGCCTTCTGATGGCCGATGACGTCGCTGATCTAAGAGTTGATAGGCGTGAATTGGAACCTTACCAAGATATTTAATACATCACGATCATCAGGCCTTTTTTTAAAAATGGAAGGGCAATTTCCTAAGTCCAATTTTTGAAATGTACTAAAAAACGGATGCTTCTACCTACATACCTAATCGCAAACAATCATAAAGACAGATATTGTTCAAATCAATGTTTCTGTCTAAATGTTCTCAAAGTAGTACATTCTGAGTTCATTTGAATTGCACCACCGTAACGACATAGTAAAACCGTGAATCGCGTCTGCGCAGGCACGTTCACTTGCATTTTTTAAAAATATTCCTGCCAGCAGCAATGCATCGCGCAGTGAATAAATGCCACTTTTTCAGTATTGTATCAAAGTTTTGACAAGTCAGACTGGGGGGGGGGGTCCACGAAAAATTAAATGAACGGCAAAGGGGTCCACTTCGAAAAAAGTTTGGGAACCTATGATCTAAATATATGTTAGAGATGCACAAAATCATTGCTCCATACCAACATGGATTTGCGTCTGGTAGATCTACTCTAATAAATATAATTACACACGAAAAAAATATATCAGACATTCTTCATTTGCGCTTGCAAACGGATGAAGTTTACACTAACTTCAGCAAAACATTGGACAAAGTTTCTAAAAAAATTTTGTTAAACAAACAATAATTATATGGGATTTAATAAAATCTACTTACATGGCTTGAGACTCACTTAACATCAAGAAAACTATCTGTACATATATCTAACGAATAGTGGCGCGCGGCCCATAAAGGCTGGAAAGCTGCGCCTACCTTTCGTTTTCCAAATTTTTGAAAAAAAGGTAATTTAGCCTTAATTTCTTATGTCATAATCTTTCTATCCTAAGAAATTGTTTGTGCTTGACGCATTTATAATTTTTAGATGCAATCTGCCTTGAGCACCATAACCTTCATACGTAATGGTATGATGAACAATGAAGATCTACACCTGAAAAGCTACAGCTTACCCTTGGTAAAGGAGCAATACACGCTACGGCTAACCATATATCCCATGATTGTGAAGCGTCGGTTGGCGTGCTTCAAGTTTCCCAACTAGGTCCGATTCTTTTTTTACTATTTATTTATTTATAACGTACACCGTAGATGAAAGGTAAACATAAAAAAAATTATAATAAAATTAATAAAAATACCAACCGTTCAATAGCGATTCGTAACAATACATATTTGAAAAAATCATTAGTGACGTCATAAGAGATATCGCCAAATATGTTCAGATTCTTGTAACTACAGTGGGTGTTGTATAATCAAGACATTCGTTTCGAGTAGATTAAGTTGGTTCTTTGGGAAGAAATATGGAAAATTTCGTGGTTTCTTAGACGGTTACTTATATTAATTTTTATTGTGGCCAAAAGGGAATATTCTGCTTGGTTATTTATAATTGTGAAACATTTTAATTTTTGTCACGACGTTCATTTAATTTTACTATTTAGAAATATTCCAGGAGTTTCTTATAGTCGGTAAGCAGTATGGACAATCCGGTTCTATGGGATAATACTCGAGTTAATCTCATTTGAACTGATTCGATTCTAATTTTGTGATTCTCGTATTTACCAATAACATTCTTTCTATATTTGAACGACTCCATTTATTCACTATTATTGGTCGATGACTTGAAAATTTACACCACGATAAGTAATTTGATTGGCTGTCTTGTTTTAAAAATAATTTCGACTATATACTCGGTTTAACTAAATAATTTGTTTAAAAATAAATATCAATTCATCAATTGTTCATAATCCAATACTCGTATAATATAAACAATGTCAATCTTTTCAAAATAATCATTATACAAAGATCTAGATGGTATTTGTTCCAACATTGGTGTAAATACAATAAAGCATTTAAATGTCTCAGTTTTGTATTGAGTTCGTCCAAATATCTTATGTATATCTTAAAACTAAAACTCTTAATATTATAACTATGAAACTAGTCAGAAGCACCCTTGAATATTATAATTATTCTCTCTGGTCACTTTTATACAACAACCATTTATATAAAATTGAAAGAATACAGCGCAAATTTTTAAGGCACGTAAATCATAAATTATGTATTACAATTTTGATAATCTAAATTATAATGATTTAATGCAATTACTTACTACCCGAATTGTCACAGCTAAGAAAAATGTGTGATACTAGCGCAGACCCGTGAAAAATAACGGGATATTATATTTGCACGATTTGTGAGAAGTTTAAAGCTTGCATCAAATAAAAAGTTTGCATAAAAAAAGTAACGAAATAAAGTGTATTTAAAAAAAAATCGAATATTGAAAATTTAATAAAAAAATATTCCCACGCCTGAGAATCGAACCCCGACCAATTGCTTGCGAGGCAACTATGCTGATTATTACACCGCCAACTATTCTAAGAATAGCGGCATAAATGAATTATAGTTACGGAAAATAAGAAATATTTATTTTAGAATTAGAATATTACATACATCACATCACATGGTTGGCTTGGAGTCCTTAAAGGCGCCGTGCTTACCCCAAGGAATCGAACCGCTAACTTTAGAATGGAAGCGTTCTTCCTTACCCCATTAATTAAAGTGAAAAGTATATTTTACTCCAATCGTAAATTAGGCGTTTTTTCCAAGCTTTGATTAATCTTTGTCGTTTAGGCTAATACATATTGTGACCACACATAATGGACAGTATTGCTTAAATAGATTAAAAATATGCATAAGTCCCTCGTTTATTGTGTCTGAGAAGTAAATTTCATTAAATAGTTCCCACCGTACGATGGGACGTAAAATGTAATCAGTAAAAATATATATAAAACTTAACTACTAGAAAAAGGTCCAACCTGCTACTATGAGGACATATGGATTGCTGAGGAAATAACTAAAAAAATTCACGAAGACAACTACCGCGGTCAGTTGGCACATCGATAAAAAATTAATTTGAAGTTGGACTGAATAGATTTTACTCCTCGCTTCCATTCTAGAGTTACAATAATTTAAAAGGTGATAAAAAAAATGATCTAAACGTATTTTTTCCATGAATTTGGTAAGTAACTTGTACGCTCATTTTTTCAGTTGGTGGCAAAAATCAGTGGAATATGATAATAAAATGCCAATTTTCAAATATTCAATGCACAATTTATACCCGAACTTGATAAACTACATATACTGGTGAGAATGAATTATCCCATAACCAATAAATACAACACGAGACACCATGCTACATTTCATGTAGTTGCTTATCCCACTAATTTTACATATTAATTGTTTTTCTATTTAATTCGTAGAACTACATTTATTTTTTTTTATAATTTTCTGTAAATCGTATTTAACAATGTTATTATTAAGTTCTGTAAGTATTTTTAGTTTTTATTATTGTGACAGATGTTTCGGCGTTTAAGGCTATTTTCAAACCGACAGTTTTGACAAAAATACTTGCAAAACTTAATAATAACATTATTAAATTTAATTTACATTAAATTTAAAAAAAAAAACACACACACACAACTTTTATGTAGGTATAATTCTTATTCGCAGAGTTTGCACCATGTGGTGAATGAAATTTTCTCCGTTAATATATTTATTTTTCGTAACATTGCTTCCTTTAAAAAGTAAATATACAAGCAACTATTTGATATTATACAACAATCCTTAATTAACTACTTAAGGATTAATTCATGATAGCTGACTTGTGTATTGTGTATTTGTGTTCCGTATTATATTTATTGTCAAAGTGTACATACTTATTACATTTATTTTATTAATTGTCAATGTCACGCGGGAAGGTGGGGAAGTATGACTGATTATTCAGATCTGGTCACCAAACCTAACTAAAGTCATTTCAAGCAATTTTTTCGATTTTGAATGCTGGTCTTTCACCAGGGCTATACCGAGAAAATCTTTCAGTCCAAAATATACCATATAGGTGAAAAAACTTAAATTAACAAAAAACAAGTATTTACGTAACCGGTATTCAAACGCGCGACCTCCGAATCTAAACAAAGTTTAACATTGCTTTGAACCACGATTGATTGTCAAAAAATTGGTGTTGAATGACAAAATAATTTTCTTTATGGGGAAGTTCACAACTTTCACGGTCGTTGGGAATGAATATTTCGCAAAGCTCGTATTGTTTTCAAATGTATGGCTTCTGAGCTTTAGCTTGGAAATGAATAAGTTTGCTGACAAACTCTGAGTTTTGATATTGTTAAATTGTTATTGTTGAATTTCCTAAAAGAAATATTTTTCAAACATACCAAATATGAAATGAGAAACTTCCCATAATACACGAATTCAAAAATGTTCGATGCGTTTTCTCAGGGAAGAAATTTTTTGCAAATATGCAAATTACATATTAATGCTTGTGTGTGAGCGCAGAATTATTTAAAAAAACATAATTTCTTTATTACCGAATTGTAAAACAAGAACGAAACAACGAATATTTAGGAAACATCCTTTTATTTGGGCTTAGCCGAGGAGTTAAGGCATAAGACGCGGCTAAGCTCTAAATTTGTCGGATTTTAAAATTCTGTACCGTAGAGTTAAGTGTGGTCAAATTTATCTTAAATAAAAATAATCTGTTTCGGGATTAATGATATAGTAATTTTAATATGATAATTTCCTTCGATTACTCGTAAAGTTTGTGATTAGTACATACATAAAGATTACATTTTCATTATGAAACATTTTTCGTATTTCTTTTATTCGTTCGCTTTTCATTCAAAGGTACAGAATTTAAGATATCTTTGCCTAAAACCCTCCACGTTTCTACCGGCATGGTATCAAAAGAATTGTGAGAACTTTGGGAGTCTAACGAAAATATTCTATATTTAATTGATTTGTTTGAGTTGTGATTGTTGTATTATATTATATTGTTGAAATAAACTCCCGCTGACAAGCTACTTGCAGTGGCTTAGCCGGTATAAGTTTCCACTGTATATAATTAATATTATACAATAAAAAAAATAAAAATAATATAGATATCATTTTCAAAATACATATACCTACAAATAATTACTTTTTTTTAATAATCAATAAACTTTTGCATCAAACCCAGCTTAAGTCAATGATAACTGCTTCTTCAATAATTTTTTTTTTTAAGTAAAAAAAAACATGTAGTATTGAGCGGGGTTACGGTAGATTATATTTTGGAGAAGTATTTTTTTCTCGTACTCTTGATGACTTTATATCGCATTTGATAAGTGTGCCGATTCATACGTGTGTTGATTTGTCCGGTCACCTTTAATAATATATGTATATGCTTTGTACAAAAATAAGTTTTTAAATTTTAATGCAAAATACCTGCGTGTATAACGTGAAAACCAGGGTACAAACTTTACAACCAGATTTTAACAATGTTTTCGATATTTCACGAGTTTAGTAAAAGCAACTATGGAAATGAGAGCAAAAATGTTTTGCTACCTTCCCATGTGAGGTGTTTCCCGGGATTCAGGAAATCGATAAATTCTGCAGAGTAAATTAAATCAATAGGGCCGGGGTTAGAAATTTTATACAGTTTTACAAAATAAGACTCACCGAGGAGATAAATCGATATAATTGCATTATGAGCTTGCCTGAAGTTATTAATTTAAATTTTCACTTGCGTTGAGTAAAAATTATATAAATTGTTAATTTTTTTACATGTCTGGGAGTCGAATGGTTTTATGTCAAGTAGTGATTTTTTTTTGTTTAATCGGAACTGATCAAACTTCTAGGGATCATCGGTTCACTGAGAGGCAAGAAAGTAGGGCCATACACAAGGTGTCCGGGGGAAAAGTGCAATAACTTTGGGAGGAGATTCTACGATAATACAAGTAAAAAAATTAATAAAAAACTATTTTTGAATTTCCAACGTTTAGATAGTTTTCATTTTAAAAAGGTAAATTGATGGAAAAAAAAAATATTTTTAATTTCTCGCATCATCCAGAATCATCTCCCGAAGTTACCGCCTGCACTTTACCCCCAGACACCTTCTTTAATAGACACAGCGAGATATGGAATACAAGCGTGACGACTGTCACCGAGCTACAACCAAACCATAAGGACTATCAAAGTGCTGGAGCTATTAAAATTTATGCACTCGGTTTTTAGGTAAAAACAAAGGCAAAGAAGGTGCAATCTGCAGTAGTATGGGTGAACGATGTTGGCGACACTCATGTGTGCGCGGTTTTAAGATTAATAATGGTTCATGACCCATCTCCCTTGTTTTATTATCTATGTGTTGGGCCTATCTGAGCAATAGCAAATAGTTGTAGTAGTAAAAAGTCAGGAAATATTCTTACAAAGGAGTATACTGCTGATGCGTAGCAGGCGCTGTGGATTTCGCCCCAGCAGCAGCACGACTTCAGGATCGGAGTCTTGCAAGGCATGTTGTCTTTTTCGTCTTCCGAGCCAACTCTTTAACAATCTGAAAAAACAATTGTTAAATTGAATAAATTTCAGTAAATGCTTACATATTATATCGCACATAAGGAAGAAAGGAGTTACATAATATGCAATTTTAAAATGGCCAGCAAAATGCATTTAAATAGGAATTTAATTCATAAAAATTTCATGTATTTTAAATTGGTATTAATTATTTCTAGCCCTTTGCCCATTGCAACCAACGGAGGTGATTAAATTGTATGATTATTACCAAATGTATATTCGAGTCTTTTGCAGTCCCTAACATCCAAAATATCTATCCTAAGAATATTTTAATCAAACCAAAGAAACCCAATTTCCACAAAACAAGATGTAACCGAAATCACATTATGAATATAACCAAATTTAAAACTGATATTATAAATATTATATATATATATATATATATATATCTCCACTAAGCTCTATAGTCCACTATCACCAGGAATTTAAAAAAAGGAATATGTAAAAGATTTAAAAAACCAAATCAAAACCTTGCCCAAAGAAATCAAAGAAGAGGCGTTAAGAACGTCGTAGGAGTTTAAAACAGTCAATTCTTAAATAAAACTTTCCCCGCTTCAGCACAGGAACCCCCAGTGAGGAGGACTATGAAAAGATCCTGAATTACCTTGTAATTTGTTATTACGTAAAAAGAAATGTACTTACAAATTGATTTATTTTTCATTATTATTATTATTCCCTAATTTTAATCGGAATATAACTTAGCATTTAATATTTTAATAATTTTTTTATTATTAATTCAAGTTACCCGCACATTTCAACCCGAATGAACCTAACATAACATAGTCCAACCTATCCTAATCTAGAGAAAGCACAGGCACCTAATCTAACATAACCAAGCCAAACCAAACCTAACCTTACTTAACCTAAATCTTAAGGTTATCGTAAAACCATAATTGTATGGAATGCAAACTAAAACTAACCTTACCTTACAGCTTTCATCCCCCAGTTCCAACACCGCCAATTAAATTAACGTAATTGAAGACCTCCGCAAAAGGACCAACATGAAATTACAATAAAAAAAACGGTTTCACGCATTATCACTTTATCGAAGTTACGGACACTATCCGTCCAATTTTCTATATCGGATATCTGTTTTACCATTGTTTAGGGTTTTTTGACAGATTCGACAGTTTGGAAAACATTTTTTTTTTAAATTATGTGTGAGAACCGCACTCCCAGCTGTCCACCCATATGGAGCCAGTGAGACTATGGTATATTGCGAGGCTGAAGGTACTTGGTATTCACATAAAATAGGAAAAAAGGAAGTTGGGGAAGTATATGGCTATTCCGATCTGGTCACCAAATACGGCTAGAACCATCCCAAGCAACGTTTCTATTCTGAATTGTGGTCTTTTACCAGGGCTATACAGGGAAAGTAACTATCACTATAGAACATGCTGCAAATATACTATTGAGTCGCTTCCTCATTGCTGAGGATTTTGACCCCCACTCCAATCTCCCTGGTGTACAAGGCTCTTTTACTCCTCGTGATTCTGCGCTGCGTGGAGAGCTGGACAGCTGTGAAATTTGGTCACTCGAACGCATCGGTGACCTTCTCCTGCCTTCTACTTTGATAGTGACCATGAGTATCTCCAGATTAGAGTTCTTGGTTTGGAGAGAAACATGTCCAAAGAATCTGAGGATACACTGTAGGTAGACAGTTGATAGCCAATTTGTGCGCCTGGTAACACCACATTTCGAGGGCGTCTATCCGCTTCCTTTCGCTAGCTCTGAGCGTCCATGTTTTCATACCCCAAAGGAATTTTGGGAAAATCTCATCTAGATGGTTTTCATCATGCCTCTTTCACTGTATGTCTTTTGCATGTCTGTATGTCTTAAGGCGGCTTTTGTCTTGCAAATCCTTCTTTTCATTTCTGTTTTACAATCTCCTTCGTCACTCATAGACGAGTCTACGTATATAAAGTTATTCACCGTTTCTATGTTTGTGAGAGTATTTGTTCTTACAACGGTGTCGATGAAGGCCCTGTCGATCACCATTAGTTTTGTTTTGGCTTTGTTGATCAGTAGACCTAGATTACAACTTTCTTCTTCTATTTTAGCAAGGGGGTGATTTATTTCTTCTTCAGAAGAAGCGACGAGGGCAAATATACTATAAGGTAAAAGCACCGGTAGTTGACACATTAAAGATGAAATTGACAAGAAATCTATATATTAATGCTCAAGGTTTAATGAGAATACAAAATGCGGTTAATAACTTTATTTGGGCTCTAAGGAAGCAATTTCTATAAGAAACGTGTACATACAATCATATTTTTTAATAAAATTAATTACAAAACAATAAGCTGAAATTACATCACTAGGTGACTGCCGTCAAAATCAAAAAAAATTGTACCTGACTCATAAGTGTTCAAGTACTCGACACTGGTTGATAAAACATACATTACAATTTCTTTTAATATATGATTATAAAACTGAAGTAATTACATTGTTTACTATTTATAAATCATGATTAATACAATTTTGAAATTCGTATTTCATCTCACCATCGGAGATAAGTAGATGTGATGACAGCAAAATTTTATTAATTAGTGGCTCATCTACATCACTAATATAATTTTTGTCCGCTTTAAATTCTTTCTTGTATTTGTCGAAAGATTTAAGTACCATAAATTTCACAATTTTCGTATACACCTTGCATACGTATTTGAAAATCTTTTTCTTTTCGAGAAAAAAGACTAAAACAAAGTCACCTTTTTTATAGGATATTTTTTTCCAGGTTGTCATTCCGACTTAGATCCAACATTATTTTCTGAGACATACGCAATTATATTTTTATCTAATTCTTCTTTATTCATCAATACTGATTGATCATGTGTCAAACTTACATCATCCATACTGATTGATCATGTGTCAAACTTACATCATCCATACTGACTTTATCCATTCTTCCTCTTCGGAGTCAGAAGTCACTGAAAATCTATTTTCTTAAGTTTTTCCCCATTTTTCTATTCTCTTCTAACTGGTTTTTTTTTCTAATTTCTTATTGCTCTCTTTTATGTTTCATGCGATAATTCTTTCAATTTTCTTGTTTTCTTTTTTTTTCTTAGCTTCATCTTTCCTTTCTTAAAACATTTGCCATTTGCTGTGATGTCACAACGCTTGGAAGTTTCTTTTTTCTTCCCTTTACCAGGTTGTTGTTTATACTCTGGAAGGTGATGGAATGATCTTGGTACCTGCTGAAGTATTATGGCTAGGTTGGGGAGTTTATTGTATATTGCGTGGTGTGTAACATCTTTCTGTAACGTTTAGATTTTCTTCAAATTCTATATTGATATTATTAGCTTCAACGTTATGTGTCGTGGTGGATGTAGTCATTGTTATATTAGAGTCGTCTATCTCTTTAAAATTATTAGTATGCTTATTTACATCTGTATTATTCAGTGCACGAATTTAATTGTTATTTTTATCATTAATTTTTTTCCAGACTATAAATAGTGAGAAATCACGTTGGTCTCCTTTCCATTCACCGGAAGATGTCCGGAAACTTGCGAGTTTATCTTGTTCGGTATATTTTTCTAGAACTCTTATTGAAAGTTATAGTTCTTCTGGGGTATAAAAAGTAGCTTGAGAAGTGATTTCAGATAAGTCAATCTTCAACGGAATTTTCTAAAAATCTACAGCATTTGGATTCCATGGAACAATACCGCATTTCCTAAAACCATTCTTCAATATGGAGGATGTTATATATTCAGCTAATGTTTCTTTCAGCAACTATGATAAGTGTTTTTTTTTATAAAACTGGTCGGTCTGGATGACTAATTCTCCATTGGTGTACTTTCTTCCTTCAACCTTCTTTTAGAACACAGAAAACAGCTGCATTCATGGGCTGAATTAGGTGAGTGGAATTGGGAAATAGTACTTCTGGATAGTAAATAATCAACAAAAAGCCCACACAATTAAATATTAGGATTCATTGTAACAATGTGTAAATAATCTTCCCTTATTAAGTATTACAACAAATTATTTAAATTCAAGAACAACACTGACACGTGTTTTTTTATAGAAATTCCATAGATCACATATATAAATAATTTAACATTACATTACAAACAAACATAGACACGACGTAGAGTTCACAAAGTGGGAATCAAAAGACATGGTAATTGCCGTATTTTGATGTAGTGTTAAATGTTACGCGTTGTGTGAGGTCTTGAGCTATCTCTAGCAGAATTGGTTATAAATGTCAAAATGCCCTGTCCTATGTAATGAAAAAGTGTTTCCATTACACGGCGAGTACTAGTAAAAACCAATAAATAACATTTTACAGGTGAAAATATAATAAAAACAGTAAGTATTGAATGAAACACTAGTATATATTGATTAACTTGGCGGGTTTGCGATAAGCCGACGTAGCTCAACGGTAGAGCATCTGACCGGACATCAGAAGGGTGCAGGTTCGAGTCCTGTCGGCGACATTTATCTTTGCTCGGAAAGGTTTTTTTTCAATTTGGATGAGTGTTTCAGGCTATTAATTATTGTTTATAAAAATAATTGTTACCCTTTGCCCTATGCACAAAAATCTTGTCTTAAGTTTTTAAGAACTTTAGTTTATCAATTAATAAATATTTGACAAGTCAAAGCAATTTTCACCAATAAAATAACATTTTATTTAAAAGTACAAGTAAATTACTTATTATTATAAACAATCATTTTCCCGTGACATTATTATTATGTCAATCGATAATACTAACGAAGCGTTCTGTGGTTAGTTTTTTTCGATTAAGAAAAGTTGGGATAGAACGCACAATGAATTATGTAATTAATTTAAATGAATAAATAAACAAAAATCTCATCTCCAACCGGACCGAGCCGCCTATATGAAATTCTTTTACTGACAATGGCAAAATACACTACTAATTTATGACAATAAAGCTTTGTAAAAAATGACAAGTTTCGGTGTTATATAATTTAATGGCTAATTATAGCTCATTATAACTATATGTATATTTGCCCTTTGTCTCGTTTTTCCCGTCTTACCTTTACCGGGGCTAAAGGAAGTTGTATTCAACGCAACTTTTAAGTGGAAAAACGACGCCCGTTCGTATTTCCATTTCATTCGAACTCACATTATTCTTTGAATGTATATCTTTGTCCTACATGACCAGTGTTAAAATAAAGGATATACTGGATACGTAAGCGGATTCGTTGCTTTGCCGCATTTCGTGTAAATATTGCAAGACAATAACGTGTCTATTATTTCAGCAAAAAATCGGAAGGTCTTCAATTAACGCCATTGAAAGCATAAATAATAATAAGAATTTTAAATAGTGCTGCCTCTATTGATTAAAAATATAACTACAATAGGATATGGTAGAAAAAATAATGTTTTCAATCCTTGTTTATGTAGTTCACTTAAAAAAAAAATTCTAATTAAACATTCAACGAAGTTGCACCCCATAAGTTATCCATAAAACCCATTATGGGACTCTTAATTTATACATATTTGGTTTCATATTAACAAGGTTTCAGAGCAAATATACGAAATATATTAAAAAAAAAAACATGAATAAATCACGAACAAAAACTTGAAATATACAGATACAATACAAATATTTACGTAAAAATACATACTATATTTAACAAGAGCGTGAAGGCATAACTATATCAGAATCTACAAAGTTTAATGGGACGGCTATCAGAACAGAGTTGGTACTTATAATAAATCGTTTTCCAAATAGGATTTAAAAAAAAAACGATTCCTGAATATCATTTCGAAATTTTTTAGAAGCGTACGGATGTGTTAATGATTCGAACAAGTTATTATAGTTGGTATAGGCAAATTATACTAATGATTATAGTCCGCATTATAGTCTGTTTTTGATACGTGTAGTTTGTTGTGTTGTAGTGTATGGTATTATATTGGTGAATGCCGTGGTTATAGTTAAGTTTTATGTTTGTGTTTTATATTTATGCATTGAGTTATATTTAACATAGTGTAAGTTATCTCTTAGCTAGGAACAATCTGAAACGATATTAATAGTGCATGCCGGTAACGGGTGTATCCCATGGCAAGCCAAAAACGTTACGCAGAACTCTGTTTGGAATTATCTTCACTTCAAATAATATTTTCTTGACGGCGAAACCCCAGATATTTGAAAGATAGACCAAGTGGGAATTAATCATAGAATAGTGCAATGATCGCAGTATAATAGAGGCGAGAAGCAATCCACGTTATATGAACATTACACCGGTCACTTGAAAAACCCTTGATTTTACATGGTCAATATGGTGTTTCCACGTGTGCCGTGAGTCAAACAGAATGCCAAGATTCTTCATGAAATCTGCTTTTTTTACGTAAATTATTTTACTAACGATATTTCTATTTGAGCACAGGTTGTGGTTTGTATGTGCGATGTATACCATATGTATCTAAGTGTGTGATGAATAATTATTACTGAAAAAAAACTGACGCCGTATTAAAGATCCCAAAAACGAAATATACGCACCCCACGAAATTTCGCAAATGCGACGGCAATGAAATTCGCTTGCTTCAACTGACCGGGGAGAAACATTCGGAGAGGTAGAGGGGCCGGAAATTTGGCGTTTGTTCCGATTCAGATATTTCAAATCATTCAATGTATTCATGCATGTTTTTGGTAAATAATAATAACAAATTCCCTAGATGATTATACGCACGGCTTCTGATATTCCGATGCCAACCAACATGCTACGCCAGCGCTTCTAGTGGCCCAGGATGTACAACTTAGTTTTTTTTTCATGCGTTTTAATAGATTTTCTGTGAAATGTGTTCTTAATTAATTATACAAATCGAAGATTCATAAAATCAGTATTAGGTAACCTACAGTACATAATAGCAGTAAAGTCGTATGTATGTATATTTTTATATGAATTTTCGATTTCTATGTATTTTCCAATAAAAAAACGCTTGGCTAATTAATGTATGTGGGTTATTTGGTAGAATAATATAATGGTACGAAATGTTGCTTGAAATGGCATGTTTTCATTAATTTTCTAATCTGAATAGCCAGGTATCGATCACTATCCCCTCATATCCTCTTTCTACCTAAATCTGTCCACCCCTCGGAACCTTCCAATTAGAATTGCCATAATTCCAATGATGTTGCTCGGGAATATGTGAATTTCTATGTCTGCATGTAAAAGTCCCAAATTATCATATTTTAGATGTGTATTCTTATTCTTAAGCCATTTTTAAATCAATCGTTCAGATGACCAGGGGCGCTATTACCGTTTTTTTAAGGAAGATTCCTGACGTTTTTCCTAAGGGTTAAAGACTTCTTACATAACTCAATATTAAGTATGTTACCAATTACGTTATTATTTACTTTAAATACAATTAGCTAGTAAACATTGTTAAACATTATATAGATGTTGACATTTTCGACAATTCACGTAAAGCGCGGCATTAAAGAGAATCGGTATGGCCGGCCGAGTCCAATGAATTTGATCCCGAAGGCGGTGAACTCACTCCGAGTTCGCAAATCCGGATTCACTCGTTCCGAACTCACACTCAAGAAACGGCAAAGGTTTTGGATTGGAGTCAGAAATGAAAGGCGTTCCTATTCATTAGTGTAATATGAACGATTTTTGATTTCGGAACGGCCGACCTATGCGGACCGAGAAAACCGAGTGCGGGGAATCGAGTCCATGTGGCTAAACTCGGAATTGGAGCCGAGTTTTTAAAATAAGTGGAATGACCCACTTCTTCGGTCGGCACAAATTAAAATGTCACTTTTAGAACTAGAGACAAAAAAGGTAATTACTATCTAATGAAGTAGGTACCTTTTTATAAAACGTGATTCTTCGTTAGAAGGCTTATTTATGGTATTTTAAAATAAAATAAAAATGTATTAAAATGAATTATAATACAATGTAATTGTTTTTAAAAGTTTTTGTTCAAAATCTTATGTCACTTGAAGATATTTCATCAATTTGTGTTTTCAAATAATCTCTTGACAATCTATTTAGGATCTTTTTACTATGCCTCACCGGAATTCCGCAGTTAATCAAGAAGTCTGGTATGGTCTAAATATGGTCTTAAACGCTAATAAATGTCGACAAAATGTTTGCAATGAATAATGGTGAAAGTCTCTATTTGACACAATATTATTAACGAAATTTTCGTAAATCTGAGCATCAGCGAATGGCGACGGAAAATGATGATTTAGAGTTGTTGTAATGCCATTCAAATGTTAATTAATAATTCACTGGGTCTATCACGTATTTAATACAGAATTTTAGGTTGGGGTCACTGAAGAAATAATGCTGTTGTGGTTGTGTGTCTACTAGGGGACAGTGGAGTAATGGCGAACTGCGGATAACTATAAGGTTCCGATATCTCTACACGCATCCCAACCGTGGGGGGCCGTGAAAAAGCCGCTTCGCTCGTCGGTACCGAGGTGCATTTCGTAGAGGGAAGTTGCGCATGCCGTAGAAGATGAGTATCGTTATATATTTTCATTAAAAATTATATAATATTTGCAACTTTCTTAAATGGTGGTTTCCTGTACTTATCATAGGAGAGTCCTGTTGCATTTAACACACGTAAGTATGACTTACCTACCTACATACATAGTTTGTGGTGTGAATTTTATATTTATATTTTCTTCAAACGATTGGTATTCACTTTGTGGCGTCATTATTAATAAATTTTAAAACATGTTGATATTAATGTATATAAGTGGTGAATACTAAGCATATTTTTTTAATTAATTTATTAATTTTATATTTATTTATTTTTTAACATAATTATTTATTCGAAGAAAAAAATAATAATTCATGATACAGAGTAAATTATTTATTTATTTTCCTATTTTTTTAAAAATAAACGTATATGCATATATTTTATTTTAATTATATATATTTATTTAGTTTAAGTTTTCTGTATATTTTTTTGTTGTGTTTTGAATTCCATAAAGATATGTTTAACAAATCTTTTCCTTTCTGGTAATTTATTGAAGAATTTTATTCCTAGGTGTTTGTAATTTTGCTAACCTAAAGTTTTTTACAAATTCAAATCTGTAACATTTATTTTTGCCTGTGATTTTTTGTGTTTCTAAATGGTTCAGTTTTAATTAAATATCTCTTTTATATATATGCAAAGTTACGTGGTATTTCATTTTCTTACTATAAAATCATTAAATGTACAATAAGTTCTGAAGAATATAATAATAATAATAATAATGTTTTATTTCAGCAGAACAAAGCGGTGAGTGCAATACTCTGTCTGCCATATAAAAAGAATACATTTTAAGAATAAAAAAATTACACACTGCAGAAATATAATATAAAAATATAAATAAAAATTAAATTAAATTAAAATAACATATTTAACACTTATGCTACAGTGGCCTGAGGGAAATTCTCCATCTATGATGTAGGGGCGCGCCATGCCACTGGGCGACGTCCTGGACAAGAGTGTTTTCCGATCTCCGGTAGAGCTGACTCCGCCGACACGTATGGGCGGAATGACAGCAGGACCCGTATTGCCTTAAAAATCAGCAGTGATGATTTTTTTGCATTATACATTAGCCCGTGACTAATAACGTACGATTCGCATATGGCTAGAAGTTTTCTCATTGCTCTTACCGATGGGGCAAGTATGACGATGTCTTCTGCATAGCTGATATTGTTCATACATACCCCAGCAATGTGGCATCCGTTTCTTGTTTTCTTCAGAGTTTTGCTAAGTTCATCCATGTATACATTGAACAGCACTGGGGACATTGAGCCTCCTTGTCTAACGCCGCACTTTAATTGAGCTGCTTCTGATAGGCTATCATTCCATCTGATAACGTTTTCCTGTTGGTTATACCATGTACTTAATATATTAACAATTTGCGGTGGTACTTGTCGTTCGGTCAGTTTTTTCCACAACTTATTAAGACTAACCCTATCAAAAGCTTTGCTCAAGTCTAGGAAGCATGCGTATACCGTTGTTTTTCTGGCTTTATAATATTCAATTGTTTGTTTCATACTATATATGGCTGTATCAGTTGAGCATCCAGTTTTGAAGCCCATTGGGGAGTCCTCTGTATTGAGCTTGTCTTCGGTTAAGTGAAAGATTCTTGCAGTTATTGTGGCAAGAGATATGGGCCTGTAATTAATGGATGATGTCAGGTTCAATTGACGGCTTTTGGGGATCGGTATTATTATTATTATAAAACTTATTAGTTTTTGTGCAGTAAATGGATGAGTTTTATAAGAACCACCCCATCCCATTACATCGTATTGAATTATGGATTGACTGAGAAAGTAAAGTAGTTAATAATTCAGGTAAATAGTTGATTCATAATATGTCTCAAACAGCAAACGATGTAGGTCAATTTCCTTAGTATGTTTTTGAGAACAGTTGTATGTTATGACCAATTTAGTCGTTGATCCATAGTGATGCCGAGGTATTTAATTGATGTTTTGCTTTCAATTTTAGTACATAGTTACAGTGGTGATGTTGATTGTTTGTCACATAATGAATCTTAATATTTGTTGCAGGCGGTGTTTTTTGTTTTTTCGTAGAGAAGGGTATGTAGTGTGTTTTTTTTTAGAGTTTAACGTTAGAAGGTTAGTGTTAAACTACATTTTAATTTAAATTTATTTTTTTACAACTTACTGAAGTTTGTAAACCTCATTGTAATATTTAATCATTGGAGAAGATAATATTAACATATCCCAACTGAACCACGAAACCGAAAAAACAACAGAAAATAAAAAGATTTCAGTCGCATCTGGGACTCGAACCCAGGACCTCGACCTATCCCAGATGCGAGTGAAATCTTTCTTGGTTCAGTTGGGATGTATTAATATTATCTTCTTCAATGATTATACATTTTAATTTATTAATGTCCGTATTTGCCTTTTTATTCAGTTCAGATAATGTATTTGCTCTTAGAAGAAGAACTGTGTCATCAGCGTATGAGACAAATTCACAATACTTATCCACTTAAATATATCATTAAACCCTTACCACTCCATTTTTTATATTTGTTGTCAGCCAACTCTAATTTAAATAATGTCAAAATATTAATTTATTGTTAGGCAGTTACAAAAAGGTTATTTTATAGTAAAACAAAAACGGAAAACAGTCAACATCTTATTAAAACGTGAATATAAATGTTTTTTTTATCGAGTAATCACAAGAAACAACGTCACGTGTCAAGTTTTGCGCGCGAAAATATATCGCTCGCACACGTCTTATCTTGTCGGCCGCCAGCCGACAACTGAGTTGTAGCGTACAAATAGTGGTGTCGGCTGGCACCCGACAAAGGAGTGGTAAGGGTTAATATACGCTATGAACTAGAGTGGTCCTAAAACTGTGTATTGTGGTATCGATAAGTTACTACTATCAAAGTCACTTAATTCATTTAACAATTTTACCTTTTGAACCCTTTTATCTAAAAAGGTAATCCACGATATTACGCTTTGATCAATTCCAATGTTTAAAAAAAATTTAATTCACATGTTATGTACTATCTAATCCCTTTTTAAGGTCTATAAAAATTGACAATATTTTTCATTTGAATCTAGGGCGGCGCATAAGTAGTTTGGTATTTTCGAAATAGAATCATGGGTGGCGGTATTTTTTTTTAAACCATGTTGTTTAGATTTTATAATATGATGATGGTTTAAGTAGGATCAGATCCTAATATTATTAGTGTGATTGTACTTTTTTCAGAAAACGTTGATGTTCGCCATTATACCCCGTGCTTCTTATAGTTCCAAACGCCAATCATACTGTTTTTCATTCAATTACGCATTTTTTAAAAGGTGTTTTATATCTCAAAAATAAGTTTTTTTATTTTCGATTTTACCGTGTTCGTCATTACCCCACTCTCCCCTACTGCTCTCGATTCCTTTGTCAATACCTAAAAAAAATATTAAAACATTTCTGAATTTGTTGATCTCCGCAAGCATTGATGATATCTTTAAACTAAACATTGTTGTTTTATGTTATGTCCAATATGTGGCCAATATTTGACGGCCTCCATGGTCGAGGGGTAAGGCTCTCGACTACGAATCCGATGGTCGCGGGTTCAAATCCCGGCGTGCTCAAGTAAATTTTATTTAATTAATTTGTGTCGTTTCACAATTAATTCATTAAAAAATAACAGTGTATTTGCGCACGTTCCAGAGTGGAAGATACTCTCAGTATCGCCCTGGGGAAAGACCACCATTCAGAATTGAAACGTTCGTTGAAATGGCTTTAAGCCGTGTTTGGTGATCAGATCTGAATATCCAGGTATTTCTCTACCTTCCTCTTCCCCTTCTCCTTCCCCTCCCCAATACCTTCTACCTCACAACATCCCTCAATTGGGAATGCAATAGTCTTACTGGCTCCAGACGGTTGGGAGCAGTTGGGACTCTTGTGCGGTATTCATATATAAAAAATATATATATGTATGTGTAGCTCTATGCAAGTAAGACATTCGTTCATTTAATATGACAAATAAACAATAAATCAGTACACGAATCAATTCAAAACACATAATCTATGAGCCAAAAACAATGAATTTCTGCAAACTCCTTTTGCAAAAAACTGATCTTGGGCAATTTAATGCACGGCCTGTTAAAAATAATTATTTTAAAACATTATGTTACATTACCAGCCACGATTAGATATAAAAAGAAAACATCGACTAAATTTAAATACTGTATAAATAATTACATTAGGAAAATGGGTTGTCCCCCCATTTCAATCTACTAAAGCACATACGTTGATATTTCTCATCGTTGCGTTATATTTTATTAGTATTCTTAAAAACAAATAAAACATTTTAATCACTGAAGATATAATACACACGTATATTCTATGTTCACCCCACAATAAGACATGAGTCATTCAAATCTATGGAAAACACTTATCCGTGTGCAAATATTTTAGTTTATCTGATGAGCCTGGTGGCATTGTTTACATTTGAAGGCTCGGTAATAATATGTCTCTGCTATATATTGCCGAGGTAAGTGATCCCACTAATCCTACCGAGAAGTAGAATAGCTAGTAGATAGTAGCTAATGAAATGTCCTACAGTCTACATTTTTAAAATTATTTAAAGCGACTAGCTATTTTAAATCCTAGACGAGGCGACAGTAGCACTATGTGGTGGTGACTAGGTCACGTAACCGGCAACTAGGTCACGTGCCGACAAAAATTGAACGCGTTATAATCGAATCGCCGCTACGTTTATTAGCAACTAGTTGAATCACTCGCAACGAGAACCTTGTCACATAAATCGATTTTGCAACATTAGTGCATAGGGCAATACGATTAAATTTTCAGTACACTACGCCTTCCATTACCTGCACTACTAAATTTTATAGTACACTCTACCTGAATTTACTTTTTCTTTACACTACCTGCCCAACAACCCAAGATTAAATATTAAGGAATAATGAAGAAAAATATTTTCTTCAATAGAAACGTGGTTACTTCGTGCCGTCATTATTAATGAAATTAACAAGAATTATTTTGTTTAGACCATTTTACTGTATACTGTGTATGCTGATGAGAAAAGCTTCAATTTCTAAACATGTCGATATTTTTATATTAAACAGTGGTTTAAATAAAATAATTATTTTGGAAAAAGTCAAAAGATGTCTCATATAAACAAAAATTGGGTAGGCATATCCGAGACACTATCTAGATTGCAATTATATTCGGGCAGAGTTTTGTAATCAAGATAAAGATAGCACCTAATAATTTGGGATTTAATGGAGGATAATATTGATAAGTCTTGAATTTGAGATTAGCTCAGTTGGTAGACCGGTTGTCCCGGTAAGACAAAGGTTCTGGGTCCGATTCCCAGATGCGACTGATACCTTTTTATTTTCTGTGTTTTTTCTTGGTTTCGTATTTCGTTTGGGATATTGCTAATTTTATCTTCTGCAATGATTAAATATTACGATGAGGTTTATAAGTTTCAATAAGTTATTAAAATAACTTAGAAATTATTCTCATTAATTGCGTAAAGAAAAATATATTCAATTATCAATTTGCAAGCATAAAATGAGCAAAACGCTGGTATAATTGGAAGCGGCATCCGGAATGATATATATTTTTTTTAGTTTATGAGTTTTTCAATGAATTGACACTTAGAACTATGAAAGCCCCGCGAGAATGTAAAATTAATGCACATTTTCGTACTTTCGTTGTTTACTTTAAAAAGTTTTGCACCAACGACGATATTATTTCCAAGCACGTAATATTAAACATGTCGGTTATACAGAATTTGTAATATTATTCCTAGATGGCCTGAGTTTTCATTTATCATGATATTAATAACATTTAATCTCTGCAAGCACATCACCGATAAAATTATTCTGAAATGCAGTTTGATGTAGGCAATAATCATTTAATGCCAGCTATAAATGTGATATTTCCACAAATGTGTGGGAAAACAGCCCAGCGGAGATAATGCTATCACCGATGCACCTCGAAATCCCAAAATAACGGTCCAACGCGCTTTGCGGGTTCCCAACTGTAATAATCAAATATTAGCAAATACACACTAGGTATTACGTTATTTGTTATGTTTTGAATAGTGAAAATCTTTTTTATACCGTTTTTCCGCGGTGAAAATGTTAATTGTAATGTTCTCGTTAACGGATAAAATACACTGTGTTTTCAGTAAGTTGTTTTTCATGCATCCTCATTTCAAGGTTGCATCAAATTGTCATATGTTCCCTTGGAACAACAAGGTTCTATTTGACAGTAATGTCATGCGGTAATGAGCTCTAGATAACACTAATTTAGAGTTCAATATGGCATAACACTACCGTGTCAGATAGAACGTAACCTGCGGTAAGTCGAAATATATTAAACTAGCATTAAGATATTTTAAATTAACATTAACATATTAAAAAAATTTAAATTAACATTAACGCATTAAGAAATTTAAAATTAACATTGAGATATTTCACAAAAGTATAGCTGATTTTCATTCAGCTACAAAACTAAATATTATTTTTTCCAAAGACTTTGGATTTTTTGAAAAGTGATGATTTTGGGACAGTTTATAAAAAAACTCAATTAATAAACGTGAAGATGAAATTATAAATGCATTTAAAAGTTCCACAAGTGAAAATGTTGTTAATTTATTTAAAACAAATTTACTTTAGTCCCAACTAATTAGAGTCCCAACTACTCCCAATCGTCTGGAGCCAGTGAGACTATGGCATCCCCAATTGGGGAATGTTGTGAGGCTGAAGGTCAGGAAAATACCTGGCCATTCAGATCTGGTCACTAAATACGGCTAAAAGCCATTTCAAGCAACGTTTCAATTCTGAATGGTGGTCTTTCACCGGGTCGATACTGAGAGATTGACGGTAAACAACTCTCAAGTTCCTAAATTATACAGCTTACTAAAAATTCATAAAATTGATCAACCTATTAGACCTGTAGTTTCAAATTGTAATGCTCCTAGCTATAAATTAACATCTACAATTAATAGAATAATTTTACATAGCAATGTTTTTAAACTTAATATACAATTAAACTTTCTCTTGAATTAGTTGATTATTAAAAATCTTTTATATCCCAAATAACGCACTTTTAGTATCATTTGAAGAAGTAAATTTATTTCCTAGGGTTCCGTTGATGAATGTGAAATTATTATTAATAAATTACTAATCCACAGTAGCCCCGAGTTAGAATAATTCAAACATCGAGAAATTGATTCTAACAATTTTTTAGACCATTATTTCAGTTTGATATATTTCGACTTACGGCAGTTTAGAAGCGGGAGTGTATGTTTATTTAATGTTTGCATATCTCCATTCTGAAATGGAAAAACAATTATTTACTTTTGTAGCTGAAGGAAATTTACCCCTGCTTTTGTGAAATACCTCCACTTGGTATTTATATTGATATTTTCTTGCAAAACTGAAAGCACCATTATGCTTTTCGTAATGAGGCATGTAACGAAAGGGGATATTTCAACATAGTTCTTAGTGGCAGGACTAGAAAATTAATTGTATGATCGTTAGGATTATTTAAATTGTGGTCGAATACATTTTGTCTGCAATTTAAAGTAATAATTTAAAATTGTGATGCAGCATACATTTTTAGTTATTTCGTTTAAAATTACAGCATTTTTTTATCAATTAAAGTCTTCTAATATAATAAAATTCAACAGCAGTCCAAAATTAACATAATGTAAATCAGTACCTACTTATTTGCTTTTTAAAATTAACTTTATCATTTTTTTCTTATTCTTTCTTTGTCGCTCGATAAAGCGGAATATAGTGACCATAAAAAATATATCGTAATTAAATACTGAACACTGAGATATAAGTTAGAGACCATTTCGTGAGTAAGTGCATTGGACTCAATTGAAATATAAAATTCAGGTTAAAAAACACGGAGGAATTCGTTTCTACAAAAATAATTATTCAATCCATGTGTATTAGAGCTTTCAATCCCGGGATCTCGAGAACCGGATCCGGAATTTTTTGTTATTTTCGCGACGTTGTTTCAACCGCGGGAAAATGTTTTTGTTTTTAGTTTGCGGCATGTCGTTTATTGCACAATATTCTCGAGATTTTGGTATTCGGGTCATAAAGATTTAGGGGTAGGTTATATTTATTATCCAGCTTCTTAGAAGTAAGGAAAGTTTTATTGAAGCCCGAAAAACATTCACTATTTAGTCTTGTGACATCACTGCCTCGGGATTGTTTAGGCAGACCACCTTTCACTTCTAATTTTTTAGTTTTATTTGCATATAAAAAAAAAGTTGCTTGCGATTTATTCATGAATTCAAACGATTTATTTTCTGTTAACGTGAGCCGGAATAGTCACTGAATTCGATAAGAATTATTGCTAATAATTAGGAACTGTATTATCTGTAGTATTGAAGAGAACCTTCGAGATTATCTCACTTGATTTCCGAAAAACTAACGCCCCAGGTGAAAATAGCAGATATAATATGTTATCATCTACAGTCGAATGGCTTAATCACGAAGAAAAGAGAGAGAGAGAGAAAGAGAGGATGCTCAGGGTATTGAAACACCACGATAAAAAATTACAGTAGCAAAAATACAATTTTAGTCTCATTAAAAAAATATTTTATGCCACGTTATAATTCATGAAAAATAAAACACTTGTTACAACCCTTTTTTTAATAATATTTAATCATTTAAATTGCCCGTGCCAGCACCGGGATGCAGGTATTTAGAAATGCTTGCACCGTAATCCCCTTTTCCAAAAAAAACTCCCGAGATTGAAAGCCCTAGCGTGTATTATTTGATTCATCGCGTCCCATGTGGATTATAGCGGAAAAATCGACGTCAATAATGTGCATCAATTTGAGTGTGGTTATTAAGTACGTACTTTGCAAATGGCGGAGTGCTAGTAGTATAAGTCAGTTAAAATAAAGAGTGATAAGCCAGTTTATACCCTAATAATCGTCTCTTTAATTAAAAAAATTTTATAATAACCAAATTAACTTATCTTTTAGTCCCATTCTGAATATTTTCCCAATAAATCCCTCTGTTCTTCCCGGAAATCCTACAATTACCCCTACCCATTTGCTTACCCCCCACTCCAACACCTAAAATTTATATGTCTTGTCAATATTTTATATCATAAGTTAGTTTTAATATTCTCCTGATGAAGGAAGGGTGCTTCCGAAACCGGTAGAGTTTTGATAAAATAAAAGTGGTCTACAACAAATTTATGTGTTTTTTATTGTAAATTATGGCGAGCCACAAAGTTAATGCTTTTTACAAATATGAATTATTTTTTTTAATGTTTTTTTTTCGATTATTTTTCAGGCTCTCGGGAAGGAGATTGTACACCCTCACGAACTATGGTTCTTTTACAGCATTCAGTATTAACTGCACTCGAGTGCATTTTATTATATTTTCGTGGAAAGCCATTACTTTGTGGTTTGACGTATTTATTAAATAAAACAAACACTTTGCTTTAAACCACCAATTTATCTTTAAAATTATCATCAACAAATTATCAATGTAAATCTTAAGAGGAACAGCTGCGCTGCCTGTTTCATAGATTTTGGATTTGAGGCCAAAATACCCAATCAAACAGAATAATAAATCAAAAGAAAAGGTGAATTTTGAATTTTCGCGAGCTGTGTACATTCGATTATCGATTTTTTTTGTTATGTTGGGACACATATGTTTATCATTTGTCAGCATTATGAGCCATTTTGGTTTAGTGGTTTGTTTTTGACAACTGGAAAGGTTAGTCACGTTTTTGTGTGTTCTTCGATTTTTTACTTTTGAAAAAAATGTATCAAAGAATATGTATTAAATTTTGCGTTAAAAATGGAATAAAGTGCTCCAACGCACTTAAAATGTTGACTGTGGCATTCGGCGAGTCTACTTTGTCTCAAAAAAGTGTTTATAAGTGGTACAAGCACTTTACAGAAGGCCGAGATGTTAATGACGATGAGCGTCCTGGAGTTGCAACCACGTCAACAAACGAAGAAAACATCGAAACAGTGAAGAAAATGGTTTTGGAAAATCGTCAAATCACTATTAGGGAAGTTGCAGAGGATATTGGCATATCAATCGGCTCATGCCATGCAATTTTCTCGGATGTTTTGGGCATGAAACGTGTGGCAGCGAAGTTTGTTCCTAAATTGCTAAATTTTGAGCAAAAGCAACGTCGCATTAGTATCGCTCAGGAGTTGTTGAATGACGTCAACGACGATCCAGATTTGCTCAAAAGGGTCATAACTGATGATGAAACGTGGGTATATGGTTATGACGTCGAAACCAAGACCCAATCATCCCAATGGAAGCGGCCAGAAGACCCAACGCACGCCAAGTACGATCATATATGAAGGTTTTGCTCACTGTTTTCTTCGATTACAATGGAGTGGTGCATCATGAGTTCTTGCCAACAGGTCGTACGGTTAATAAGGAATACTACAAGGAAGTTATGCAATGTTTGCCTGAAGCAATACGGCTCAAACTATCGGAATTGTGGAAAAACAAATCATGGATTTTGCATCACGATAATGCACCAGCTCACACATCAATGCTTGTTCGTGATTATTTGGCCAAAAACAACACCGTAATCATGCCTCAACCGCCGTATTCACCAGATTTGGCTCCTTGCGACTTTTTTCTATTCCCGAAACTGAAGAGACCAATGAAAGGAAAGCGTTTTGCCACAATTGATGAGATAAAGTCAGAATCGAAGAACGAGCTGATGGCCATACCGAAAAGCGCATTCCAGAAGTGCTTCGAGGATTGGAAGAAGCGCTGGCATAAGTGCATTATATCTGAGGGGGATTACTTTGAATGGGAGAAAATGGATATTGATGAATAAAGAAATACTTTTCGAAAAAATTCATAATTCACCTTTTCTTTTGAACACACCTCGTATTTCTTTTAAATAAAGGTTTATTAAATATATAGTAAGTTTGAGAAGTATTTTATTAATTTTTGTTTTAAATTATGAAAAAAAATCAATTTTTGTAATTTTAGAGGCAACTTAGAAAATTATTTTCGGGATTAGCGTATTTAAAAAAAAAATCATATTTGCTATGTAAATATGATTGCGTAATTAAAAATATATCGATATTTTAAATTATGTACGACAAAATCGTATTCCAACGTAAATTGGTCATTATTAATTTAATTTAATGTCCACCATGATGCTTGTTATAAGCCACTTTAAAAGAAATTATATTTCATTATATTTTCAAGACAGATGGGGAAAATTTAAGTTATTAAAATAATTGCCCCAAATAATTGTTAAAAGTGCCTCTATCGCGAAAAATCTATTTAATGGCCTATATTTCATAATGTAAAAAAAAAAATTACTTCTAATCCGTACTAGATATTTACTATACTTGTTGATGAAAAAAAAATCATTAGGTTTAGGAGAGTATTTTGGCCTCAAATCCAGAATAATGTTTTGTATGAAACAGTCCGCGCAGCCGGTCCTCTTAAGGGTTTTAAACAAAGCGTTTGTTTTATTTAACAATTTATTATGGTGTCTTGTGTAGTGTTCGTGTACTTGTGATGGTTTTATAAATGCTGTGTTCCTATGTATAAGTTCATTTTGTATTTTTTTCAATAATAGGCATATATTATATTCGTAGACTGTTCTGATTTTCTGCATGTTAATTTATTTTTATTTTTTATTAATAAAACATACATTGGTGTTTACATTTTATAACATAATGTAAAACTACTATTCCATTAAAAGCATTAGCTCGTGGGTGGAAGAGGGATGTACATTAATTTGCTAAGAGTTAAATAATATTTGCCTGCTCTCAACACAGGTTATCTTGGTGAGACGGGCACGGTACCATAACCCTTTTATTACATTAAGATTGTATAAATAATTAAAAAAAAAAAAACTATAGAATTTTTTGTACATTACTAAGCGTAATCAAAATTTGTTTATGTTATATTATGTACAGTCGTAAGTACGATGCAGTTTGACTGTGGAAAAAAAATAGTAAATGTGATGTATAGAGATATTTATATTTTTTGTTAAGTACAATATAATAAAATAATCGTACAACACTAATGTAACTAAAAAGAAATATATGATAAGTGTATATTTAAAGAAACATTATTATATGGGAAAAAATGGTATTTTATATGACTAATTAATGTTTTTTTTTATAAGAGTGTTTTTAAAATATTTTTTGACAGAGTTGATCATTTGTATTTCATGAATAATGCTTTTGATTTCTTATGGAAGATTATTAATAAAAATACTCCTCTGTGAGTATAGGGGCGTTGTGTAAAATAAGTGCGCGCAAGTACATGGGATTTGAACCCACAACCTCCGGATTTGTAGTAGAGATTTAAAAAAAATCGAATTCTTCTGTTTTTGTCGATTTTGAATCACGAATGACTAATTTTTCGGGATAAATCATTTAATACTTTTTGAAGTAGACAAAATTTGGGTAAAATTTGAAATAAAAATGGTTTCTGTAGACCTAATAGTGTCTGGGACATAACGGTTTAAAATTTCGTAATATTTTGTCATTTCTAGCTATTTTTATAGTTTTTTTTCATTGTTGACACCGAAGGAATAATTTTTATTGAAATATCGGCGACACCAAAGATTTATTAATATTAGTTAACGATGAATATCGAATACATCGAACACGGTCAGTAACGCCAGTACTTATTATCGATATGATAGACTGTCTATAGTTAGTAATAAGATAGACAACATAATATACCACTAGTAAGTACCGTTATGCTATATGTTAAATATCCTACATTGTACATTACGTATAGTATAATATGATTTCACTTCTAAAACAAAATTTGTCACTACGCATTCCATTTTTTCTATTTAGTAAACCACCAACTCTGTAATATAATCATGTAAACCATTTTGTTTTTATTATTATTATTTTAAGCATCTTCTTGTCACAGTTTAGGAAACATTACTGTGTAAATATATAACCATCTGAACTCAACATGTACACTCCGCTTCTCTACACAAGCATTGCTTAAAAGATATACTTCTCTTATATATATTGCAATGAATTAAATTGTATTAAATTTCAAGAATGTAAAAAAAAGAGCATTGGAAAAAAAACATCTGTACAGCGTTCTTTAGGTGATTTTCGCCAAAATGGCACCATAAAAATCATCAAAATAATATTATTATTATTATTACGTACTAAACCATTATTCCATAGATATGAATGCCAAAATATCGTTTAATATCTCGGAAAGGTCAGAACGCTAATATCTGTGAACCCGGTATCGATATATCAGATATGCGGCGGTATCATAATACGCATTTCTGTTACCAACATAATACGTTACGGCCTAGTCTTCCAGTTTAGGTATTATATTTGAACGCTGAGAAATTGTTAATCAGTTGCGGATATGAATGTATTTTTGGACTTTGGTACAATGCACCTACAGTAGTAACGAGACGCTGATACAATGTTTCCTACAAATAAAAGAAGTAAAATTTGATTATAAAAGTTCTCGAAGTTTCGTATGGAATGCATACAATATCGATTACCGCCTATTGAATCGACAATCCGACTGCTCGTATGACGTCACACCCAACAAGCCATTAAAAAATTGAAACTTCAATTATTTTAACCATGAAAACCAACTTTAATTTTTTTTTAAATAAAAACTGAAAATTAAGTTAGAACGCCAACATTAATAAAAAAATGGACTGGAGTTCCTTATTAAGGATTATATTATAATTATTTGGGCATATGCCATTGGTCAGGCTGAGATCAAAGAAGTGGTTAAGAGGTGTTAGCAAATATATTTCCATTGTTTTTAGTATTTTCACAGAAATGTAAAAACCATTTCATGTTTTATATTATTTGTAGTATTTTGGATTACATAGTTCTTTTAAAAATGGATATTGTGTTTCGTTTTGGGCATATTACTAGTTGCAGGTTTTGGCATGTGCAGAGGTTTATAGATTTTCTCAGAGAGGTTATTTCCTACTTTAGAGAAATAAGAACTTAAAATGTTTGCTGTTAGATATTATATCTATAATATTATTTTCATGTTCAATGTATTTTACAGTAATATTTTTTTCCTGTTTCCTATTGCACAATTGACCGTTTCCCAAATATCTTTAGGATTGTTTTCGGAAGAAGATATTATGTCTCCAAATATGTCGTCTTGTTTTTTTTTAATTAAATTTGTTAATTTATTTCTATATTTTCTATGAAAGATTTTAGATTTTTCATAATGTGGATATTTAATTGTAATTTTATGTAGTTTTCCCTATTGCCTAATTTATTTTATAAGGCCGCAAGTGATCCATGGTTTCAGACGTTTGAATTTAGAATTTGAGAATGTCGAGATTTCTGTTGTAGATTTTCCAAAATGGTCCTTTTTTTATGAAGAGTTGTTTTTTTCAAATATTGTTGACAATTTTCGGTTTATATTTATAATGTTTATGATTTTTTTTAAGGTTAATATGTTTTTTTGTTTTCGATTTCATTTCATTATTATATACGAGTAGTAATAAGCAAGTATGGTAGTCAGAAATAATCGTTTTTCATTGTTTTGAGCTTATGAAGGTTTTGTAATTTTATTTTTACCTAAGTGAATAATTAAAAAAACAGGATTATTTTTGACAATGAAATTCTTGAATGTTTTTATTTTATACATTATTTGAAATCTAATTCGGTCACACAGTTTACGTAATCATTTTAAAAATAATTGTCGGAATCTTCGTTAATGTTATTTTTAAAATCGTCAGCAATGAAACATGTTTTATTTTTAAAAGTTGGTAAAATATTTTTCATTTGGTTTACAAATAAAGAAATGTTTGATTGTGTGTTCTGTAAACGGCAATTATCTGATTTTTTTTTTTTTTTTACAGTAACTCCACACAGGAGACCAAGGAGGAAATAATTTCCCTCAAGGCCTATATCATCTTTGGGGATGCTGTGTGGAGGATCTTTTAGAGGATAGGAAGGAGTGAAATTGGGTCTTGAAGAGACCCATGTTATAGGATGGAGGAAACACAGAGGCCGGCAGATCATTCCACAGCCGAGTTGTTGAACACAAGAACGAGTCGTAGAAGCGACCCGTTCTCATGTGACAAATGTCAACCGTGTGCAAATGTTGGGCGCGCGTTTGGCGTGTTTCCCGACTATGCACCAGTGCCGAAGGGATCAATGACGCTAGTTCCTCGGAGCATCTTCCATTAAAATACCGGTAGAATAAGGACAGCATTCCCACCCGACGTCTGTGCTCCAAAGATTGCAAACCCATTTGTTAAGATAGGCGAATCTATCAAACGGACCGCCCGTTTCTGCACAGAGTCAAGGTTTTTTTTCAGATATTTTGGGACTCCCGACCAGAGGTGGCTGCCAAATTCTACAATGGGGCGCACTTGCGATTTGTACAGGGTCAGCAGTTGTGTACTATTAAAGTATCTGCGGGCTCTGTACAATACGCCCAGCTAAATATATTCATCAAGTTTTAGTTTAACTGCAATGCAATTAATTAATTAGAAATATTAGGTGTTTTGTAATCGTAACAATACTGAATTTGGTGCGAATGAATACTGAAACATCGCTATTTTTATTAATGTATCGATGTTTATTGTTGTAAAATGGAATTATAGTTGCACTATCATATTCGTTAATTTTGTAAATGTTTTCTAATTCACGCATGGGTGGCATGTGTATTCATCATTCCACGAAAGATCTGTATCTCAGTCATTAAAAATGACAATATTATCGGATTCATCTTTATCACTGCTACATATTTTATAAAATGATAATTTATCAATAAGCCCATACGCTATATCACTAGTCTAAGTCAATTTCATATTGTCTATCAGAATACTGCGCAAATCCTCATTAGGGTTAAAGACTTCTTACTTAACTGCGGTTCCGTTTCTCTCGGATGACAGCTGTCAGCTGAATTCAGCGAGCGACATTCATCAAAAGTGTCAATATTTGCGATGTTTTAACAAGAGAAAAACTCAATATTTGCGATGTTTTAAATAGAGAAAAACTCAATAGTAAGTATGTTAACAATTACGTTATTATTTACTTTAAACATAATTAGCTAGTAAACATTATTCAACATTATATGGATGTTGAAATTTTCGACAATTAACGGCAAGCGCGGCATTGAAGAGAGGCGGTACGACCGGCCGAGTCCACAATGAATTCGATTCCAAAGGCGGTGGACGTAATCCGAGTTCGCAAATCCGGATTCACTCGTTCCGAACTAACACTCAAGAAACGGCAAAGGTTTTGAATTGGAGTCAGTAACGAAACGCGTCCCTACTCATTAGTGTAATATGAACGATTTTTGATTCCGGAACGGCCGACCTATGCGGACTGAAAGGAGTGAAGACCGAGTCCGAGGAATCGAGTCCATGTGGCTAAACTCGGAATTAGAACCGAGTTTTTAAAATAAGATGAATGACCCACCTCTTCGGTCGGCACAAATTCAAATGTCACTTTTAGAACTAGAGACAAAAAAGTTCATTACTATCTAATGAGGTAGGTACCTTTTTTATAAAACGTGATTCTTCGTTAAAAGGGTTATTTACGATATTTATAAATAAAATAAAAATGTATTAAAATGAATGATAATATAATGTAATTGTTTTTAAAAGTTTTACTTCAAAATCTTATGTCACTTGAAGATATTTCACCAATTTGTGTTTTCAAATAATCTCTTGACAATCTATTTAGGATCTTTTTACTGTGCCTCACCGGAATTCTGCAGTTAATCAAGAAGTCCTTAACCCTAAGGAAAAACGTAAGGAATCTTCCTTAAAAAGAACGGGAACAGAGCCCCTGGCCACACATTATATAGAAGTCTCGTATGTTGAGTGCCACCCGTTTCCAAATTTCCTCAGTTAGACTGTAAGAATTAGAGGAAAATATGGTCATTTCAAGCAAATATCCATTAAAAACACCTTCAACAGCCCATCCTCTTCCTGCTTTGACCGCACCGTAAATGATGATTATTTAACGTACAATAATTAACGAGTTACTTCATCGTAATAGGCTTACACACATTTACGAATTGAACTATATCTAAAAGCGTGCATCTTCTGGAATGCCGGCCACGGATCGCTATATTACTTACTAGCAAGTATAGATATACGTATATAAAACCCAAATTTATTTAATATTTTTTCCACGATCATGCATGGTTTTACCACACATTCGTCTCAGAGATCTCATTTTTACGGCATTCAGTTTACTTTGAATGCAAAAATGCAAGGCTGACGTAAGCGTAATTAGTAAGATTAAGAAAGGGACGCTTAGATGGTTTGGGCATGTGGAATGGCGAATGAACGAAGAAAGGAGTGTAAGAAGAATGTATGACACGAATGTGGATGGAAGAAGAAGCTGGGGACGCCCGAGGAAGACATGTTACGATCAAGTGAATCAAATACTTGAGTCGGGCCATGTCAGAAGTCGGAATAATAGAAGAGAATGTATGAGACGATGTATGAATATGAATGAAGCAAGAAGTGTATGCCTAGATCGAGTTGTTTCCCCTGCGGGAAACGGCGTGATGGTTAGTTAGTTAGTTATTTACAGTCAAAAAGTTTAGATGAATAAAAATCGTAAAATGCACAGTGGGCGGAATGTTGGTCGGAATACCGACGGTTGAAACGTTGTCACGACCGGAAATATGATTAGCAGAAACCTAATTTGAATGAGGCACGTTCATGATAATTTGACACACAATCAACCAATAATCACAACTGAGTAACCGACAGTTATTTATTAGGTATAGGACTATGCCTGTGAATACTAAGCCTCAGCATGATGATTTTTCATTGGTTTTTTATTGGTTAAGGAAGGATTTCTAAGACTTTCAGTCCTTTAAACAACATTTAATTTATGGTAAGTATAACGTTATTAATACATTCAAAATATAAACATTTTTTAAAACTCGAATACAGATAGGGATTATTTCTAAAACTTGAACCGACATATTCATTAAAAAAAAACGATCAATACCGTTAGTAGATCACGTAGGCTCTTTTTCGTTGTCACAGCTGTTAATGAATCCACAAAAAATACAGTTTTAAATATCAGACATCAATTTTAAGAGGCCCTGGGTCGGCTCTGTAGCAAATTTAAGTCTTCACAAAACAGAATTTATATGAATTATTACAAACATCCCTTAAAAAGTGGAGATTTTATGCACTTAAAAAAATATATATTTACATTTTTGAAGATAATACCTAATCAGTCAACAGGCTGAAAACGTAATTATGGGAAATTTTCTCGATAGAAAAAAATCGCAAAGTATGCTCCAAAAATTAAAAAAAATGGGTTTGTTCTGTTATTTAACATGCTATGTATGGGTTTGAAAAAAATCATAGTTTTTCTATAAATGCTACCTAACACATTCGTCTTGAGATTTTTGATCTATCTTGAATATGTCGTGTTTTAGTAATATTTATGGAAATGTCAATTACGCCCATTTATTTCAAACGCTCTTCATATCTTATCTTTCGAATGATCATATCTGCCTTTCAACATCGGTCAGTCGGGATTCGGAGGCCTTGCGACATAGACCTGTCGCTGGTTTGGTACCGAAAATTACTTAATTTCTGAGAATTTGTTTAACGTGTTATATATATAACTTAAATATTATTATTTTTCAAATATGGGAAATAAACAAAAAAATTCTCATATTTCTAATAATTTTTTTATTTATTTATCTAGTAAAAAATATCTTATAATTTATTTATTACATTTGCATTTCAGAAATCGTGTTTTGGCAGATAATATACCTAATGCATTGGAAAATGGAATTGCGCAGTAAGTTTTTTTTACGAACGATTTTATTGTTTATTGTGTGATTTTTAAGTTTCCATCACCATAATATTTTGTTAATTATCACTTTTTTAAGTGAAAAAGAATGCCGACTTCGGATTTGAACCAACATTTCCCCAATGACAATCAGAGACGCTTCCACAAAGCTACGCAGTATGAATGACTCGGTGACATAATTTTATGATTTTATCGTTTACTGTAAATTTGTTTTACAACGTTCTCGGTAGGTACCTAACCTACCCATTTAATATTTTTCGCCGGCCTGTTCGAATTTTGAAATTGGTCAGAAAGTATTGTCAATACAACATGCCGGTATTTCGACCAAGTTACTAACTTTTATGACCTGTGGCCCTCTTTGAGATTTTTAACCGATATTTCAGACTTATACCGTAAACATCACTTCGTAGTTTTCTAACTCAAGTATTACTAAAAATGATTTATATCTAAATTTTACACGAGTAGTTAGAAAAATGTATAAGTGTTCAAAAGACAAAAATCCATAGAAAAATGTATAAAAATAGGTATAGTTTGAAAACAAGTGAAGGCAATTTTTTAATATCGTTTCTAAAATTCCAGTACATATTTCAAATAGAATTTAAAAGATTACATTTTGAGGATTTTTCGTTTTGAAACCTTATACGTTTTTCTATTATTTTATCCGGATAAAATTTACAAATAAATTATTCGTAATCTTTCTTGCGTTAGCAGACTACAAAGTGTGTGTTTATGGGTGCTGGCCGTTAATCTTAAATGAACAACAAAAGTTAAAGACACTCATAGCCGACATAAGCGAATCAAGAGTTTTAACTGCGCGCAACCCGTGGGACCATGGCATTACCAATTGGGGCATGTCGTGAGGCTTAATATGATGTTAAAGTGGAAGGCTCCTCTCTCCTTTCGTTGCTTTCGGGTAGAGGGGAAAATCGAGACGAATAATAAAAATTATTTTTTTTGCAAAAGACATTTATTTCCCGTACTCTGTCGAAAATCAGTTTAAATGTTGTGTCGGAGGTACCTTATTTAAATAAACATCAATATTTTGTTTTTAAATCGCAAGTGCAATTCAAATATACTTCCTATTTATATTGTAACCTCTGGACTTTACATTCAATTATCTCACTCACACATAAATATTGACTGTGGCTCTGATGTAATTCAGTAAATCTGAATAATTAATAAAAAAATCTATTGTTAGAAGCATTTTCTCAGCAAATCGTCTTCACTGGTAAGAAATCATTTTAGGCACCATACAAATTGAAATTGGGTGGGGGTAAATAGAATCATATAAACGTGATCTAACATAGTTTGAAAATGGCTTTGAACGCCGAAAACCCCGTCACAATAATAGAAAACAAAAATGCTTGCAGAACTTAATAATAACATTATTAAATTTGATTTACATATTTATAAAAAAAGTTAAATAGAGTTCTACGAATTAAATACAAACCCAGTAAATAAACTTTAAAAAATGACGTCACTGCAGAATGACGCAATAATAATTTTCTCCTGATATTTCCTATTGTGATAATTAACTGATCTGCATAAAGGTATTTCGTGTAAGTTTTGAATTCAGAAAACTGCATATAACAGCGACAGAAGTGTGTAGTGGGTTGTTTGGAAACTGATCGCAATTGTTAGCAACAGCCTCATTGTGAAACAAATATATTTCAATAGGGCCTGGAAGCCGGAACGTTCCCGTGGAAATATGTTCTCGGGCAGGAGAAAACCGCCGGAACCACAACGGTCTAACCGCCCGCAGTTTACCCCGAGGAATTTCAATTTACATTTCTGGGTATTCAAATTATGAGGGAAACACCATCATCAGAATATATTTTGATGATTGTGTTTTCCTGGCGTTTGAAATTTGCAATTTTTAGATGTATTCAATAACCAAGATCCACTAGTTTCTTTTCAGATATTCCCATCATTTTTTAACATTTAGAAGGAGTTTATTTTAAAAATTCATCACTCGTGCCGGAAAAAAAGGATGTGATCCTAAAATAGCGACCAATATTGAGCAGAAATCCAAACAGAAAATGGCACTACAACTACCCGTTCGAGAGTTTTGGTGCTTCAAAAACAAGCAACCAAACACTCTTCTGCTTTATAGTTAAGAAAAGTGTCATTTCATCGGCTTTGAACGCTTCTTGTAAATAAGTGAAACTATCCTTCTTCGAAACAAAATATATTTTAAAATGTAATGTGAAGCCTGCAAACGGTAGGAGCAAACAAACAACAACGTTCAGCTCTCACAAAGCCATGCTAAAATGAAATTTGTTAAGTTAAATGCATCAACTGAGCTTTCAATATAATGTTACGCTGTTTCAGTTATTGTAAATCATGGCTTTCCCTTTACAAGAAATGATTTTCATGTTAGGAGTCCAATTCTACTTAAAAATGAACAGAACATGTTTTAGAACTGTCGAGATTCAAAATAAATAATTTAATTTTAAAAATAAAACGATAACTTTGTTTTACATCACTTTTATTTATACTTTAGCCGACCGGGTTTCGCTACTACCGTAGCTTCTTCAGGGCAGTATACAACTAAACTATGAACTAAGATGCACATGTGTTATAGATGGATACAAACAGGTCAGTGAAGGGCCAAGGGTGGGAGATCTGCAGGTACCTGCTGATCTGGAAGGGTATGTACTTTGTTTATTGGGAATAATTTAATAATTGGACTTTTATTTAAATTTATGTGATTATTTATGAGTCTACTATTAATGTTTTTGGCTTCCCTTATTTCTAATGCTTTTTTATTTAGTATATTAATGACTAAGTTTTTATGATAACCGTTATTTATTGCGATTTGTTTAATTATGGATAGTTCTAGTGAAAAGTTAGCATTTGATAACGGGACCGTAACCAACCGGTGAATCATTGAGTGGAAAGCGGAATGTTTGTGGGAGGTTGGATGATTTGAGGTGTTATGGATGGTTGTGTCTGTATAAGTGGGTTTACGGTAAATTTTAAAATCTATTTTATTGTTTATAACTGATAGCGTGAGGTCTAAATAATTTAAAGTGGTGTTGATTCCTATTTCCATGGTGAATTTAATTAGAAAACTTTAAAAAAATGTCGTCAAATAAGTTTTTGTTCAACAGTACCCCCCTAATAATAATATAATGAATAATAATAATCAACCGTACCAATGGCGTAGAATCTTATAAATCAATAACTTTTCTCAACAAAGCATTAAAACATTCCGTCAGAGATTAAACCAGCATTTTACACAGACAATAGTTTAGGTAAATTTTTAATTAATGGTAAAGATAAAGAAGAGAAAGTGAGATAGCGAATGTAGCAACAAACGAGTAAGGGAAAGACAACTTTCTAGCTGAAGGTAATTTCTTATTAGGTCCAGCCAAGTTCCTCAATAAGCACGACTTTAACCTGATCTGCCGGGTGCATCAGGTGGTAGAGGACGGGTATGAGTTCTTTGCCGAGAGGCAACTGGTCACCCACTTCTTGGCGCCCAACTACTGCGGCGAATTCAATAATGCAGGTGCAATGATATCAGTAGACGACACGCTGAAGTGCTCCTTCCAGATCCTGAAACCGGCCGACAAACTCCACCTGGCGTAAGTGCAGACCAACATTAACCGTTCCGTCACGCCGCCCAAGGGCGTCAATAAGACAAAGAAGATTTGAGGGCCCTATGGATCAGTCCCCCTGGCCCCCCGCCTTCCCCGCCGCTCCCTCTTTTAAGAGTATTCTGTATTGTTTATCCTAAAAATATATGGATAATAATAATTCATTGTCTTAGCTTAAATACATTCTTGAATATAATGGAAACAATCACTCTATCATTTGTAGCGTCTTGCAATATATCGTAAGGAATAAATACAGCTAACATTTTTTTTTCAATTTAACATGTATGAAAACTTAGACCAAGCCGTATTTAGTTTTGATAATTTAACTGCATCTCTTTATATGGTCTATAAATAATGTGTAATGTCCAAAAAGAGAAAATAAATGTTAAAAAAAACTTCTTTGAATAGATGTAATATAAGAATAATATAAGAATGGGAAGTAATATTTGAACAGCGCCCTTGAGGTGATTTTTCACAAAAACGGCGCTATAAAAATCACCCGATTATTTTTATTATTATTATCAAAGTGTAAGCGAGTAGGCGTAGTGTCATCTCTTTCACATTCGACGCAACTTTGAATTACGAAAATGACCTACGGACCCGTACGTCATTTTCGTATCCATCGCGTTCAACAGACATATCTTGTAATTGACCTACTTTATCACACAAAACCGATATTTGAATTAAAGTGCCATCCAGACGAGCGGGTGGCCTAGTAGTGTGGCCGACGGAAAAAAAAATATTAACCGAGTTTTTATTTTTTGATTTGGTAATAATGGCAATACTCCTTGTCTGCGCTGAACGAAGCGGTCTTGAAATTTGAAATTTCGCTTTGGAAATCACGCTTTATTTATCGTTTTAAAATAAAAATTATACATACCTATGTCCGATAAAATCCTTAGATACATGAATATTTTAATTAGAATTTTTCGTAACATCAATTTAATTATAAAATAATTTTCTTCTATTTGAATTTCCTCTGATAATTTGCCAAAGAAATACGTCCCGGAACAAGTCTGTCTCACGATTCGAAAAGTTGATAGATATATATTTTTTAATTTTATGTATGCATATTTATAGTTTTTGGTACAAACCTTAAATTATTTTCGACTACCGAACTAGGCGCATGCCTGTATTATGGTAGTCGAATTTACTGGAAACATAAGAGTGTTTGTTACTCGTGCGACATTTTGTGTTAAATTTGTTAGAGAATAACGTGCCTATAAGTATATAATGTCATTGGGTTTACTCCTACAAAATTAGTTACCTACGAAATATACAGTTATATTATATAAAAGGTTTTTTTATTTGTCTGCTTATCTGCGATTTATTTATATAATTTATACAATAAGACTAAATAATTAATATACACTAGCTTTAAATAAGAAGTAAATGGTAAATTAGGGAAATCAAAATGTTTAAAAAAATATAAGGTACGTTGAGGCGGAAAAGTAAAGGATAAATATCTTAAGCTTTATTTGAGTTGAAATCCAATTGTGAATAATACTAATGGTAACAGTATGCATTGCATGAATGGTCATAGCTAGAAAGTATTGAGTAGGCCTATAAGTGAAATACGATTAATAATTCTTTCTATAGATACTAATACTTAAAAACAGTATTTCAAACGTTGACAGATTACCTACTATTATATTTGCTTCAGTTATTTCGTAAAATTTTGGAAAACGAGTCACCTAACGCTAAACTGTTGATAAGTGATTCGATATTTGCTTACAGTTTATAATTTACCTGCATATCTTTAAGTTTTCATTGTACAGGATACCATATTTTTTACGTATCTGTTATCAAAATCCTTCAATGCATCGGAATCGAAAAAAATATAGTAGAATCCAGTTTATTTGCCAACAGCCGTATGAAGGGCTTAATGATTTTGCGTTAATTCACTTCTTCCTTGAATCTTGCCTTTTTTATTGGGCAGGATACCATCGGCACTAAGGCTGTCAAAATATACAGAAACAACGAAGCCTAGAGTTGAAATAACACTACTTGATGCTGAGTTAGTTGCCAGTAGTGACTATGGATTTGCTATAGTTAAAATCTACCCTTACGTGGACATTGAATACGCCGTATTGAGTCAAACACTCTAATAAGACCATTCACAGTAATAATAACATGGCATTGCAGTGAATTAAAGGGTTTACAACGTAACGACGAAGAGCAGCCTTTATTTTTGCAGTCAAAGAACTACAGCTTGTTATACTTTGTTGAAATACATATTTAGTTGAGGGTGCTGCAAATTGGACAGTGATGTGGACATCCTAAATAATTTCACAATCGAAACATCTATCATCAAACATTTAAGTAATCGAAGAGTTATTTGAAAAAAACTACGACAATAATTGTACGAAAATACATTATTTTATTATGCCGGTAGTTACTTTCTGACATCGCCTCTATTTTCGAAATCTGACTAAACATATTGTTCAAATATATGTTGCAATCTCAAACTCTTAAGTGAAAAATTATTAAATCATTGAAGAAGATAATATTAACATAACCTAAATGACACATGAAACTGAAAAAAAACAACAGAAAATAAAAAAGATATCAGTCACATCTGGGACTCGAACCCAGGACCTCTGTCTTTCCGGAGAACTGCTTTACCAACTTAGCTAATGAGACCAGTACAATTTATGTCATCTTCATCGATATCATAATATCAAATTCAAGACTTTGTAAATATCATCCTTTATTTTTTAATCCCATATTATTGGCAGCTATCTTTATGATAATAACAACGTTCATCACGAACACAATTGCAACCAAGATAGAGTCTCGGATAAATATCCGATTTTTTTATTTTATATGAGACATCTATTGACTTTTTACTAAAAATCTAAATAATATTCAATTTTTTTTTTATTATTATTTTTTTTATTTTGATAGAAAGCAGTCACTTTGTGGTTAGACATATTTAGTGAAAATAAAACAATAACTTTGTTTATGACCACGAGAATTTTATTTAATTTTATTAGGACCGACCGGTTTCGCTTATCACAATCATCATCAGGGTAAAAAATTAAATTAAACCAGTTTAATTTTGTACCCTGATGATGCTTGTGATAAACGAAACCGGTCGGTCTTAATAAAATCAAATAAAATTCTCGTGGTTATAAACAAATTTATTGTTTTATTTTCATTTTTAATTTTTAATTATTTTATTGAATTTCAAAAACCCCATTGTAATATTTAATCATTTGAAGAATATAATATTAATTTATTTTCTGTTGTTTTTTTTCGGTTTCATGTTTTATTTAGGTTATATTAATATTATCTTCTTCAATGATTAAATATTACAATGAGGTTTTTAAGCATCAATAAAATAATTAAAAATTTAAAAATTGACAAATTATTACTTCAGATCTGCAGAGATTTCAATAGTGATGGAAATTGAGTTCTCAAAATAGTTGCGTTGACCTTCAAATTTCAAAACAATTCCGTATTTTAACCATGTTCACATATTCATTTTTTAATCAGCAATATAACATAATGACTAATGACTCAATTTTATAAAATGTGGTTACAAGACATATTTGCAGAACTACACTCAATCATTGAGAAATACGATTACTTCACCAATATATTTGGTGGGTAAGTAAGTAGTGGCGTGTGTTTAGTTTGTAGCCAAAATTTCATTTTTTGTCAAAAAATCATTTTTCAGAAGATATTCAGAATTATTCAGTTTCAGATTGCAGGAAAATAAACATTTTCTGCTACAGCAACATCAAAATTTGGCATTTTTTCAGCATTTTAGCACACTCGAATGTCGTGAGTCGCGCTGGTTGGAAACAACTATAACTATTTCATTCGAGTAGATTTGAATTGACGATTTCGAAACGGATGCCTCGGTTATCCCATCATTAATTGGAGAGTGATTGCGCTAGTGAATGTTCTCTAAACAAGGTCGCTATCAGAGATCGTGCGAACAATGATGGTTCATTAGCAAGCATCTACATTTACATACAGGGTGTAACAGGTCGTATCTAACGGAAGACATTAATTTAGAAAATATATATATAAATGTATATATTTTTTTTTAAATCAACATTTCCCCGCTATCTCTTGTGATTCCATAACCAAAAAAAAAACAAGAACCACGTGCGCATAATGCTGCCAGATTATTGCTTTAATTAATGAAGAATTTTACAGTTTTCTTTTATGATGAATAATGATAATGATAATAATGATACAATTACTTAAAATAACACAAAGTTTGTTAAAATTATGCACCAATTTAAGTATCTATAGCTTTGACGAAGTGGAATTATTTGTTAAAAATTTTTAAGACAAATATTAACGGTAGTTTTACACAAAACGTTGTAAGTTTGTACAAAATGTATTTAAAAAAAACCTTTCTGGCAATGTACTGTCACTATTTGATGGAATAATGTTCTATTTGAACAAACAATGTTTTTTTAACACCTTACTGATACGATATCAATAATATTCAAAGAATATAAAGCACATGAAAACACAAAAGAAAATGATTACTTTTAATCTTAGACTCGAACTCTAAAAAGTTATTATTTACTTGATAATTGAAAAGAACGTCATCGTAGACCAAGAGTTAGATTTTTAATTTTAGGTTATTTGTACATCAAGGAATTTGAGTCGTGAGAAACCAATGCCGTATTGGCCTGAAAACAAACTTGCTTACAGAACCCCCATACAGAACGTGTGTTATAAAATTACCATTGCAAAGAATATATCGAATCCTTCATCAAGGAAGAACTTTACAGACTAATTCTAAGAGTATTATTTAAGAATTTTACAAAAGATTGTACAAAAAAAGGTCAAAACCTTCCCGAAACATATTATATAGTTTGTAAAAGTAAAGTTGAAAAGCGAATTAATAATTTATTTATTTTTTGATAAATCTTTTGTTATCTCACTAAAATACAGTAGGTACGTAATTTTTCAAATAAAAAACTGTTGTATTGAAAAAAATATTTATATAATTGTTTATTTTTCCAGAGAAAAATCGAAAATCTAGAAAAAACATATTAAATTAGTGCAAATTTTAGTTTTTTATAGATCTCTTTCAAAAGATGTCTTTTTATGATTTCAATAAATCATAACGACTTCCGATATATTTTAAATAAACTGATGTTCTGAGGCTGAATACATTTCTGTGCTCGCTAGAAAATATACGTATATAAAAAAATGTACATATGTACATACATATACATTTTTGTTTGTTAAATATGGGAAAAAAGGCAAATTAAACAAAATGTACAACAACAAAAAACTTGTTGAAAAATCCCAGATCAGACCTCATTGGGGCCTAATGGCATAATCCAATGGCCTATTGTTCGCATTTGGTGTAAATGGAATAATTGAAGGAAACCGCTAGCCACCATTCCCGATAAATGGGCCGAACAATAGACATAATGTAATTATTTATGTTGTTATTATTATTTGTGTTCGACCTATATTCGATATATTGCTATATATATATACCAACGAAAATATACAGAAACATTTTGAAATTTACCAAAACTCAAAATAATGTCTAGTGATTAGGTAGCTAATTTCCAACCGCAACTTTACTCTTTTATTTCCCCACTTCCTTGAAACCTAACAAAACAGGAATGCGAAAGTTCCACTCGCTTCAGGTTGATGAAACCCTTATGTTGTGTCACGTCAGAAAACGCTTTAAAAGTTTTCGCAGAGAAATTAATTAACTATAACAACAAGAAACAAAAAATCGTTTTATTCCTATGCACATGCCAACAAAACTATATGTAATTAAAAATTTTCAATTCAAAAGTTCGAAAAAACCCCTGAATCGATAAAACCTAGATTTGTGCTCTATAATAACTCCTAAATCCCAGTCGGTTCAATGAAATTGATATCCGTTCATTTAACACAGTTAGACATTTGATAACGCCGACCAGACATGCCAACAACACACTAAAATCGGTTCATCTATCGATGTAAGAAGACATTTTCAACCAAGAACATTCCCAAAATCAACGTCTTAAGCCACGTATAATATATATCGTTTATCCGTAAATCTTTACATTGGTAAAACTGAAAAACAGTAAAATGGAAACAGTCAAACTCTTGAAAAAAAAATTTAAATCAGTTGAAATTTGCAAACATTCTTAGGATAGTGTGATTTTCTAAGATATGCCATATTTGAAACATGAAATAATGGGTTTTCCTTAGTACTGAGTACTATCGCCAAAATGAGTAGATACAAATATCCCTGTTAAAATACCACTATTCACAATAACAGGGAATTCGCGATTAGCAAAAAGCGAGGTGTTTTATAACCTTCCAATTGTTACGAGGAATAGTCTAAAAATAGTTGCAGATAGTAAAAAGAATAATAATAATAATTGAATAATTTGTATATCGCCATTTTTGTGATAAATTACCTCAAGGGCGCTGTACAAATATTACTTCCAAGACTATCTAATCACTGTGAGTTGCGATATTTCTAAGAACTTTCCTAGTAATGAAATCCTTTTCATTTCACGAAACAGATATCTTTGCAGCGGATCTTCTTTTCATCAACAAAAAAAAATACCAAGTATTCCCTTATTTAATAAAATACATTAGCATCGCACTGTTCTACAGGGTGGGCCCTGGAAACATCCATTTTTGAAGGCAAATAAAATAAAAAGTATTACTGAAAGACAACAAAATATTTTTGGATAAGAAAGAATATAATTTCATGTTTTAAGTCTTGTAGTTTTTTAAATTATCTGTAAGATGATTGTATTCACTATGCACTGATGCAACCTATTTCTGAACCTCCTAGAGAGGAGCGTAGCGACACGTTCCAACATGTCCACCGAAATTCTGGATATTTCCTGCCGAAAAAGATTCTTCAGTTGTAGCAGGGTTATAGGGCTGTATTTACAAGCCTCTGCCTTGGTTCTGGAAATCACGTGGTAACAATTCTTGCACAGCAACCATGTTGTAGTGATAGAAATAAAAATGTTTGTGACGAATTTGACGCATTGAACAACTGGTAATCATCCAGTTACATCAAATTACCAAATTATCTATAAAGCAGAAAATTGCTTCCGAAACTAGAAAAGCCTGAGCTTTAGTGTTATGAAATTTAAACATGAGTATAATACCACACGCCTTATAGTTTTGTTCTATGTTAATTTGTTGATCAGATAAAAGGGAGTGTTAAAAATCTAAAATAAAAATAATTTCCTTGATGGAGCCATAAGGCACAATATTTTATAAGCTGACATACAGTTGGCTTGTCTGTAGAAACTGACATGTACGAGTATATATAGATATTTTTTAATAATTTAATTTTCTTCTATAATTTTATTTTTAATTATGTCTTACGAAACTGCGTATATTCAGTTCGATGTGAAGAATCATACTTAAAGCAATACTTTATTTTTATTTTTATTAATCATTGAAGAAGATAAAATTAACAAATCTCAATGAAGTAGGTAAAAGAAAAATATTCATTGATTCAATATTAAAATGGGATTAATGAAGCTTGAATAACTTATTTAAAAAAAAATCTAATAAAAATATACCTAGTATTCACCAATTTATAAATATACATTGATAACTACATGTTTCGAAAGCGATGCTTTATATTTTTAAATTAATTTATTAATAATGACGCCATAAAGAGAATGCCAATCGTTTGAAGAAATTCGAAAAAATATATTAGTTAAATTTTTCTTTAAAAAATTACAATGAATCACATTCAACTCTGTGTTTGCTCCAATTCCCAATTAAATATGACTGTCAACACGCATTGGTGCTGCACAGGCATTCGATGCATTCCGGATTCATCCGATTTTTGAATCGTAAAAGCTCGATAAACGTGTAGTTTTATTTTGGTCAGTCAAACGTTAATTTGAACGCTTGCAAATGTCACAATCACCACTCACCGTTTGAGAGTTTTTCACATTTTATACTTCTTTATTTTGAATCAGGACGAAATTACATGTGATAAAAGTGCACAACCAAATCGATAAGTAGAAAAAAATACACTTTGAATAAATTACTCGAGGATAAAACTACGTACAAGAAAGACAGAATATACCTATGTACCTATAAGAAAGAAAAAAATAGATATTGAAAAAAATAATTCATATCGTGTATTTCGAATGTGTGTAATTTTTATAATTAATACTGCATAATTTCTTCCTCTATAATTTCATCATGTTACCTCTATACTATACATTTATTATACAGTACCTACATCTTCAATGAGCGTATTTAAACTTGTTGTGAAGATTTTATTTATCTATTTCTATTCGATAAAATCATTTTTGCCTGAAAAGGAGTGCGCAGAAAATAAAGTTAAAATATTTTGCAAAAATAAACAAAAACATATTTATGCGCTTTTAAATCTCGAAAATAGTCTCCGAACATCCTACTACGAGTATTTGCGATCAAATCTCAATAAACATAACTCGATTCCGTTCCGGCGACGTCGCGGTAGGAGTGGATTTTAAAGCCTCGGTCACACGAAGCGATTTCGACACTACTGTGTTGCTGCGGCGCGTGATCACCACTTCATCTAGCCGCCAGTAGTACTAGAACTCGCTAGTACTTGCAGCGAATACCTTGTCAGACGATGCGATTTCAACGCCGCTATTAAAAAATAACCGTGGAAATCACTCCGTGTGACCAAGGCTTTATGACGGTTGACGACGGAGCGACGAGCGAGGAAATGCAACAGACGAACCGCATTACTGACTAGGGCCACTTTCTCGTTATAAACCGCATTTCGCAACGAAAACCATTTCCCTTATTTATAAAACCTTCATATTAGATTACATTTTCATTGGTTCCGGTACAAAACGGAATATAGAAGAGAAGTACAGAAAAGTGAAGAAAAATAATGAACAACCGACGAACCTCGCCCAAAGTCCGATTTACACTTTGATTAGTAGCTAGTGATTGGTATTAACTTAACTGTCTAGTAAGATGTTTGTTGTTAACACTGTATACTTAACACTAATCACTCGTAGGGTCCGTTTACATTTTGTGCACTTATCATTTGCACTACGCACTCACACTTACTACCAACCAAATTGGAAATCAGCCTCAACCTAACCTAACCTACCCTAACTCATTCCTTTAACATTTTCGGTTTCGTCACTGTTCTGTTTTATACGGTTACCATTTTCATGATACATAGGTTTATTTTTTTACTTCTTCCGTCTCCAGATTAAGAAATTTGTTGTGTAAATAGAATTTCATTATAATTATATGGAAGTTGTGTCTTATTTATCTAGATGTTTGTTAACAAATCGTTTTACTTTACATTTGGGGATATTTTGTGGTCAGCGGATAATGCTAAAGCATTTAATTGTAATCTAGTATAATAAAGCGGCAATCACATAATCAAAAAATATATATTTTTTATATATTTTGATTTCTAAACTTTTTCGAAACTTTCGGTACTATCGGTTTGCACAGATGCATTCAAACGTGTGCTCTTGATTTACTTGTATTATGCGATGTTCAATATATAAAAATCCACAAACTGACTAATAAGGTACGTTACCCATTTCATATACAATAAAGCACCAACATACTTTGCGCACTTAGCGGAGTGAGTGTGAACTACATAAACAACGAGAAAAAATTTATATAGCAACCTTATTCTATTGTAATTATATTCTTAATCAATAGAGTCGCTACTATCCACAATCATTCATTTTTATAAATAAGGCTCTTTGGTGATTTCTTCAACTTATCATTTTGGTATCGTAGGACTACTGCGGCGTAAGATGAGAGTGCGGGCGGGTATTTCAAACTATTTTTAACCACTATTTTTGCACAAATTATTACAGAAGATTTGCTTGTAAGTACCTATGTGAATTTTTCAAATTTGGAACTGATGTAGGTAGGTACCAATGTGTTAAGAAAAATATGAAGAAAAAAAAATTCAGACAGGCGACAAAGTACCCAATTACCTATAATATATTATAACTGACACTGTTACAGATAGAATTGCAGCAGTATTAGGAGTGGGAATTGGGGGAAAAGAGGAGGAAGTATGGAAGGAGGAAAGCCCCACAATGGAGGACAGTGTTACAAATGGGAATTAGCACCCCGATGGGCGCAAGTGTTACAAGCGCAGAGTTAGGGCGAGAAAGTAGGGGAACAAGGGGAATTGAGCGCCACGTTGGGCGGCGTGTTAAGGCGGGGATGCTGAAAGGAGGGCTGTGGGCAAATGAGAGGTGGTGTAAGAATAACAGTGTGACTCACATGGAGATCGTATTCTAGGCGGGTTCCGGCGTCGTCAGGACATTAGCTCAGTATCGGTACAGGACGGAGATTTCCTATCTCTCAAGGTCATACGAGTCGGCCGCGGCCTTATAATTGGAGGGAAGGCATTCTATTCTACTATAATTGACGATATGGCATGCTTTCAGTTCAGGATTTATTGTAACAAAGACATGGTCGTACAAGTTATATGCAGGGTTCGCCAAGAAGTTGGCACCTACTCTGTTCTAGACTATTCCTCTCTCTGAAGGAGTTCTAATCGGGCAAGTTAATGAGGGAAGACACACAAGTACAGCACGTAAAATAAGAGTAGGTGTTGGAAGCTTACATGAGCATGATGGTTTGGCGACGCCATGGCCGAGGGGTTGACTGCGTGGTCAGCGTACAATGAGCACAGGCGTTGAATATCCTCACACTGAGTTTAACAGTTAAAAAGGACACCATTTTAGGTGTTTTACAAGGTAGTATAGGAACTATCTGCTAGGGGCTTCAATTGATATTTCCAATTGTGGACTCAAATAATGCAATAAGTGAACCCAGCTGCGAGGTCTAACGGAGCACGCAGGTGATAGCTCGAATGTCGGAAAGAGAGTGCTGACGGACGGCAGAGTCGCTTCGCGAGCTACGCCGTTCCATGCGGTCAGTAATGATCTGTTCCGCTAGCCCTCATTGGTTGATTAACCACGCTGGGTGGTGGGAACTCACCGGATTAGTTAATTATCGTAGCCGTCGGTGGGCTGTCGTGTTATTGGATGCCGGGCTATTGTAACCGATAAGCTAGAACTATTCTAGGATCTTCTATTTGTTACGTAACAACACATAACATACCAAATCGTAGAAAAATGTCTCCTTCATCAGTTTCCCCATAGCACATTTGTGCTGAACCAAGTGACTCCCGATGCCATTGACTGGCTGAATAATCTCAGCATCCGACCCCCACCAACTCTTCTCCACCATACAAAGAAGGAGATGGAATAAAAAAAAATAATAGAAATGTGCGTCTACGTGGTTTAATGTTGCCCGCTCTCTGACGGTCAGGTAAGGAACGAACATTTCACTTGCTGGTGCATAAACTGTGCAGAAAGGTCCCACAATGGACTGCGCTATAAACCGTTACCTCACTTTAGCGAACTTTCCTTTTTTGATAAAATACATTTTTCAGTTAAGGTATATTATATATATGTATAATAAAAACATATGTAACAAACTTAAAGCATAAATTTTTATCGAGGATCTTACTCAAAAATGTTTCTAATAAAAATATTTAAAAACAAAAACAAAAAAACTTAAAATGCAACAATAAATCTACGTAAAATAATATTTCCTAATTATCTAAGACAAATAGTTTTAGAATTGAAATTTAAGACACTTTTGTACTTTCTTCCACTTATTTATTTTCACCAGGACCGGTTTCATCCCACTACGGACATTTTCAGAGAATGTCCGTAGTGGGATGAAACCGGTCCTGGTGAAAATAAATAAGTGGAAGAAAGTACAAAAGTGTCTTAAATTTCAATTCTAATACAATGGAATTCCACCACGAACTAACAGTCCAAAAACTAGACTCATTACAAATAGTTTCTTTAAGATAGCAAATTTTTCAATAAATTTATTAAGAGGAACGGCTGCGCGGCCTGTTTCATATAAAACTTTATTTAGGATTTGAGGCCAAAATACTAACCCAAACCTAATGATATTTTTTTAATCAAAAGGTATGGTAAATATCTATTAGGGATTAGATTTTTTTTTGAACTTACAAAATAAAAGCCATTAAAGAAATCGATTTTTTCACGATTTCAGAGGCAATTTTAGCAATTATTTTAGGGGCTAATGGTGATTTAAAAAAAAAAAGTTTTGTTCCGTCTACTATGGAAATATAATGAAATAGCAAATTAAAAATTAAAAATTCATAAAATAAGCAATATGATGAATTTAGATTAAAAATGTCCATTATCTGTTGTGATACAAATTTGCCGTAGATAATTTAAAATATCGACCTAAAAAGTTTTTTTTTAAGATGTTCTATTTTTTATTTTGTATAATCATATTTACAAAGCAAATATGACAATTTGAAAAAAAATTACCATAAACCCGGAAATAATTGTCTACGTTGCCTCTAAAATCATGAAAAATTGATTTCTGTAATGGCCTTTATTTCATGATTTAAAACCAAAATAAATAAAACACTTCTAATCTGTACTAGATATTAACTATACCTTTAAGTAAAAAAAAATCATTCAGTTTGGATAGGTATTTTGGCCTCAAATCCAAAAATAAGTTTTGTATATGAAGCTTGAGATAAGCGAAACCGGTTGATGATAATTTTTTGTAGTTTGTCTAACGGGAACTTTAAAACTTAAAATTTACAGACAAGGTTACAAAATATGTAAAAAATAAAAAATAAAACAATTTATGAAATAAAAACATTTGAAAAAAGTTAAAACATAAATATTTCTCAAGAATCTTACTCTAAAACATATTAAAAATATAGACGAAACCAATAAACCATAAATAAAATAATATTTCCATATTTCTAATACAGATAGCTTCTTTCAGCTAGCCAAGTTTCCAATGTGTTTATTAATGGTTTAGTTTTAATACAGTTTTTTATTTTTTTTTTATTTCAGCGTGTTATATTTACATTTATATTTACACAACTAGGAATCATGTGAGCTAAAGTTCTTTTTCCATATTTGTTTTTATGCCTAGGAACCATTAATCCTTCATTTAAATTGAGAGGAATATTGTAAGTGTGCTCTAGTCTATTTATATTACACGAGTATATAGGGTTATTAATGTGCTGAAATATAATTTTGCTCTTACTGAAAGAATTTTGAGACTCTGATAAAAGAAAGGAATATTATGCCTTTGTTCGTATTAACTTTTATGAGCTAATAATTTAACCAATGAATTTTGTACTGATTGAGCATGATTGATGTTTGTTTTACAGGAAGTCCCCAGGCTGTAATTCCATACCTTATAACAGATTCCGCTAAATAAATTATTCGAAGTACACAGATTAAAACAAAGAATATTAATTTCAATAATCTATGAGTTTGTGTATTTGGGAAGTATGTTTACGAGAAATTGAAAGACCGATAGGGATATTGAAAGAAGGGTGAATGCAGGAAACTCCATTAACGGAGGACTGAACGCGGTTGGCGCATACAAAAAGTTGTACAAAGTTGTACATACCAACCCTGATGTATGGCAGTGAGGCATAGAACTGGCAGAGGAAGGATAAAAGTAGACTGAATGCTGTAGAAATAAGATCTCTGAGACGAACGTGTGGTAAACCATGTATGATCGTGTGAAAAATGTTGAGATTCGTAAAGAATACAAGGCTGATGTAAGCGTAGTGAGCAAGATTAAGAAAAGGGACGTTTAGATGGTTTGGGCATGTAGAGCGAATGAACGAAGAAAGGAGTGTAAGGAAAATATATGACGCGAATGTGAATGGAAGAAGAAGGTTAATTTAGTTTTTTTTTTTAAATTTATAATTAATCCAGAGTCATGAGACCATTTTAAAAGTTCAATATAGTCTTTTTGTAAAAGGTCCATAAATGTTTGCAAATCACTGCTAGAAATTACCAAAGCAGTATCATCCGCATTCACAAAATGCTTTCAATGTGTAAAAATTTTTATATTCTTTTTCATAGTATTTGTCTGTTTGAGCATTTTTCCGACGATTATATAAAAAATCACTTATTTTGATCTTATTCAATTCATCAGTGGATATCCAATCATTTTTGGTAAAAGGCCGTATTTTGGATTTTTTACTTATCACGATTGTGCTATTTTTACACAAGTCTTGAAAATAATTTTAAATTTTTTAATAAATAATAAAACAATATTTCACCTCTGGAAGTGATTTCCAATCATAATTACGAATAGTATTGTCGATATGTCTTCGTGGTAGAATCGCTATGTTAAGAGTTATGGTAGAATTTACTTGTTCTATAGAGTTGAAATGAATATTTACAGCCGTCGTGTGGTGATCATCAATGTGATTACAAGAAAGTGGTCGATACATGAGTACTTTATTTTCTGTTGAACGATCACTTCGCTAGTAGCGCCATCTATACATTTGGCTAAATAGTTATTTGCTAAGATATTTTCGTAATTTATTATGAGATCATCTATATTTAATAGATTTAAGTTAATGACGCCAAAAAATATGACATTTCATTGTTATTAAACACAGAGGATATTTCTGACTAAAATGTTTGTTGAGATTCGGAAGTCGGTATATTTTTTTATTTATTTTTTTTTTTTATTTAATATGATAATTTTTTTTTACAGAGAGTATATAAATAAGACATGATTCATATAGTGTAACAAAAAATATAATTTAGCTATTCCTCACCATAAAGAAACAAGGTTCTTGTGTTTGGTGAGTGATTATCGCTTAATTAATCAGATCATAACTTGAAATATTGTTGTACAATAGCAGGAAAATATGAATTTGTCGTGTAAATTTTGTAATTTATCACTAGTAATAGTATTAAAGAAATGAAAAGAAATGAAAAGAAAGTAGAAGAAAAGAAGAGAAGATAATAATAAAAGACAAAAAAATCTAATAATAATAAAAAAATAAAATTAAAAAAATTGTTACAGTAGTTTGAGGTAATTTTTTAATCTATGTTGAAATTCATGGATATTTTCTATAATTTTAAGATCAGATGGCAGATTGTTAAAAAAAGTTATTCCTAGATATAGGTATGTGTTTTGCGTATGCTTAGTATTGAATGGCTGGATTTTAATGTTTTGCTGATATTGTAAAAAGCTTTTCAGTGGAAAATGATGATGGTTTTTTTTAAATTACCTTTATTATCAATCTTTGAATTATTTTAAGTGGACTTAAAATATTATCATATGTTCCCCCCCAGCCAATAATTCCATATTGTAAAATAGACTGAATAATTGCATAGTACACTCTTTTTAGGTTTATATAGCTCTTTATTTATATAGCTAAAAGATTTAAAGTGTTATTATTTGGAAGTATTAATATTCCAAAAACATTCGCAAATTTTTCAGTGTCTAGAAATACTTTCGAAAACGAGAGATTATTTTTTGCATATAACAAAATACGTCCTCCGGATTTGTGATTTCTACAATAGTGATACGAATTATATCCAGGAATATCATAAAAACTCACAAGTTCCGAACGAATTGCGGTTTCAGTAGCGAGTGAAATATTCGTTCCTTACCGAACTGTCAAAGAGCGGGCTTAAGTGTAACTAATATATGCGTGGGAGAGAAAAATGATTTTTTTTTAAATCTAGCTAAAATTTTACTAAACTTAATATTTATTTCCTTTATCAAGATGTATTTTAAAATCTATTAATATTTTTAATTTTGTTTTCAATAAATCAGATGTTTTTTTATACAGCCGTTCTCGAATTTTTTTTTTGATTATTTAGTAGATGACTATTACTATTTTTTAATGATTTTTTTTATTTATTTCAAGGGCTTCTAAGTTGTTTAGCCGTAGGCCTATTCCATTTTTGTGTAGAATATTTATTCCCGTAGTTTGGTCAAAAGAGTGATTAGAAGTTATCAAATGTTCCGCAAATTCCGAAAAACCTACACTATTTAAACATCGTATGTGTTCTTTGATTCTAACATTAAAATTACGGGCGGTTTTACCTATATGAAAGGAAGGACAATCATATGATCTACTAAATAACCAAAACAATTTAAGGTATAGTCCCATTTTAGACCTATTTCCGTTCCCCTCCAACTCTCCCTCTCCTCAAACAAGCCACCGCCGTAACTGACGTTCTGTTACCTTCTTTATCTTTCATGGTTTTTCCCATCGTACATGTAATTAGGTATTTGGTATTGAATGTTTTTATTGTTATATTGTTGTCTCCCTCATAATATTGTTTCTCTCTATCCCCATTTTCACCCTATATATATACAGCACACTCTCGTTATTTAATTAGTATGTTCTATGTCCTGAAGACGATTCAGCAGAATCGAAACTACTCGACAAATAAAAAAATAAAAGTGAATTGAAAACAAAGTGACCTGTTATTTAATAAAAATAAATTGATTTATATGTTTTTTTTTATTTATTATGTTGGAAAATAATATTTAAAGTCTAAATTTGTAAGCGTGAAATCATGAATTATTATTTCGGAATAATAATAAAATATAATCAGCTTCATTGGGTGCAACGGGCAAAATGCTAGTGTATAATAATATTCAATGTCATAACAATGGGTGCCTCAGGGTGAAAATATCCCGATGGCGGTAAGGCTTCCTTCTTGTCGCTGAAGAATTGTGAGAAATGTGTTTTTTATTTAATACGAAATGACGACCTTACTCGCTGGTATTTCTAGAAGAAGCAGTAGTAATATTGAAAAAAAGAGATATAAACATGTAAGAGCACACAATTCCATCCTTTTGTAAACATTTCTTTTTAAAAAAAAACTCGAATTATTATTAATGCACTTCATTCAGCCAACAAAACATCCCTGGGGGAGATTTCATGCTGTTCCCGGTTGGTTTATGAACAGATAACCCTACAATAAAGATGATTCTCGTATTCCAATTGCACTCTCTGAATTACTGAAATTGATACGGGGTGCACCGTATTTCTCTCTCACAGAAAGACTCTGTTTAATACTTTCATTCCGCTTCCCAAGAATCTGCCTCCCTACCACATCATACTCTATAGTCTTCCGTATACAATACAAGTTGTTTATACCCGACCTCGCTCGAAACGGAATAGATAAAAACGTACCAACATACGTGTTAATATGTACGAGTATTTTTAAGTTACATGGATATTTCAAAACTTCATAGTGAATATTAAAAATATGGAGTAAGATTAAGAAAGGGACGCTCAGGTTTGGGCATGTAGAGCGGATGAACAAAGAATGAATGGAAGAAGAAGTGGGAATGCCCGAGGACGACATGGCACGATCAAGTGAACCAAAGACTTGAGTCGGGCCATGTCAAGAGTCTGAATAACAGAAGAGAATGTATGGGACGATGTATGAATGTGAATGAAGCAAGGAATATATGCCAAAACCAAATTGTCTGGCGGTTCGTCCTCTGTCTATTTCTGGGGAGAATCGAAGCGATGTTTAATTAGTTTCACGGTCTCTGTGGTTGAGTGGCTACGATCCTTGGCTATGAATCCGAAGATCGCAGGTTCGAATCCCGGTGTGCGCAAGTAAATGTCATTTGATTAAATTATGTTATTTCAGAAATTAGTGTCTAAAATAATATGTAATATATTTGCGGCACGTTCCAGAGTGGTAGATACTGTCCGTATCGCCCTGGTGAAAGACACCATTCAGAAACGAAACGTTGTTTGAAATGACTTTAGCCGTGTTTGGTGACTAGCTAGGTACTTCCGTGCCTTCCTCTTCCCCATCTCTTTTCCATCCTAAACACTTTAACCCTCACAGCATAACCTAATTGGGAATGCCATAGTCTCACTGGCTCCAGACGGTTGGGAGCGGCTGGGACTCTTGTGCGGTATCACATAATAATAAAATTTAAGCTTTAATACGCTATGATTTAAAAATAATATCGATGTTCGCGGTACGTTCCAGAGGGGTAGATATTTTGCGATGCTTGTTTGATATGGCGTTAGCTATGTTTGGTGGCCAGATTTGAATAGACAATTAGGCTGTTCCTAACCATCCTTTTTCCCATGTCCTTCCCCTCCCACTGCCTTCAACTCCACAATATACCTCAATATGGGAGGCCGTAATTCTACTGGCTCCACGAAATTGGAACATTAAAAAAAAAAACCTAAAAATAATGTTTTTATTATCTACTGTGACTCAGAAACCGTCAAAATAGTTTAAAATATATGTTTTGAAAAATCTTTTTTTATTTTTTTTTTTTTTTAATTCGTAGAACTCCATTTAATTTATTAAAAAAATTAATGTAAATCAAATTTAATAATATTTTTATTAAGTTCTGCAAGTATTTTTAGTTTTTATTATTGTGAAAGCTGTTTCGGGGTGTAACGCCATTTTCAAACTGTGGTTAATCCACATTGTGACGACTTATTTATTTGATTTTATTTACTCCCACCCCATTTCAATTAGGACGGGTTTTAAAAAAATAATGATATATTATCGGTAAAACCGATTTAGTTAGAATACAATTAAAATTCTGAAATCTGTGAGGTTTTCACATTTATAATGTGTTTCCTCGTATTTAACTGATGTTTTCTTAATTGATTTGTTTATATGTGTTGTATTATTTTGATAATGTGAACATACTGAGAAGCGGTGAATATATATTTTTTCTTACTTTATTAATTAATGTTATATTAAGATCATTCGTTCGTTTGTTAATTTCTAATTGTTCAAGGAAAAATAATCTAAGACCCTTTCTTTCTATATGTAAGGGTTTAGGTTTGTTGTTGTCAAGCGGGACGTGATGATTGTCTAAGAGATGTTAGGATTTTTATGTTTAAAACAACGTAAATTCACTTACGTAATATGTGAATTAATAAAATTATTTAGTTTGGCCAGATGAAAGATCAGAGTTTCAAGGGAATACATTTATGACGGGTAAGTTGGTGGATACAGAAGTTGGGGATGAGCTAGGAAGCTATGAAACAAATCCTTACTCGGATCACTTCAAGAGTCTAAATAACAGAAAAGTTCCTACCTATTTGTGAATGAGAATGAAGTAGGGAGTGCGCTATAAAAAATGGCTATCCTCTTTAAATTTGCGATATAACGTTTATTTCTTGCGGTATTTATTTTTTTTTTAATTAAAGGCATATATTCTCTGGTTACGAATAACTCGACAATATTTGGAAATCTACTACCATCACAGTAACCGGAAGATTGTCGTGATGGAGGACTTAGCCAGCCGAGGAATGGAATTCACGACGTCTGGGTGCGATCCAGACGCGATGCTAACTCAGCCACTGACCAGTCATTTGCTCATTATTATTAAACTCATTACGCCATGATACTGATGAAACCAGCACTTATTAATTGTCTAATTGCTAATCTGTCTTTTGCCGATATTTGCTTTCAATTTATAAGTATTTTTGCATGATGTTTAGTTTGGATATCTTCTAATATTATACTTGTCATAATCCTCTTTTTCCAAATCAATCGAACTCTGCACAAATGTGTACAGTGCCGGATTATCAATTAGACTAAGTAAGTACTGACCTATGGACCTCACTTCTTTAAAGGGTTCCGCGATAATATTATCCACATCACCATATTTTTTTTACATTGAAAGAAGTTACTTATTTTTTACATTTTAATACAAATAATACGAGTTAAACTGTGTCATGTCACCTGCGTGCTTGTTATTAATGTTAAAATATTTAATATGTGTTGTTGTAAAATTAAAATTTTACTAAATACAACGTTTTTCGGTTCAACATTTCGAAATTTCCAGATTTATTATCAACACATTTTGGATATACATATAGTGTTTCCTATTTGAGTGTAAAAATCTTAGCGCTTAAACTCAGGTGTTCGAACTCCCGTCATAATTTGATGTCATCAGATATCCGTATTCAGTGCCATTTAATTTTTTAAACGTGTTTAAAGTGATGCTGTTTAATTAGCCATTGATTACGCTATCACTCATAACGGTTAACAAAATTTATAACGCTGATGTAATGAGTACTGTTCAGTTACAAATTCAAAATGGTGTTACATTCCGATGATAAAATCACACATTCGACGGGAGTTGAAAGAACTGGCCCTATGTTATTGAAATTTTAGCTAAGTTCCTTTCTAAAAAAGTGGAAGGGGGGAAGGGGAAGAGAGGAAGGGAAGGAAGGGAAAGGAAGCAGGAAGGGGAAAGGAAAGGGGAAAGGGGAAAGGGGAAAGGTTTTCGGTTTCATGTTTCATTTAAGTTGTTTATAACCCCTTTCCCCTCCTTTCACTTTCCCCCTTCCCCTTTCCCTTCCCCTCCCTCCCCTCCCCTTTCCCCTTTCCCTTTCCCCTTTCCCCTTTCCCCTTTCCCTTTCCTTTCCCTTTCCCCTTTCCTTTCCCTTTCCCCTTTCCCCTTCCTTTCCCCTTTCCCCTTTCCCCTTTCCCCTTTCCCCTTTCCCCTTTCCTTTCCCCTTTCCCTTTCCCTTTCCCTTTCCCCTTTCCCTTTCCCTTTCACCCTTTCCCTTTCCTTTCCCCTTTCCCCTTTCCCCTTTCCCCTTTCTCCTTTCCCTTTCCCCTTTCCCCTTTCCCCTTTTCCCCTTTCCCCTTTCCCCTTTCCCCTTTCCTCTTTCCCCTTCCCCCCTTCCCCTTTTTTAGAAAGGAACTTAGCTAAAAGTTCGGAAAGGGGAAAGGGGAAAGGGGAAGGGGAGAGGGGGAAAGGGGTTATAAACAACTTAAAATGAAACATGAAACCGAAAAGACCCAAAAAAAAATATCCGGGGCCTTGCGCTCTAATCCACTGAGCTACATCTACCCCTATCCGTCCCGTCATTTCTATCGGTATCGTACTTCAATTTCTAAGAATTGGCCTCCACACACTACGCATGTTATCATCCGGCCCTGCACGTTTACTGTGAAGCTGCCATTATGTTTGTAACGTCCTGAATGGTTCATTAAAAGAGTCGTAATTAAATAATCCAGAATATGGAGGGTATGTAATATGTAGTTAACGGCGAATCATAAAATTATTTATCATTATTTATTTTTACTTTGAAATTTGATGTATTCTCGTATTTATTTAAAACTACCTGTTGTGTATCCGGTCTTGCTCGGGATTTTTGTTGTTCAGAATAAAGTTATGAAGTCCGGAAATCTTACTTGTCATTTGGATACCATAATTGATTCGACAACGAAAGTAATAAGTTTGTGACGACTATTACATTCTATAAACAAATATAGAAAGAAACATTTATTTGAAAATTTTATTTGATCCCAAACATTCATTTTTCAAAACATATATAAATAATAAAGTTCTTAAGTGGGTACCTACTTGTGTTTACCATTTTTAAACATCCTACCCAAACAAACCTTCTATATGTAATCTGTGGCTAACTAGAGTGATATATATCTATGGGCTAACCTCAATACAACATGGCGGGTTAAATCATTTTCATAATCATTTAAAAACATTATAGCAATAGTTTTACATGTTGGATTTCGTTCCAACTACTATCTAAACCTTCCCGCCAATAATAAGAACTAACTGTGCGGTTTTCAGCGAAACCCGTGTAATAATTTTCGAAAAAATCGAGGACAAACAGGGAGAGAAATATTTTTATAAAAATTTATATATACATGTATGAGTGCATAACAATGTTCTCATACAATATAGTGAGGGATAATATATTATTCCTGCTGTATGTTTACAGTAGGCATATTATATTATCCCTCACTATATTATATTCTGGGGTTTCATATCTACTCGATAGAAATGAAATTTATTTATATATGCGACTCTGGAGATGTCATCAAGCACCGTTCATACTTTCCGCAATTAAATCATATATTTCGTTTTCAGGAAATGATTTCTAATTAAAATTAAACGCAACAATAGTGACTCTAATGCACTGAATCAATGAAATATATTTTCTTAAAAGGAACGGCTGCGCGGCCTCTATCATACAAAACTTAATTATGAATTTAAGGACAAAATACTCAAATAACCTAATAATCTTTTTTTTTTCATCAAACATTGTAGTAAATATGTAATATAGGCAATTAGAGGAATTGATTTTTCGCGATTTTAGGGGCACCTTTAACAATTATTTGGGGGCTAAAGGTGATTTATAAAAAAGTTTTACCCTGTCTGCTTTGAAAATATATTTTTTTAAATCTATTAAAATAAGCATTATGGTAGACTTTAAATTAAATTAAAAACGACCAATTTATGTTAGAATACAAATTTTCCGTACATAATTTAAAATATCGACCCGAAAAAACCTCTTTTTTTTAAATGTTTCGTTTTTCATATTTTTATTTACATAACAAATACGATTTTCATTTTAAAAACGATAAACCCTGCAAATAATTCTCTAAGTTGCTAACATTATGAAAATTGATTTTTTTCATGGCATATACTTCATAATTTAAAACAAAAATAAATAAAATATTTCTCATCCGCAAAAGATATTTACTAAACCTTTAATTAAAAAATTAAGTAATGTAACTAACTAACTAACTAACTAACCATCACGCCGTTTCCCCGCAGGGGTAGGAAGAGAGGATAGATCGCCAAATAACTCGATCTTGGCATACACTTCTTGCTTCATTCACATTCATACAACGCCTCAGACATTCTCTTAAGTAATGTATGAAACGTAATTTTGGATTTGAGGACAAAATACCCACCCAAATTGAATGTATATATATATTTAAATAAAGGTGTAGTAAATATTTAGTACGGATAGAATTATTTTTATTTTAAATTATGAGAAATATGCCATTAAAGAACTCGTTTTTTCATGATTTTAGAGACAACTTCGATAATTATTTGCGGGTTAATGGTATTTTTTAATATATTTATCATATTTGCTATGTACATATGATACATGAAATAACTGAGAAGAAAAAAAAACTATTTTTTAGTCGATATTTTAAATTACATACGGAAAATTTGTGTTACGACGTAAATTGTCGTTTTTTAAATTTAAATTTAAGCTCATCATGGTGGTGATCATAATACTTTTGAATGTTTTTTTTATTATTTTACAATTCATCATATTTTCATAGTAGATAGAGCAATATTTTTAATTAGTCATCATAAATTAACCCTCAAATAATTTGCTAAAGTTGTCTCTAAAATCGTGAAACATCGATTTATTTAATGTCCCATATTTCATAGTTTAAAACAAAAATTAAGATAAATAAATTAAGATACCAATCCCTAATATGTATTTTATATATCTTTTATAATAAAAGATCATTCGGTATGGGTCAGAGTTTTGGCCTTAAATCTTAAAATCAGTTTCATACAGAACTTAATTTGGGATTTGAGGCCAAAATACTCAACAAAACCTAATGATTTTTTTAAATTAAAAGCATAGTAAATATCTAGTACGGGTGAGAAGTAATTTATTTATTTTTGTTTGAAATAATGAAACATAGGCCATTAAAGGAATTGATATAGCGATTTTGAGGCACCTTTAACAATTATTTGGGGGCTAACGGTGATGTAAAAAAAAGTTTTACCCGACTACATTGAAAATATAATGAAATATATAAAATTTTAAATAAAAAAATATTATAATAAGCATAATGGTGCACTTTAAATTAAATTAAAAACGATCAATTTAGGTTGGAACACAAATATGCAGTATGTAATTTAAAAATATCGACCCGAAAAATCTTTTCTTTTTTAATGTTTATTTTATTTATGTAATCATATTTACATAACAAGTACGATAATTTTTAAAAAATGTACAATTTACCCGCAAATAATTTTCTATGTTGCCTCTGAAAATATGAAAATTGTTTTTTTTTCTATTCCATATACTTCATAATTTAAAACAAAAATAAATAAAATACTTCTCATCCGTACTAGATATTTACTAAACCTTTAATTAAAAATATATATCATTCAGTTCGGATGGGTATTTTGACCTCAAATCCAAAATTATGTTATCCATGAAACAGGCACCGCAGCCATTCCTCTTAAGTTAAACACATCTTAACACACCACAATAATCTAACGACAACCTTCGAAGGAAAGTGGTAAGTTACTCGGCTCCTCGCCGAGAGATCGTACCCTCGATAACCAGCCTGGGGAAAGGGAAAATCTTATTCACTATCTCTCACTTTCACTCTCCATTTGAAAAGCCATTTACAGCAAAAAAAATATGCACTATTCGTAAATTGTTTTTTAAATGCGATTAAACAAATACAATACCTTGTCTTAGGACCTGCGTAGTTAAGCCATTAAAATAATCTTGAGAAAGTTAGAACATTTAAAAGATAAATCTTTTTTATCATTATGCCGACAGATTTACCAAACAATTTTAAGTACCTACTCGGTTTATAATAAAACCCAATTGCAAGTAGTGTGAGGAAAATGCACTGCTTCCATACATCATTATGCATCAATTATTATTGAGTATTTAAATTTAGACTCTAAAGTAGGTGTAAATTTTCATTTCTGTTATGTTGCAAATTGAAATACTATAAAATATATCGAAGATAGCAATCTCTTATATTTAAATGAATAATCGAAACAACAACAAAAAATCCGTTAGTTGAATTATCATTTGTAATATAAAATGTTTAACTTACGGAATATCTGAATTGTCACAGGTACAAACTTTCCATGCGATATTCGTTCGCTTTCGGGTACCGACGATGCACCTGAAAAGTTCTGCGCGCAGGGAGCTTAGAGAGATACCGAGCGACCGGACTTCTGGGCTGAGACTGATTCAACGGGAGCGCGTAGAGGGTCCGCCGATGCTACGGCGCACCATCGGGTTTCCATCACGGTGTACACCGAATATAGCTGCTACGCCATCGATAATTTTGCATAGCTAATTTTCATTTGATTAAGATCACCCGTTATTTGAGAAGATTTATTTTATTTTATATTTTATTTGGAAAACCAACAGCTTACAATAATTATTAAGTATGACAAATACATGTGTAAAAATGGATAGTAGGTTTTCACTAAGTATTTAAATTGTTCAATTAAAAAAAGAAAAGTTACAAGGTTAACCTATGTGGTTAGGATGGAGGGAGGGAGTGGAGGGGAATTGATCTGGTCTGTGTAGAGTAACATGTATTGTGTGAATGTTATTTATTGATTTTAGGTTTGAAATTGTGAGGGGCTTAGTTAAATAAGTCGAACTCACTGTATGAAGTGTTAAAAATATGTGAAGCGCTTTGTATAAACGTGTTTTGCTATGAGTTACTATTGCATAGGGTGAAACTTGGTGTATTTCATGTAGTTTATTTTATGAAAAACAATTTATGTAAGTTCTTATCAGGGTTGTAAGTTCTTTTTATATTCATAATTAATTAAGTGCAATATTGTAATGGTTTATCCCTAAAGTCGATAAATTTTTCACTTTAAAAGGAAACACATTATTTTGGAGACAAATGATTTATCGCAATTTTTTTTAAATCTATAATTCGGTTTACAACATTTTAAAAGTAAAACTTTTAATAACACCGTATTATGTATTTACATTTACTAAGAAAATTCGTTCAAGAGTAACTAATCTTACATTATTATTTATTAATTTATTTTGCCTATCCAACAAAATGCATCAAATAATTATTACAGCAATGATACATTTTCAATATTGTTATGGTGACGATTCCAGTCAATCTTCACAATCACTGCATATATAGCTGTCTGCTGTACGATTCAATAATTTATTCGTAAAATGGTTTTTGAAATCTGATTTAACCATAGTAAAAAAGTACTTTTCTTGATTATTAACGTGTTCCAAAACGTATAGTATAAATATGTAACGTACATGCATATATTATTAAAAAAAAATAAAAATGACAAAATACGTGTTTTATATCTTCCCGGCCCATTAACGAAAGTCATTTTTTTAGAAAGAAGGGGGAAGGTGCCCCAGGCGAATATTTGAGTGAAAAGTTAATTACGCAAATAAACCTAAGCTTTTCAACACCTCTGCCGCTCGTGGATATGGGTTCCATGACAGTTGACTCCGCGCAGTTTACCCCCCGACAGTTGGCCGGGGGGCGAGCTGTCAGTTGATCCCTCTGATAGTTGATTCCCTAAAGGATTATTTCTGCTGTATGTCCTCATTTGTAAAGTCAGTAAACAGGAGGATATGCGGCCGCATAATAAGAGTCGATATACTTATATCTGCAGGCGTCTTGAATGGAAATCCTTTACATATTTTTTTAGATAACAATAATGCTGTGTCCTCGAAGGAGTATCCAGTGATGATGTACGGCCGAATAATAAAATACGGCATACTTATATGTGCATCTGTGCATTCGGCTCAGAGAAAATACCCTATAGGTTCTTGAATAAAATATAACTAAGTGTCCCCTCAGGGATATGTAGAGAGGGTGTAACGTCGAATAACATAAGTATATATTATTATATGACAGGAGAGGGCAATCAGAAGAAGAAATCAATACTGACCAGTGCATTACAGATATACATTGTCGTGAAACTAAGTTTACCAACAAAATGATTACGTGTTATTGTATTAAATTAAAGAAAAATGGTAGAACTTGCAGACAAGCTGCCTTGTGGTAGCTTTGCGAAACTACATTTTCGTTATTATTAAATTCTTGTTATGTGAATGTTTCATTATGAACATATTTAATAAAACGTATTTTTAATCAAAAGCATCAAGGATAAAATTATTTTTCTACACACCACACGTATACTAGCAGATGAATACAAAAAAAATCGAGACCATAAATAAATTCGTTGGACATCTATTCTATCCTAGGTACTGTTAAAGTCGATTTTAGGTTTGAAATTGGCAAATACTGAACAAACAATTATTATTTCATAGATTCGTAACGAAAGCTGTCAGGTGGTAGGTAGTTTTTGAATTGGTGAGAGTCCTTCACTTCTAATACTTCACTTCTACTGTCTCTACTTACTTTGTTATTCGGCCTTATATCCTCACTGTCAGTGGCGTGCATTGCTCTATGACAAAAAGAAAGCTTGGTGTAGTTTTTCAAATTTAGGTATGAAAATCTGAAAATGGCCGTTTTATTATTATCTTCCGCTGATTACTATGGCCACCTGAATAAATGGGAGTACAAGTACCTTACCAAATTCATGGAAAAAAATATTTTTATCAGATATGTCGCATTCTTTCATTATTCTATATTTTTTTCTTATCTTTCATTTTTTTAGTGTAGGGTCAGCTTTTCAGACTTTATAGATAGTACGCTACTGCTCACTGCGTACTCCTTTGGGGACTCGGATTTATTGTTAGTAAAAGTATTTATATTTTTCCTAGGCCGACTTCATATATAAGCATTTCGTATTTTGTTATTCGGCCAAATATCCTCACTGCATACTGCTTCGGGGACTCGGGATTACTGTTAGCAAAAATATTTTACGAAGCGAATTTCTACTCTAGACTCCTGCAGATATAAGTATATCAACTCTAGTTATACGGCCGCAAATATCCTCCTGAATACTTACTTTACAAATGAGGACGTACAACAAAAATAATTCTTTAGGGGATCTGAAGTGATTTCGCTAGTGACATGTACGAGTATACTGTTCATAGGGAATTTCGAGGAACAAATAATGTTAGTTTATAAAGTTTGCTCACTGTAGTTCTAAGCCGTGTGCAAACTTTTTTTATATATGAATATCCCAGTTACGCGGCTGAGTAACCGTGACAACTTTCGAAAGTTTTTTTTCGGAAAAATTATAAAAAAAAAAAAAAAAAACTGAACAAAAATTCACCAACTTTAATTAACATTTTATATCATTGGAGAAGATAATATTAACACATCCCAAATGAACCACGAAACGGAAAAAAACAACAGAAAATAAAAAGATTTCAGTCGCATCTGGGACTCGAACCCAGGACCTGTACTGAAATATTTTTATTTTCTGTTGTTTCTTTCGGTTTCGTGGTTCATTTGGGATTTGTTAATATTATCTTCTTCAATAATTAAATATTACAATGAGGTTTATAAACTTCAATAAGTTATAAAAAATAAATTGAATAACATTTTATACTTCAATAACCTTAGGAATCATCGATTAAACTTTTTCGAGTACTTGCTGGTGCGCACCTGTATATACGACAATGCATACACGGAAATACCAAACTACGGAGTAAACAGGTTTATACCACGGGAAAATAATTCGCCCAGGTTTTTTTGTTATGTTCTTGATTTTGACGACAATTTTGTTTAAAAAAAATGGCTCAAACACCTCTAATTAAATTGAATGATCATTTTTAACCAAAGGGTTTAGTACCTATATAATAATATTACCTGGTACGCTAGACATAGTTTAATTTTCTTTGCCTTAAAATAACATGGGACACAAAATATTCCGATTTTTTCATGATTTTAGAGGGAAATATTTGTAATGGAAATCATATAAACATCTCATTCTAGCTACTTAATTAATGGAGTAATTTCTTGGAATGAAATTTTAAATCACCGACGACAAAATTTTTTTCAACCAGTTTTTCACCTTTTGCCAAAAAAAGAGAATTGCTTGGATGCAAAGACATTCGGTTTTAGAACAATCTATGCTGAGTTTCCTTGCTTTTTTTGGGGACAGTGCCTTGTTGTTGACATTCTGAAACAGCAATTAAAAATTTCTAGGAATTCTCCATTCAAAAATCTCCATTCTGTGACAGCAGTGTCATGAAGAAAATAACTCAATTTTTAGGTTTTATAATAATAATAATAATAGTTGGATGATTTGTACAAGTTGGTATTAAGGAAATAAATTTCAAAACGACATTAGAAAAGACTGAATTATTTCAATATTAAATTTCATAGGAAGAATTGGACTGATGACTTGAGGAGCAATAACCTGCTGAAACTTTTTTTTAGGTACTTTTTTTACTATTTCTATTTTTGAAACTGATAATAATACATGGTGGAATTCCATTATAATAATATAATAAAACACAAATAAAACTTATTTCCACTGTTATTTTTTTTCACCGTGATTAATAAACACCGTGACTGGTAAATAACTGGTAAATTAATGGTAGCTTAATTTTTACCAGTCTGAAGATGGCTTTAACAAGCGGAAACCGGTCACGGTGAAATAAAATAAAAGTGGAAATAAGTTTTATATGTGTTTTATTGTATCATTAATTTTTTTACATTTGAATACAAAAAAAGTTGATGATTTAACACGCAAATGTATTTCTTTCTCAACTGGTTCAACCCCTAAATGTTTGCTACGTTTGGTGACTTAGCAGGGGTGCCCGAGATCATAGGGTAAGGTTGTCCAGGTCTTGGCGGCAGGTGCGTTGGCCCAGCTACCGCGTGGTAGATCGAATCGGGAGAGGCTGATTGAGGGAGACCCTTTACAACTGGCTACCGTTGTCGAGGCCGCTCGACAGTACAGGAGCCCTACCCTCAGGCTCACGACGGAGGGTGGGCTGTTCTATCAGCGAATGTAAAAACCCAGCCGCTGCTGTTGTGCCGGTTCGTGACCGGAGGGGGGTGACAGTAGCGTTTGGGACGTATTGGGAGCCCTTCCCAGCCGGACTCTCCCGTGCCATCGCCTTGCACCGCAGTGGGTGGTATAGATTCACACGTCTGTCACTCCAGGATACCCTGACCCCCAGTTTCCTACCTACCCTTCATACCTAATCCTTCCCTTGCTTTCTTTTCCCCAAAAAAAAACAAATAACAATATAAAATCATGATTACACAAAATATTAATAATAGTTTTATTACAACGGCGAGTAGTGGGCGGCCCCGTTCCAGGCCAAAAATGTTGACGATTTTTACCAATATTCGAGGCCTGCACAAAAAAAAACTTTTTTCACCACAATCCCAACGCCAAAATCTTCTATTCCTTCCCGAAACACAGATAGCTGAACTTCCTGATGCCTCCTATCTGGACTGCCGGGGCTTCACCCTCATAGGCAAGTTCAGACCAAATGGAAGCGTTTGTTTGCATAACCGAGCTGACGTAAATGTATGCAACTGTTGAGCCTGGAAAACTCCAGATTCGACGTAATATGGGTGCGCGTCAATCTTAAGTATCGGTTTTAAGATTTTACACATGTTTATACCGCTCACTGGATCTTAGCGAATCAGACACATCCGAGCTATTTAAACATTTGACCAAAACTATTGATGATCTCTTACCCCTCTACCCTTCGGCCGAATTATTGCTAGCAAAAAAAAGAACTATCAAGAAGTCAAATTTAATTTATTGAAATAACTTATTGGAGCTTATAAATAAACTGCATTGCAATATTTAATCATTGTAGATGATATTTACAAATCTCAAATGAAATATGAAACAAATAAAGAGAGGTCCTGGGTTCGATTTCCATACGCGACTTTTTCTGTTTCATATTTCATTGAGATTTTTTAATATTATCTTCAATTGTTAAAAATATTATTTTAATTATTTGGCTATTATAGTTAAAAATATTATAAATTTATATGATATTATAAATTATAAGAGACATTAAAAATCTTATCTGATCTGGCCAATGCACTAAACGCCTTTTTGAAAAACGCAACTTATCAAAAGTTCGAAACACTTTAAAAATATTATAACAATCCAAAAATTCTGCAATCCAGCAACGTAGGGGTAGAAAGAAGAACTGTTATATGTAAATAAATTGAAAGCAGCCTAAAAAATAGATGGTATGTAGTGTTTTCCTATATGAACAGACATAAGATGATATAAGGCGAACATCGGAAACTACAGGTCAATATCGATTATATCTCATATTCCAAAAATATTTGAGTCTATCATTACAAAAACACCCCCGTTTTCAAAAATGTTCCGATTGACCAATAGCACGGATTTAGATATGCTAAATGTATATTTATTGTGGTATCACAATAAATTTACTTTCCTTTACTAATACCATTGTTAACGCTCTGGAAGGTAACTCTCCAGTTGATGTTTTCTATACTGACTTTTCTAAAGCCTTCGATAAAGTTAATCACTCAATACTTATTGCCAAACTTTGTGCTATCGGTATAAGAAACTTTATTATCATTCTTTAAATCTTATTTATGTGATAAACAACAAAGAATCAAAGTAAATAACTTTGAATCTATTATTATTAAAGTAACGTTTGGAGTGCCTCAAGGTACCCATCTGACTCCTCTTCTTTTGAACGTATTTATTAACGATATTGCCGGTGCATTTTCTTACTCGCGATTTTGGCTTTTTGCAGATGACAATAAGATCCTTAAAATAATAAAATATTACTACGACTGTATTCTTCTCCAATTTGATACTGATTGGTGTAAAACTAACTGCCTAGAACTAACTATTGACAAATGCAAAATTACATCATTTTAAAGAGCAAATAAGCCGATCCTGTTCGATTATAAATTAAATAATGTCTCCCTATATATCGTCAGATCTATTAAGGACCTTGGTGTCACCTTACACTGTAAGATTTCTTATCGTGACCATATAAATAATGTCACTTATGAATCACTAAAACTTCTTGGCTTCGTCAATAGAATTGCCTGTGACTTTAAGAATATAAATACCATAACAACTCTCTACTGCTCGCTAATTCGTTCCTATATGTAGTGTCATTTTTTCTCCTTTCTATGTTGTTCATATTTATCATGTTGAATCTGTACAACATCGCTTCTTACATGGAATTGCATGGAGATTAGGGTGCGAAATAGGTGATTACTCCTATGTTATAATTGAACAAACCATAAACATTTCTACATTAGAAAAGAGTAGCAAAGACTTTGATTTTATTTGAATTTTGTAAATAATTAATTGTATTGACTCACCTTCTTTCTTGCAGCTCATTTAGTTCAAAACTCCTTGCCGTAGACTCAGAAACAATGAATTGATTTTCCTCACTAAACACTCTACGTATTTATTGAGGAAATTTCCTCAATAAGTACTCTAATTACGGGTACCATTCTCCACTGTCCAGAATGTCGAGATTTGTCAAATCAAGCCGGGGCCTTCAAATGTTTGGTTCCAGTCTGAATGATTTATGTAGGGCTTTACGAAATTAGAACCCGAAGATTATCATATAGAATATCTAAAATCATGGACTACTAAAACTATGTTCAGGCTTTGACTTGAATGTTCCCTCAAATGTATATTTTTGTCCTCTTTTTGTCATTGCTTCATTCTTATATTATGTATGCACTGTTCTTTTTTCTATAGCTCTTCTTTATTTCATTTCATGTTATGTATTTTGTGTAATCGGACATTGGTCCGTACATAAATTAAATAAATTAAAAAAAAAAAAATTTAAAATTTAAACATTATAAAAAAAATAATTAAAATTAATTAAAAAATAAACAGTTTTAGAAAGGAGACCAAGCTTGGTCTTTGCATAAGGTTTACCATGAATGCTCCCGAATAATTAGAAATAATTCTATGAAACAACATTTAGATTTTGAAAAATATTGATCAAAATTTGCCAATTTAAAAAAATATATTTTCACATGAAACGAAAACAAAGTGAAATAAATATTTATAATACGCGTGTCTAATTTAATGTGTTTACTAATTTCGTTCAAAGTAGTATTTACAGTTTACAAGAAAAAATAATCAGTAAGCGATTTAAAAACCTTTTCTATGTTTCTGTAAAAAAAACATATTTTGCGTCTGTTCATTTGCAATAATACAATCAGAACGATTCTTTCATCGGCTTTCAAAATTTTTTTATTTATACATTAAGCGCAATTGAGGTGAACCTTTACAAAACTGCGCTATAGAAATTAACTCTTATTATTATTAAAAGAAATAGCGACTTTATTTGAAATTGATTGTCAAGTAGGGAATATTTCTAAATAAATCTATATTCTTACAGGATGTTGGTAACTGACATGATACTGTATGATATTGTCTAGACCCAAGTGGGAAAGAATATTCAAATGTGTCAAACAAAAAGTAGGAACACTTTCGCGCAACTTAGGTCAGCAGTGTGGTGTGTCGTATTTTATATATATTATTTTCATACAATGGGAATTTGTACCTGCTAAGCTACTGCAAATAGCTTGTCAGCAGGAGTTTGGTTCAACATTAAATAATCATACAAATCGATACCATAGTTCAATAGGGAAATAACTCAAAATTTCTGGGTTTTGAGTTAATGATGCAAAATGGTAAAGAAGCTCTCCCTTTTCATATTTCAATAAAAATAAGTCTAATTCGTCCTAATTATGTAGTAAAATCAAATAAGTATTTATGGAATTATAATGAAATCAGTACATTCTTAGTTCAATAGAGAAACATGTCAATTTTTTCCATTTGGAACTTAATACATTTAGCCATTCACAATTCAATAGGGAAACATTTCGCATGTTTCTCTAAAAAACAATTTAATATCTTACTCCACACTAAAACCTTCATTTTGTGGAATTCTGCAGAAATAAATCAAACTTCAGGATTGCTTTATTTATTTATTCATAAAATTAAAAAACAAAAAAAAACATTAGCCACCCATCTCACTAGGACTGTGTTGGTTTAGTCGTTCATTACATGACAGCTATTTATTTTATTAAAATATTATCTAATAGGTACGAGTACATACTTTTAATTATCTCTTGTAAATGCATTTCATAAATAATATTATGTACTTTTTTGTTGTTGTTGATAGAAAGCAGTCGCTTTGTGGTTAGACATATTTAATGAAAATAAAACAATAACTTTTATTTAATTTTATTAGGACCGACCGGTTTCGCTTATCACAAGTATTATCAAAATTAAACCAGTTTGATTTTGTACCCTGATGGTGCTTGTGATAAGCGAAACCGGTCGGTTCTAATAAAATTAAATAATTTTCTCGTGGTTATAAACAAAGTTATTGTTTTATTTTCATTAAATATTATGTATGTTTGCAAGAAGGACAGATTGATTCGGATTGCCATCTCCTATACTCACATCGCGGTATATCATGCATTATTACCTATCAAGTATCACTCCTGTTGTTTGTCAGATAAATCAAGATAGGAAACCAGTTTTACGTTTTTTTATTGTATTTTATATTCGGAAATAATTGCGCATAAAATAAGAAGTAAACATACAAAGAAACGGTATAAATTCAAAATCCTCATCGGATGTGCAATAACTTGCACTGGGCTCCACCATTGGATCAGGATTGAGATTTTTATAGAAATCCCAGTGAACCCTCGGAATAATTAAACGCTAACATAATGATATTAAATCTTTTTTTAAGTCCGATATTTTTGGATACGGATTGTATGCCTTTGTCAGGATTGGTATCTGACGACTTCCCCTCATCCGATATCTGTCATTAATATATTTAAATTCTTGATCACTATACTTTAGTAAATTATACTCGGTGTACATTTAAAAAAAAATAACTATCTTCACTTTATTCCAGATGACTTTTTCAAAATCATTATTAACACCGAAGTTTTTTTCCCATTAGCAGACATAACTTTTGAAATCAATAAATTCTTCATTAGCCATCTATTTTACGGTGCCATTTTTTTACCGGTTCTTTTACGATACCGTTATTTTTAGCCATCTGCATAATAGCTGTCCATTGGCTAGACACTGATATTATATTTTCATTAGATTTAAATATTCTGCATTTTTTCCCGGAAATGGTAGCGTATAAGCTGTCATTTTCATTTTGGCCATGACTAACAATGAAATATTTATCAATAATTTCATGCTGAAGATGTACTTATTTTTTTTTGTGCGGCACAATTATCGCTATAAAACATAGTTTGAGTTTTGTTCCGGCAATATTTTTCCATGAAAGAATAAATACAGCTGCCAATATAAATATTAGCTCCTCTACTGGCCGAACTCTCATGCAGTGGCGTGAATCGCTCTATGACCGAAGGTAGGTTGTGTGCAGTTTTTCAAATTTGCGTATGAATTGTGCATTAAATATTGCTGATTGTTATGAGGAACTGAATAACCCAACCTACAAGTTTCTTACAAAATTCAATGAAAATTACATTTTGAGTAAATTTTTTTTTTTTTTATAATGCTGTTTTATGGATCATTTTCTTAGGGTAAGCACAGCTTTTCAGCCTTTATGGACTACACGCCACTCACTGCCCCTATGCCATGTGAAATAGTACCCATCCTTTTTGGGAACATTGAAAAATGTTGCAAGTCGATAATTTTCTCTGGTAATAGATCTCTGAATCATTTCCAGTTGCCGTTGCCAAAACTGCTTGTAAATCAAAGCATCATAACATAATGTTAGGTAACACTTTAACCATCTTCGTATCAACATCTTTTTCCTTCCTGCATATTATCTTATTCTTTTTCATGCATAGTTTTTTGTGGCCTGTTCTTCTACATTAGTGTTTTTAAATGTCGTACAGAATGGACACAAATCTTTTTTCGGTTTAAAAAAGGATCATGTTAAATTCCGTTTGAAATATTTTATTATGGCAGACGTCTTATTTTTCGCTGTTCATTTTTTTACATACATTCGGTACATTATAACAAGATTCAAACTGCCAACCATCAACATACTCCTTCTTTGACCTTTTCCTGCAATGATGTGACCCTGGACGTGTAAACGAATAGATTTGTTTTTAACATCTTCTTTAACTGTTTCACAAATCTGATTATTTTGAATGTGTTTTTTTTTTTATCTTCTTCTAGAAAACCTTCCGAAGAAACGTTATTCAGTGGCGTAGAAACAAAAAAGAGAAGTGCTTGCGCCTGCACTTCTAAGTTTTTACTCCAGGGATTTCGCTTTATCGTGCCCAGTATGACGCCACGTGACCAAGGTTATCGAATTAAATTAACACAAACATAAATTATGCCTAAACTAAAATTGAATAAATAACTCGTCCGATACAATTAGTGTTAATATTCCAAGTACAAAAATAATAAAACCGGGCGGACCTATCAAACTGCAAATCATGTTTCCAATAGATGCGACCGGTAACAAAACATATTTGTATTGAGAAACAAAGAGTTGTTTCTCTATAGAAGTGAGATTCTCAATGGTCCGTATAAGTCTGAGCAGAAATAAGTAGGAGTGTGATCACTTTTTACTTAATTTCGAAAAACTTTTATATGAAACTGTCGTCAACCATTGCATAAATATGATAGGTTGATAAATATTAACATGTTTCATATATTGTTATGTTATAGGTGGACAAAATAACTTTACATCGGAGCGATGTCTTTATGAAAAAAATTCAAATCCAGTTTTCTCAAAATGAGGTATTATGAGTTAGTTCCCTATTGAACTGAGGTTTCGAAATAGTCAGCGCCGGATCTGCCATACTTTCATACCGTGCAAAAAACATAGGTGCAATCTCTGAAGAGGCGCCGAAATTATTCCCTAAATCATTATTACATATGATGTTCGCAAATGGAATAATTATATGTTATATTGCGCTGGCAATATTAGTGTGCATCGAACGATCACCAAAAAGCGCATGGAAAAAGTTTTTTGTCACGGATTTTTTTCTACAAATTGCATAACAGTTGGTTGAGCGCAGAGCCTGTTTCTCTACGAATATTTTCGTGTGTTTGGGGCTCTATATGCTGTGTTGTGCAGCCAATAACCAATCAGGAATCCAGACTGTCGTTTCCATTATTCAAAATAGTTCAAATGGAACAGTTAAAGGTGATCAATATTCCTGTCCCTATTAAATTGTCCCGGTGACTTTCCAGTCACTGGATCGCAGGATTTTATTTTTCAGAGAAAACAAAAGGTTGTTTTTTTTAACCATGCGTAACTTATGTATTATAAACAAAAATATCATAAGTGAAAGTCTCCGTATATCGGGAATTGATTCAAAGAGTAGGTAAAATTTAAATAGGTAACCGGAGTCGCAGTGACAGTGACAGACATCCGTCTTAGATATCAACCATTTCTAGTGTCTAGCAAGATTGGCGCGCTGTCAAATACAACAATAAGTCAATTTATTTTTTACAACTTATTGAAGTTTGTAAACCTCATTGTAATATTTAATCATTGAAGAAGGTAATATTAACACATCCCAAATGAACCAGGAAACCGAAAAAACAACAGAAACTAAAAATATTTCAGTCGCATCTGGGACTCGAACCCAGGACCTCTACCTATCCGGGGTAACCGCTTAACCAACTTAGCTAATGAGACCAGTTCAATTTACGCCATCTGCACCGATATCATACTTCAAGTTCAAAGCTTGTTAATATTATCCTCCATTTTTAAATCCCATATTATTGGCTGCTATCCTTATGATGATCGCAAAGTTCTACCCGAACACAATTGCAATCGGAATAGAGTGTCGGATATACCTACCCGATTTTTATTCATATGAGACATCTATTGATTTATTTTACAAGTCTGGAAAGAAGTATTCAATTTATTTTTTATAACTTATTGAAGTTTGTAAACCTCATTGTAATATTTAATCATTGAAGAAGATAACAATAACACATCCCAAATGAACCACGAAACCGAAAAAACAACAGAAACTAAAAAGATTTCTGTCGCATCTGGGAAAAATGGATTGAATTAAGTCAATAAAGATTGAAAACATAAACCAACTGATTTCAGTTCAGTTTGAACCTTCTTCAGTGTTTTATAAATAAAATAAAGTTGTACTTACAATAAGTCATTATATGAAAAGTTTTTTTTTTCAACTTTTTTGTTTTTTATTGTTGCCAAGTCCAAGCGGTCTCATTATCGCAAGGTAGGTTTTCTGAAATTGTATTGTCTATTTTTTGCATTAATTGCGTTGATAAATCAATTTATCCTCGACAATTTTTTCTCCAAAAATTACATTATAGCATAATAATGACACTGTATCGCGTAGCATCTGTTCAGTGTTAGAAGCCTAAATATACCCAATCCACTATTTTTTATCGTGTTCTTCTTTTTTTTTAGTTGAAAGTGTATTGTGTACATGATCCACCACTGCCTTATACGGACTATCAGATATATGTTGCAATACATTGTTTTGTATAAAAAGAGCACGAACAGGTAATAAATACGTTAATTGATTTATACATGATATCAATGTTTCGATTTTGGTTAAAAACTCTTTTATTTACTAGCAACTTTACCATGGTGTTTAGTCTCATGTATCAGCTGCTGTACATGTTCTGTTAGTCTTATACGAGTGTTTTCAATAAGTTCTACAATTTTTTACAGGCGATTCTGTTAAAGATAAATAATTAGATTTATAGTTTTTAAAGGCACATACAATTTATTTTATAAAATCTTCCTATTATGGCTCGAAGGCGCTTTCAGAGATTGAAAATTTGTACATCCCATTTATATTGAAATCCACCGTAACACCTAGATGCATACTGGTATATTAATTCAATACTCGTACACCCGCAGAGCTCTTTGGTATTATTGTGAATGCAATAAAATGAATGGTATATTATTACAAGTGCCTCGCTGTACCTTGCATGCGGGGATATTTTTAATTTCGTTTCTTTAACATTGATTATTAAACCAGATCCATGTTGCCATTTTAATATAATTATTATGTAATAACAATATAATGTAATTATTATGTAATAACAATTTAATGTAATTATTATGTAATAATAATTTTATATAATTATCATGTAATAACGATTTAATATAATATCAATTTAATATAATAAAAACTTTCATTGTAGTATCCAAATTTTCATGTGTGCTGTATTGTCAGCGCACACATAATGTTTAGCAAATGAGAAAAAAAATCGTAAGAGATGCAAAGATAATATACAGTGCTCGACCTAAAATTGACCCTTGTGGAACTCCTGTTTTGACATTTCTTCTTTTACTAAATGTGTGAAGAATAATACTTTTTTTAACGGTAACTCCACACAGGAGGCCCTGAGGGAAACAATTTCCCTCTAGGCCTATATCATCTTTGGGGATGCTGTTTGAAGGGTCTTTTAAAGAATAGGAAGGAGTGAACCTGGGTCTTAAAGAGACCCATGTTGTAGAAGGGAGGAAACACAGAGGCCGGCAGAGACGTCGTAGAAGAGACCCGTTCTCATGTGACAAATGTCAACTATGTACAAACGTTGGGCGCGGGTTTGGCGTGTTTCCCGACTATGCACCGGTACCGAAGGGATCAATGATTAGTTAGTTCCTTAGAGCATCTTCCATTAAAATACCGGTAGAATAAGGACAGCATTCCCACCGGACGTCTTTGCTCCAAAGATTGCAATCCGTTTGTTAAGATAGGCGAATCTATCAAACGGAGCGCCCCTTTCTGCACAGATTTTAGGTTTTTTTCCAGATATTTTGGGGCTCCCGACCAGAGGTGTCAAATTCTACAGTGGGCGCACTTGCGATTTGTATAGGGTCAGCAATTGTGTATTATTAAAGTATCTGCGGGCTCTGTACAATTCGCCCAGTTTCTGAGAGGCTAATTTTATTCTGGCTTAGATTGAGCCCCCATACCGCATAATATCATGGTAAGTTTTATGAGGAATGCCTTCAAGTGTTGAAGCAAAGGAAAATGGCCAATAAGACATACTGCCAACAGATGACAATGAAAAATTACTTAACAGCCAAGAATGCCCAAGCTGTGGCCAAACGTACATTTCGTTTAAAAAAAACATCTGGCATAACTTCTGTACTAACATGTCTCCTGCCATGAAAGAAGCATGTTCAATAAAAAATCAACTAAAATGGTAAGCACAAGATCCTTAATATAGGGAATAATTATAATAATAGAAGATTTGTTTAACAATAAAAAGCAAAAATAATAATATGTACCTAAGTAATTATGGTTAAAAATAAAACAAACAAATATAGTATCCGAGATGGTACAAAATAAAAAGTGAATTAACAGTATTATGCATTAACCCATGTATTAAATAAACCAATGTTTAAAACTATATTTATAAAAGGTTGTAATATTGTCGGTCACCCAGAGGCATGGAGTTTAACATATTTTTTGTATCTTGAATTTTTTGTTGAGATACATTACTTGCGCATTTCTTACATTTTTCGGTTCAATCAATGTGGAAATTGGTAATTCCAATTCAACGTTCAAAGTATTATTTCTCCTTCTCGGTTTATCAGGAATTCTTAAGTTTTCAGTTTTCAAAAAATTACAGCTGAAGGCATTTTTATACTCCACTTCATGCATGTTTTGTATAAACCGAAGTACAGACACTTTTAAAAATGGTATTCATTTCGAAGCAGTGCCACAATATTTAAAATCATTAGCGCTCATTTGCAAAACTCTAAGTTGCTTTCTTTTGTTCACTGACTTTAGTGTTCTCATGAGACTGAGTGGTGTAAAGAACTCGGTCTTGGACTTGACCTTTTCAATGGCACTGTAAGGTCTGTCAACTTCTTGTACGCAGGAATAGCCAGGTATCGAATACTTCATGGTTATCGAAGTTATTTGTGGATTTTTATTGGGAAAATATAAAACAGCGGGGTTCATAAAAGAAATCTTATTTTGCAGAATACACGAATCACTCCATGATATCAATTCAGTTAAATTATTCTCAGCAACCTAAAGCAATACTAAAATCTTTTTAAAAGCACTCGCTAAGTCATTTTCAGCACAACCTGACTTAATAATAATAATTATAAATGGATGATTTGTACTCTCATTCTATATCGCACAAAATATTGTTACCTTAAGTTAAATCCTAGCTCCTCGTCATAACAAAAAGGTGGGCAACCAATTACGATGTTTCCCACAGTAATTAACCAATCAGATGATTTGGCGCTCAGATTAAACCAATGAGAACATTGCATTTTTGTCACTGACCGGTAAAAAAGTAGGAGGAAGCGACGCAAGCGCCAACGGCAGCTTGGCGGCCGCTCCTGCTGCCCTTGCTCACTCACTTTCCGTCCGGGCACCAAACCGCCAACAGCTTCTCTGAAAAGAGGTCGCGACCAGAGGCCATTTTGTGTTACTAATCTGTTAGGCAACGTATTGTGCATGCGGGTTGAAGCCCGTAGCTAGTCGTTCCGTTTACTGCAAACCACCCAACATGGTGACTTGCCATTCAAAGTCAATTTAAACTCAGTGTGGAGATGCCCAGCTCTGCTCACCAGACCCCTCATGTAAGCTGTTCTGCACTTCCCCTTGTAATGTGTTGTATTAGCCCTTGCCACCAATGTTCTTCCCGGTTAGAGATTTAAATCAGAAAGAGAAAATTACGTTAAAATCCATGTCAGAAATAGGCCTTTTCTACCAATTACTTGATTGATTATAACCTACCATGTCTGTTCTATCCATACAATAAACTCTGAGATTGAACGCACTTATCTCGCCTCATTTAACGTAGAATTAGAAACTGCCTCAAAACTAATTATAAGACCGTGGTCGATTCACTGACCCTAAAAGAGAGAACCTCATGCCGCCGACCTGAGCTAACTAATGTCTGGACCAGACGCCACACCTAAGAGGCCATCTCCAGGATAATTCCTGCTGATATAATTGTCTCCTACATGCTCCCCCTGTAACCCAACCTTCCTTCTACCCATCATCCTCCTTTTGTAATACTGACGCCCATCGTGATGCATTTACCCCTACCTGACCTATCCTCCTTTTGTAACACTGTCGTCCAACTTGGGGCTTCATTATCCTCCTTTTGTAACACTGGCGCCCAACGTGGGGCTCAAGATTAAATTTACTTGAACAATTAGAAATTAACAAACGAACTAACGACCCTAATATAACATTAATTAATAAAGTAAGGAAAATGATATACTCACCGCTTCTCAGTATGTTCACATTATCAAAAAATACAACACATTTAAATAAATCAATTAAGAAAATATGAGTATACCATAATTGGACCATAATTTCTTTGAGTGTCCTATCAAAGACCAATTTCCAAACTTTATGCGTGAATTGGTGGAACTTAAAATTGATCTCCCTACCAGTATTCCTTGCCTTCTAAGTCTCAATTCTCTCCAAATTAATAATTTATTAGCAAAATACATTTATAAAAATGGCATTAAAATTTAAATCATTGGGGATTAAAAACATATAAATTTACACTGTTTAACTTATTTAACTTATCTGCTTCAATTTTATTTTCCCAAATATTAGATCTTGTTTAAAAGTAACTAATTTTATGAACAATCTGGACTATTAAAATCTAACTGATTAAACATGGCCAAGATCGCCTTTAATAGGTGAAAGCTATAACAACAACAACAAAGAGTTTAAGTAATTTACTGAATGTAATTTTTAATCATAAAAATAAATTAATATGACTTGAATTGAATTTAAAATTTCACTTTGGAAAGCGCTTCATTTATTGTTTTAAAATAGAAAATGGTACAAATATACGAGTATGTTCGATAAAATCCTTAGATGCATGTGTATTTTAATTACAATTTTTCGTAACGTTAAGTTAAGGGCGAGAGGGACCTCAGAGAGTTATTATTTATTAATTTAAAATAATGGTATTATTATTACACAATACGATAAACATAATGTTTTTAAATAGAAAAATATTTATTACATGTTTTATAAATTTACATAGACTTAGTATTTATAAAAATATAATCAGAAATATTACACATTTCTGACCGTTCTACGCACGTTTTACAAAAACATTTCAAAATTTGAATATCCTTAAAAAATGGTGTGAACGTTTTACTGTAACATGTAGATAAGATAAATAAAAAAAATAGCAGTGTGTAGTTTCATTTTTTCATGAACACTATGTAACTTTAATGTTGTTGTTTTTTTTGTAATGCGGATTACAAATCTTTGCTTATGTTTATTTACAAAAACGCAACGAGAAAGGATTATAAATACTTTTCTCCACTTTAAAAATCATATTCGTATTTTAAATATTTTGTAAAACATACAATGGGACGGTCAGAATAATATTATCAATATTTTGAATTAATAAATAATAACTCTCCGACTTCCCTCCCCCGTTAATTCAAAAAAAAATTTCTTTAATTTAATTTCCTCTGGTAATTCACTAAGAAACAAGGAACAAGGCCGTCTTATGATTCGAAAAGTTGATATATTTTTATTTACTTATTTGGTTCAAAGTTTACATCATTTTCGACTATCAAACTAGGCACATGTCTATATTATGGTAGTTGACATATTACGATATATTTTTCCAAAAACTGATGTTCTTTTATTCGTTGAAAATAATATTGTTTTCTGTCATATTTATCTGACTTTTAATCACCAATTAAGCAACAGATATCTAAAATAGATTTTATTTTTATTAGATTATTAATATCAAAATAATAGCCATTATAGCTGTCGATTATTAGTGAGAAGTTTTCGTTTTTGTGTTGCACGCGGAGGTGTTTGCGCAAGGTGCGTACGCTCCCACTGACATTCATGAGTACTGATTACTGCAGCAACTAGGAGCGAGCCATTAGACGTACACTCCCGACTATTTTCTTATGACCACTGGTGAAACCTGCCGTGTAGCTGCAAAACGCAATTTCGGGCGGGCCATCTAGCAATTGGGCCGCACGCTCATGTTGAGGGCCTCTTATAAACAGCACGTTCCGTAGTCGAAACAATTAGCCCCGCCCACTTATGCAATAATCATAGTCGTTATTACATAGCGTGACAGATTTGGTTCGTCGTCAATTCTGGTTCGTTTCTATGAGATTCACGGTCTTTTCTTTTTCTCAGTTCGTCCATGGCGATACAGAAGGTAGTTTGTCTTAGCTTTTGATTAAATGGTCTAAATTTTCGAGGCGCAATGTTTTTTTTTAAGGTGCGTAATTCGTAGTCTCGTTCAGTGATATAATATAGGAATATAAGGGAACAATCAGCATAGTACTAACAAACACGTAAGTACAAAGAATCGCTTCTCGCATACTCATCACCCCGCAGCGGAAGGGGCCAAACCCTCCGCGATTGTTCGCTAAACTCAATGGCGAATGTCGATAATTTTTAATAGCATCGTTTACTGAATGCCAAAACAACCGGCTAGTTACTTTGCGAGCGATGCGTTGCGAGTAGAGGAGAAATTGTGTTATGTGTTTTTTTAGAAATCTGCTTTCACATCATGTTTTTTTACACTTGACAACAACTAGTTTTTATGTATAAACATTTTGTACATTTCATTGATGTAGCCATCTGTCATTCTTGCGCAGATTTGCGAAACACAATTGTTCAGGTTAATTAAATAACTAATTGATTCTTTTATTTATTTGTTCGCAATGCAGTACCAGATTTGCTGACTTCATTAAATTCAAATTTGCACATTTATTTACCACACCTGTCAAACACGTACTTATTAGAATCTATTATTATTTCAGGCACGAAGTTTCGTGCTTAAACGTTCATTCTGATTCAAGTCATTTAAATAAATATGTACAGAAATATACACGGTCCAAGCGTTTATTCATAATTTAAATAATTTAACATAGACATTTTAATAATTGTAGGATGCAGTGTAATTAAACACAATTTTATCTTATGTCAGTTATGACAGTTGTTGTCAGTCGCGTATCACCCATAGTTTAATTGCACATTATTATTTGTTTAATTTACATTGATAACTATTTTCATCATATTGCATAATCAGTAAGTTCTGTTCCTTCCCTCCTAAGCAAACAAGACTTGTCTCAACTTTTGATAGTGTGCTTCAAACTACATGGTAATGGGGGCAAAAGTCAATAACCTATTGTTTTTCCCCAATATAATAAATTTGTTTACTTTTGTCAAGATTGTTGATAATAATTAGTGAATACAATATTTACAAGCCCTAGATAAGTTCACTTGGCTTACGAATTTAAGTAATATTGTTGAGATAATATCAAACATTCTTTCAATATAATTGTTACAAATAATTCATAATAATTTTTTTATGTCATACCACACAAGAGTCCCAACTGCTCCCAACATTCTGGAGCCAGTGGGACTATGGCATCTCCAATTGGAGTATGTTGTGAGGCTGATGGTATTGAGGAGGGGAAGGAAGGTGAGGAAGTACCTGGATAATCAGATCTGGTCACCAAACCCAGCAAAAGCTATTTCAAGCAACGTTTCGATTCTGAATGGTGGTCTTTCACCAGGGCGATGCTGACAGTATCTACCACCCTTCAACCTTATTTTTTTTAATAAATTGTCAAATAACACAATTTACTCAAATAAAATTTACTTGAGGATGCCGGTATTTGAACCCTCGACCTCCGGATTCATAGCCAAGGATCGTAACCACTCAACCAGGGAGCCTAGATAAGCCTTTCTTGCTTAGAATGTCAATATTGTATCTAACACAATTTACTGATTAACCCATATCACATATTTGTTTTCATTATATGTATTGTTCAATAATTTATATTTCAGTAGTTAACTATCAAAACCAGATATGTCCACATTTCACTACTCCGAGATAATTGAATTTTTCTGTATTTTCATTTGCCTGGAACAATACATATATAAATTATTGATAAGTTGACACATTGTGGGCGAAAATATCAGTCAAAAGAATAAGAAAATACTTGAATAAAATGCATGTTGTGAAATTTGTTAAAAATCTATTTGAATTTGGACATGTCTAATTTAGAAAGGTAACTGATGATTTATTGACAGTAAAAGCTTGTTCGTATTACTCTCACAAATTTAACCATTTTTTGTTTAAATCTTATCTGTTATCTACAGATAAATTAATCGAACTAACTGCGAAAAATTTCGTTTTGAATTTTGCGTACTGAATTTTATTGTGAATTTCTTTTATTGCTATTTATTTTTACTGTTATTTTAGATAATGCGTAGTGGATGTATATATTTAACATAGTTGGTGATAATATTGTAATTTAAAAACAGACTTCTACTGTGAATAATTAATAATATACTTTGTTTTATTATTAAGGCACAGATGCCTGTGACATTTCAACGGGCAAAATGGTGGCTGCCAATTATACAACTGCTCTGAATTCAACCATTGAAATTGCATATAATCAAATTTCCAGTGGAGTCTATTGAAAAAACATTGTTTCAATTCAAGCATCTTTTGATAACAAAATATATAAAATAATTTATTTTTTTATGAACTGTTTTTCACTTTCGTAGGATAAAAGTAACAGCAGAAGCTAAGTATAATATCTAGAAATGTATCTTTTTACAAAAAGTTTTAATAATGTATATTTTTATACAGATATACATTATCAGATCATTTTAGCCAAGAATTATATGTTAAAATAGTTCATCTCAAAGCAGTTGATAAGAAACAAGGTTCTTACCGGAAAGACAGAATGTTGTATTATCTTCTTCGTAATGAGAAATGAGAAGATTTTTAGGAAATAGAACATAACATTTTTTAATCATTGTATAAAATAATATGAACATAACCTAAATGAAACATGAAACCGGAAAAAAATAACATTTTTTATTCTCACTTGATTTGTCCTTTCTCCTAGCTAACTAAAGCCCTGTTGTAATTTTGCACCACCACTTTTCTTTTGTCACATGTGTCCAGGCCTTAGCTATTGATAGACGTTGGATTATATGCACTAAAAATACTAAAGAATGTATACAATATAATAAAAATGTTTCAAATATGCATTAAAAGTAAGAATTTTTTTTTACAAGTGTGCCTTTGGCAATTCAAATTTAAGTACAAATAAAATAAATATTAACAATTTGCTTTTTAACATTGATAATGTTACATCGATCTAAATGCGCATTGATGGATTGATGCGGCTAAAATGAACCCAAATGCATATAATTCGATGTTTTGTATCAAGCTAGGATGTTTCAAACTCCTTCACATTTAATGATCATCAAAATGATGATCAACGTTTTTTTGAATTTTCGACATTTGAACAGCGCCGTTAAAAGCCTATTTTCTGTTCTTTTTAGTTATTGATCAAATTGTGATCACCTGAAAAATGTTACAACATGACCGTTATTCTTGACAGCATGAGAACCGTTCAAATGTAAAAAAAATCAAAATGTCAATTTTTTTTTACCCATCATATGTTATGGAGTTTAAAACACCCCAACCCAAGTTATTTATGTGGGCGGTAAAGGAAACAGTACAAATTGATTGACTCTTGGTGGTTTGTTTGAGCAGATCTGTGGGTGATGGTTGATGCAAGGCCCGCCGGGTGCCTCGGATGGACCGACTGATTCTGAGCTAAAGGCCCTGACTCAGCGCCTCAATAAGCACATCCAGCTGGGACTGCAGAACGACATTGCCAGGTAGCCATTATACATTACGACTTCTTTAAAAAAAAAATAATAGTTTTCTGAAAGTTTGTAGTGAAAACTGACATCTGTATGTATGGCAGTCATTGAGAAATTGTAGTGATTACTGAGGAAGAGAAAAATTAAAAAAAAAAAGATGACTAATGTATATGAAAGACAATAAAATTAGTAATTTGTCATAATATAACCAGTACGTTTTACCCGGCATTGCCCGAGTTTCAATACTCTTATTTTCATGTTGAACAATTTGGCAAAATATGGAGCTAACCATTGGACATCTTGTGTAATTCTTCAACAGTTTTATTGATACGAGGTTTGTTCAAAAGAAAAGGTGAATTTCGAATTTTTTCGAAAAGTATTTATTTATTCATCAATATCCATTTTCTCCCCTTCAAAGTAATCCCCCTCAGATATAATGCACTTCTTCTTCAGAAGTGCTTCTTCCAATCCTCGAAGCACTTCTGGAATGCGCTTTTCGGTATGGCCATCAGCTCGTTCTTCGATTCTGACTTTATCTCATCAATTGTGGCAAAACGCTTTCCTTTCATTGGTATCTTCAGTTTCGGGAATAGGAAAAAGTCACAGGGAGCCAAATCTGGTGAATTCGGTGGTCGAGGCATGATTACGGTGTTGTTTTTGGCCAAATAATAATAATCACGAACAAGCATTGATGTGTGAGCTGGTGCATTATCAAAATGCAAAATGCATGATTTGTTTTTCCACAATTCCGATCGTTTGAGCCCTATTGCTTCACACAAACGTTCCATAACTTCCTTGTAGTATTCCTTATTAACCGTATGACCTGTTGGCAAGAACTCATGATGCACCACTCCATTGTAATCGAAGAAAACAGTGAGCAAAACCTTCATATATGATCGTACTTGGCGTGCGTTGGGTCTTCTGGCCGCTTCCATTGGGATGATTGGGCCTTGGTTTCGACGTCATAACCATATACCCACGTTTCATCATCAGTTATGACCCTTTTGAGCAAATCTGGATCGTCGTTGACGTCATTCAACAACTCCTGAGCGATACTAATGCGACGTTGCTTTTGCTCAAAATTTAGCAATTTAGGAACAAACTTCGCTGCCACACGTTTCATGCCCAAACATCTGAGAAAATTGCATGGCATGAGTCAATTGATATGCCAACATCCTCTGCAACTTCCCTAATAGTGATTTGACGATTTTCCAAAACCATTTTCTTCACTGTTTCTATGTTTTCTTTGTTTGTTGACGTGATTGCAACTCCAGGACGCTCATCGTCATTAACATCTTCCCGGCCTTCTGTAAAGCGCTTGTACCACTTATAAACACTTTTTTGGAACAAAGTAGATTCGCCGAATACCACAGTCAACATTTTAAGTGCGTTGGAGCACTTTATTCCATTTTTAATGCAAAATTTAATACATATTCTTTGATCGATTTTTTTCAAAAGTAAAAAATCGAAGAACCCACAAAAACCTTTCCAGTTGTTAAAAACAAACCACTAATCTAAAATGGCTGATAATGCTAACATATGATAAACATATGTTTACCAACATAAAAAAAAAAAATTCGATAATCGAATGTACACAGCCCGCGAAAATTCTAAATTCACCTTTTCTTTTGAACAAACCTCGTATATCAAAACTAAAATGTTAGCATTCATGATTAAATTAATACATAGTTATGCCGATTTATATATTCCAGAGATAAAATGTATGAATTTCGTGATGTCAGAGCTCACAGCTCAAGAGTTTTTCCCACCTCTTAAACAAATATTGGCTTAAAGAACTTGTTGCACTACTCTCCAATATTAAATTCCACTCTAGGATGAGTTTCATCGTCACTGTTTCCTTCAAAACATATGGAACAAATTAATCTAACACGGTTTTCGCTAGATAAATTATTACAGAATATCTTAGCTATTCCTTATCACTTTGGTATTTTGGTGATGTGTTAGATCACTTTTTATTTATTTTGTTCATATCAGTACTTCTCACTATTTTGCTCTTCATTTTTAACACATTTATTGCTGTAGTGTCCTATTTTTTGATCACGGCACATTCCCAGATCATTCAGCACATAATATCAGCCGTAGCTAAACCTGTGTGAATGAGACGTGAAGATCTGCTCGAAAATTTCAATTCCGGAGCAGGGCTATCGAGTGGAGCCCGGAGTTAGAGCGAAACTGGAGCACGAAAAATTTAGAATTCTCCAGTTTTAATTTTATTACATAATAGATAATGTTTTAAACTTTCCTTGTGATATATACAGTGGTGGTTTATGACCTATGTCATCGGGAGTTCAGTCGAAGATTATAAAATTCCCTCATTTATATGATGAAATCCTATTAATATTTTTTTTATACTGTATATATTTTTCCATGGATTTAAAGGAATTTCATCATATCACTGCACTAGAGATTAGCGACCTAGCAACAAAAAACAATTCAGTGATTCATTAAAACGTCTGTGGCTAATGAATAATATAATGTTTTAGGTTACAAAAAAATAGTTTTAAATATGATAAGTACAATTTACGCTAGAAACTGTTAGTTTTTTGTATAAAAAAGTAACATCTTCAGTGATATTAACTTACTTTAATAACACGTTGAAACAGAAAAAAAATCTGTTGATTTTTGCAAATTACTGTTCCGTACAAATTTGGTGTCCATAGGTGCACTCGGACAATTGTAGATTTCCCAAGATTTGCTCATTTGACACCATTTCAAGCGCCACTAGGATGTTTTGTATGAACTATTTCTTAGGACAGAAAGTCCCATAGTTGCTAAATTCATAACGAATACATGGAATTCATTTCCTTTTTAAAATGTGATAAAATTATGATACATTATTTAATTTTCTTATCTTTTTTCATCGAACAAATGCACTTTAGAGACAACTGCCACTGGATATAAATTATGATATTTTAACCTTGCAAAACTGTCGACTTCCCCCATCATTGTTTGGTTCAGCATACGCTGAGGTTACCCCTTTTTAAAAATGTTTTTAACATTGGTAATTATTGGGATTTGATGTCACAGTGGAGCAAAATTACGGTTTTAAATTTCGGATACAATTAATTTACCAATCTTTTTCATTATGTAATTTTTTTATCTTTCTAAAGCGTAGCCTACTTTGCTGTGCTTTGCAGCTTTGCATATTAATCATGTCAATAAAATTGAGTAGAACAATGAAGATGTGTAAAGAAGTTGTAAGGCAGAGAACCAATTCCCATCTTGTTTTTTACTACAAGTTTATGACAATTGCTTTATTCCGTATCTCACAGCAGTTTTTACTTACTACCTAATTCACTAGTTGAAATAACCCTTCGACAAGTATGCACATGCTTTTTTATATTTTGCTTAGATTTTGTTTTTTTTTTCCAGGTGTATATTTTCTGTTAATGTTTGAATGGTCTTCCAATGTTCATCAATTCATCCCAAATATATTTAGGTGCGTTGTAGTTTTTTAAATTTATTATTTTTATAGTTTTATTTTGCTTTCATTTACTCTTGGGTTTTATGGATGATTTTAATGTTTTTTTTTCATTCAAGGATTTTTGATGAATCTCTTTACACGGATATTGAGCTTATTCTTGGCAAATTGAAAATATCAACACATCGTTGTATTTTAAAAACAAGATCACCAAGATTTTACGAAACATTGGAGAGTATTTTAAAGAAGGGAGTCAGCAAAGAAACATTCATAGAAATCGAATCATTCATCAGGTGTGTACAATCGTTTCGTTTTCGCAGTAATAAATCATAAATTGATATGTATTTTGAATTAATTAGTTATAATTGCATTAAAATGATGCAGATTTTAATGCATTTCTCTGTTTCCAGTGACACATACTCCGAATGCAACGTTAAAAGACAAGAGGATGAAATTTTGGAGTATTTGCAGGAAAATATAACTGAAGAAGATTTATTAAATGCGAACCAATTTTCTATCAAAACACTGGAACCGTTTACTCCGGATTCAGAATTATTCCTTACCCCCAAGACCAGCCCTTCGTGCGTTAACAGTACTATCACATCCACTTTTACTAACCCAAGACCTGACCCATCCGTTAGTGAAAGTGCAAATGGCCCGGAAGAGCCAAACCTTTTGGAGCAGGAATTAACAGAGCAAGATGAGCTATTAACAGCGTTTCAGTCCATATTGAAAACTCAGAAAACCATTGCAGGAAAACTTACTCCAGCCTCAAGGATAAAACCGACAACCCTGTCATTGAGATCTAGTCATACATCAAAAGTTTTCAAACATTCCGGAAGCTGTGATTTCAATAGATTTAAGAGATTAAATAATCAAAGTGTTAATACACAAAAAGGAAATCCTTATAGGCCAAAAACAGAAGGACATGAGTGGGCCAATCCATCATCACAATTCTATAGTCCCTGCAGACCTAAAACGGATCACGCTATAATATCATACCAAGACGGTGATAATAAGAAAGAAAACTTCACTTCGCACCTGAAGAAAGAGGTTCGCAATGATTTTAAGTATGATGAAAACTCTCAAGTCAGTGAAGGCTTTACCCCCGATAGCCTAGTCGATGAAGATGATGATAACAGTTCACCGTCTGACTATTTAACACCAGGCACTAACTTTTGTCCCTCGCTCCTGGAACCGATATTTACCAACAAAATCTTTGTAAAGTCCAGGAGTCATTCAATGCCAGTAGAAATGGAGAACATAATCACAACTGTAGATTCGGGATTGGAAACTACAAGTGTTTCTAGTGGTCTGGTGGAGAGTTATGGCAGTCCCAGAGAACACACAGAATCTGAAACTTCTGGAATTGACTTTACAGAATCCCTCTTCTCCAGTGATCCTCTGAAAGATGACGATTCTCAGAGCTATTCTCTGAATTATAGCCGTCATCCTGATGCGAGTCACCAAGATGCGCCTAATGTCAAGGAATTGATTTCAATTAAAGAAAAAGGTGAACCATCATTGTTGAGTCCAAGTTCACAAAGTTTTATTGGAGAAACTTCTAGTTCATCCTTGATTGGTCGCATTATTGATAAAAGAAATAATGCCAATCATGCTAGTCAAACCTGTCAAGACTTGGTTGATCTTGGAATCTCCGTGAACTCAGATTCACCATATGGATCTGAATGGGGGTCTGAGAGATACACCAACAGCAACACTGCTGAAACAGACAGCGAAGATCTCGCCAACTTGCACTACAGATGCGAAACGGAGTTTTGCAAAACTTCTAGCAAAGAAGAAAAGGAGCGCCTTAATGAAGAAATTGTTATTCTAGAATCCTCATCAGTATCATCCGAAACAGGTTCATGGGAATCTATTTTCCCACCCAAGAATGTTGTGGAAATCAAAGAAGTCTGCAATGCATTTATTAAACATGAACAGAAATATTCATCTGATTATAGTGCATTTGTCGAGAAACGCAGTACATCTGACATTTTGTTAAGTGCAAAAGTGAAAACTGCCTGCTTCATCGACGCAGCCGCCCTCGCTGATGATGGAGAGTTATTTTTAAATTCCAAACCAACTAAAAGTTCTTCATCCGAAAGTGCCAACCATCTTCAGAGATCTGAACCGATTACTAACAATAATCTAAATCACATTTCTCCTGCCAACATAGACGCAGAGAATAGTTCTGAAGCCAGTAACAATGAAGATTCGTTGGAACTTGCAGAATTTGATGAATTGGAAAAGGCTGTTTCTACACATGACGGAGAAATTAGTTATGCTACACAGCATAATGATTCAAAATTCAGTCATGATAATTCAGCTTGTACAATGTTTGAACAAGATGGAGGTGAAAAGTCTCTAACAACTAGCGATTGTCAATCTAATACTATGTCTATGGAGTCAACTTGTGTTGTTCCCAAGACCCCTAGTAATTCTATCATGCAAATAGATTGGAAAATATCATTTCAAGGAAATGAAAGCAATGGCGCTCTTCCAGATTCACCTAGAAGCAATTCACACTTTGATTCTCCGCATAGAATGCAAAAGTGCGATGAATCAATGCCTATCGTTTCAGGTGGAGCGACCATTGAAGATTTTGTTACCAATATCCAACACACGTCTCATTCGCTGCCCAATAGTCTGGCTTTACTTATGAGTGAAGGACATAGAGGGAGTCCCAAATCTTCTTGGATTGTCGATATGAGTGACTGCAAGAAGAATGATCACTCGGAGGCTGAGAGATATATCTCTTTGAACCATTCTGTAATAGAAAAAGATTCATATGACAAAGTCAGTGATGAAAATTACTATTCTGAAAAAAAGACATCTCTTGGCTTTTACGTTGACTTCTCAAATATGCCCACGGAGGCAGAGGCTAAATTGACAAGTCTAGAAAATGACAAGCTGAAACAGAAGAAGAGCCTGTTTTCAATGTATGTGGACTTGGGTAACAACAAGAACTTGAAAGAAATGCCATCAAGATTGGTGTTGAATGCTGAAGGAAAAAGAGACATTTCTTTCAAAAACGTCCAAGAAAATGAAAAACCAGTGGTATTGTCCGATGAAAATAAAGATTCTGAAGAGGAACAACACACAGTTGTGGAAATGGTCACTGATAAGATTCCTCTTCGATCTAATCCACAGCTAAATATGCTGAGAAAAGAAATAGACCCACTCTCTAAGAACAATAAGCCGGGGAGCAATGTGAACCGTCATTCATGGAATTTCACCGATTGCAAAGCTGAAGCTGATCCCCAGAATAAACTAAAGAATCTCCATAAGCACAAGAGTTTGAGTATGAGTAAGTTCTCTGAGACCTCACCCGAATTTATAAACCAGATGAATACTAAAAAGGAATCAAACTACTCTCTGTCTGATATTTCTCTGGTTGACGATTTGACAACTTGCTCCAAATCAGAAAGTAGCTGTTCTGAAAATATTGCCATTGCTCTTGATAATAAAGGACTTCAACCAAATGTTGACGGGAATGCCAAGAAACACAAATGTGATGCTAAGTTAAATGAAACATTTGATAAGAGTAGTACATGTTCAGATAAAAACAATTTAACAGAAGACACATCTCCCACGATCACGGATAATGAAGAATTAACTTTTCATCCTGAACCAGTAGTTGCTAAGGTTGAAGCCCAAGACCCGATGACTGACTCTATTGAAGGTCTGGTTGAAGATTTACCAACATCAGACACAACTAGCATGAACTCAAAAGATACAGAAAAAGAACTTGATACCAGCGATACTTCCAAAATTTCAAACTTTGTACGTCTTTCAGATTTAGACAAGCCATTGCCAGCTCTGAACTTGGACATAACAAGAGAGCATTTCAAAAATCCCGTGAATTCTCGAATGACAAGATCTATACCTGAAGCTTCCTGGGTTGAGGATAATCGGATGACCCATTCTACAGAAATATTTTCATCATTTCACTCTGAAAATATATACAGTTTGACCCGCTTATTCCCGCACTTGAAAAACGAGCTGAGCAAAAGTACTCCAGGAAGTCTCGGGGCTCAGAATAGGTCCTTGACTTATCTCCCAACTCCGGGACTGTATCTAAGGGATACAGAACTTCTGTACTCTGATGTGACCGAACATAGTAGCTTGCAGAGCAGTTCCTGTTTTTCTGCAAATGGTGAGCATATATAAAGAAAAAACTTCTGTCAGTGTATCTTTAAATACCTCACATGATAGTCATCTAATGTCCATATTATTTCTACGTTGTGAAGTCCAAATTTTAATACATAGATAATGTCATCAACTGAAAGTGCCAAAAAAACGTATTTTGAACTTATTGGCTCATATGCGGTATTGATACATAGACGATATATTGTTATATGTAGTAGGTTTAAAAAAAGTAAAATACTTGATATAAAATTTTATATCTAAATAAAATACACACCAAAAAAGATTCATTAATTCTTTGGTAGATGGGAGTATGGATGAGCAGCAATCCAGTAGCCTTCTGCACTGCAAATCTCGCCTGGGAGAAGATCTTCTGAGGATGTTCTTGGAGGAGATAGCTCCAGACGTGACTGTGGATGTTGCTGGGAGGAAAATTAAAGCCCACAAGTGTATACTTTCATCACGGTGAGTTCTCGTCCAACTTTTTAGTATGCAGTCTCTAATTGCTGATGACTTTTGTCCAATCAAATGTCAAAAATCTCATGACACTTTATTTAATTTTAGTTGCCTCTACTTTGCTGGGATTCTGAGTGGCTCCTGGGTACAAAGCTCTGGAAATGTTATATCTTTAGATGGGTATGTTTGCTGTTGTGTTCTTCATATAAATGTGTTAATTTTTGGGGAATTTGGAGTTAAACTGGCACCCAAGACTGCCAGTGTTTGGTTAAAAAACAAAATAATGTTTCGTGAGAAGTGAGCAATAATAATAACTTTTCATTTTATACCTTTTAGGTTTTCATTCAACGTGGTTCACTTTGCCCTGTGCCATATATATTCTGGAGCCTCTACTATTCCTGATTCTATCAGTATATTTGAGTTAGCTGCATTATCCGACATGCTTTCATTGGAAGGGCTAAAGGAAGTTGTCATGTACACTCTGAAAGTTAAATATTGTCACCTGTTTCACAAGGTATGTTCGAATGCACTGTTTTTTTGTTTGTTTAATTCTTACGACATCCTCAGTACCTATGTATATCATCATGCTTCCAGGTAATTATTGAAGATAACACATACAATTCAGCCGAATCGTCAGTCCGCCTGATGTTTCCTCACAATCATGTGTTTTAGTTATATCCAGTGAAACCATCACAATAATTGTAGTTCAAGAAATCAGTATGAACTTATCGAGGGTGATCCTTTAATACTGCTGTAACAATATTATACAAGGAGGAACCCAAAAGTAACCCGGAATTTATTTATAAAATATCGGGTATTTATTTTTACATGTTCATACTCCGGTCACCTATAAAGTAATTTTCGTTTGATGCAGTGCATTGAGTTTTTTTTTTCACTACTCGAAACAGGGTTTTAACTCATCAATCCAAGTGCCCTTTAGTGATTCTTTTGGTAAATACCTGAGTGGCTTAATTTATGTTCTCTATCTTTAAAAATACTAAAGATAGAGAACATAAATTAAGCCACTCAGGTATTTACCAACTATGTTGTAATGATTGTCCATCCATTATTTTGGCGCTCTCGCAGCAGCCGGCAGCTTTTTATAAGCGCTCCAGTTTATCTGGGAAATATTGCTTAGTTCTTAATTTTTCCGGTGTTAAAGTAGCGTAAAATAACCGCAATAATTTATAGGTTACATTTATAAAAATCATATAATTTTAGTGTGGCCGTTTCGGGCTTAAATCAAGTTTATAATAAAAATCAAATAAAAACCCAAATATTTTAACTTCAAATCTGTCACGTTGTTCTAAACTAACCCAAAAGCATCGGTCGGTCGAAGCGTTCGACACATGTGCTTATTAAAAGACCTTTTTGCTTGTTAAAAGTGTCCCAAAGTGAATGATTTACAATGTTATTCTTTGAACTGTGGTGATTGTAAACAATATCGTATACGAGCTAGACAACTCAAACTCAAACTTAATGGTGAATGTGCTATTTTGGAGCCTTTAATAAGCTGCAAAGATATCGCTGTATAACCTTGAACACTGTACCACAACTGCAATCCGCAAAATTAGATTTCGTGGCTACCGAGAAAGGCGCAATAGGAAATAAAAACATTTGACGAGAAGATCTTCTGCTGTCACAGCGACCTGAGTTCTGACCTCCAGTTCACGGAGCAGATCCGGTGCATCATGCGGCCCACGGACGTGCCCGAGAAGGCTGCTCCGCGGCCTGCTGTGGTCCGACCTTCACAAGGATACCACCGGCTGGGGCGAGAAATAGACGACACGCTGATGTGGTCTTTCCAGATCCTGAAGCCTGAGGCGTATGGGCAAACCAACACCGAGCGTCCCGTCACGCAGCCCAGGGGAGTCACCAACAAAGACAAAGAAGATTGGAAGATAGGATCAGTACCCCCGGCCCCCGTCCTCACCCGCCGCCCAACTTCACATAACTCCTATCATTCGTATTAGCGTCTTGCAATATATCGTAAGGAATAAATACAGATAGCTTCTATTTTTTTTTTTTTTCAATTAAACATGTATGAAAACTTAGACCAAGCCGTATTTAGTTTTGATAATTTAACTGCATCCTTTATATGGTCTATAAATAATGTGTAATGATAGCCTGTCCAAAAAAAAAATGTCATAGATTAAATATAGGAATAATGTAAGAATAGGAAGTAAGATTTGTAAAGCGCCCTTGAGGTGATTTTTCACAAAAACGGCGCTATAAAAATCATCCGAATATTATTATTATTATTATTATCGTTCTACATAGGTAAAACAACTAGAAATATAAATATTAGAGTCACAGAACATTTAAGATGCTTAAATAATAATAACTTCTCAGAATTTGCCAATCATCTAATTTCCATAGATCACACTTTTAACAAGGACACAGGGGTTACAATTCTTCACCGTAACAATAAAAGCAAAAAATTGGATAACTTAGAAGCACTCGAAATTAGAAAATCCCTTAATAATAATGCTAGTATTTTAAATAACCAAATTAACTTATCTTTTAGTCCCATTCTGAATATTTTCCCAATAAATCGCTCTGTTCTTCCCGGAAATCCTACAATTACCCCTACCCATTTGCTTACCCCCCACTCCAACACCTAAAATTTATATGTCTTGTCAATATTTTATATCATAAGTTAGTTTTAATATTCTCCTGATGAAGGAAGGGTGCTTCCAAAACCGGTAGAGTTTTGATAAAATAAAAGTGGTCTACAACAAATTTATGTGTTTTTTATTGTAATTTAGGTTTTGTCTAGAGCAGCTTCTTTCTAAGCTATGTGTATCATTGCAACCGTTTTTACTCTAACGGGAAGGAGAATTACACTGAGGGCCAAAAATCGACAATCTCTTGAAAGTCAGTCATTCAAAAATTGGGGAAATAGTCACCATAAAAATTACTGAAATTGAACGCAGCCTCTCACAACAATGGCATGTTAATTTCAGAAGGGCTCATAGTACTATCACTTAGTAGGTGTAAGTTTGTACATACTAGAGAGGACCTCCCCTCCAGAAGAGAGTTACCCCTACGCATATCACATTGGATACCTAACCTTACTTACTGAACATTGCTGATCAATGTGGAACGTATACAATAATTTTGTTTCTTACAATGCTAGCTTTTATATTTCCTCAAAATGAGCATTAATAGCCTTAATGAGAGTCAACCTCCGATACAAATTAATACCTTTGATGTAATACTTAACAAGCATGATCTTGTCTTTTCTAGCCATGTCCAGTTTGTTCGGTTGGTGTGTTGGAATGCCTCCCACTGTCATCAGCGTATGGGTTGGATGAAATCTACAGGAAAAGCTTGGATTGGATAACAAAATATTTTGTGCGCATTTGGCCGACAAAGGAATTTGCCGCTCTGCCCAGAGAGCTGATTGACAAGTGCTACCAACAGCATGTGGTGTATATGGTGAGCTTAAATGTTTCCTTTAATGTTTGTTGCAGTTACAAATAAACATTACGTTGGCCGTCAGTGTTGCAGATGGAAATAGCTGCTGTATTAGGAGTGGGAATTGGGGGAAAAGATGAGGAGTTCGGGAAGGAGGATAGCTCCACGATGGAACCCAGTGTTGTGGCGCCAGTGTTGTGGGTCGAAAAGACACCACGATGAGCGTCAGTGTTGCGGATGGAAATTAGGAGTGAGAACTGGGGGAAAAGATGAGGAGGGCTGTGGACAAATGAGAGGCGGTGCAAGAATAACAGTGTGACTCACCCGGAGATCGTATTCTAGGCGGGTTCCGGCGTCGTCAGGACATAAGCTCAGTATCGGCACAGCAAGGAGATTTCCTCTCTCTCAAGGTCATATGAGCCGGCCGCGGCCTTATAATTGAAGGGGAGGCATTTCTATTCTACTTTAAATGACGAGATGGCGTACTTTCAGTTCAGAATTTATTGTAACAAGGACATCCTCATACAAGTTATATGCAGGGTTCGCTAAGAAGTTGGCACCTACTCTGTTCTAGACTTAGACTATTCCTCTCTCTGAAGGAATTCTAACTGGGCAAGTTAATGAGGGAAGACACACAAGTACAGCACATAAAATGAGAGAAGGTGTTGGCAGCTTACATGAGCATGATGGTTCAGCGACGCCATGGCCTTGGGGTTGACTGCGTGGTCAGCGTACAATGAGCACAGGCGTTGAATATCTTCACACTGAGTTTACAGTTAAAAAAGGACACCATTTTAGGTGTTTTACAAGGTAGTATGGAACTATCTGCTAGGGGCCTCAAACCCTCATGCAATTGATGTTTCCAATTGTGGACTCGAATGATCCAATAAGTGAACCGAGCCGCGAGCTCTAACGGAGCACGCTGGTGATAGCTCAGAGGTCAGGAAGAGAGTGCTGACGGACGGCGGAGTCGCTTTGCGAGCTACGCCGTTCCATGCGGCCAGTAATGATCTGTTCCGCTAGCCCTCATTGGTTGATTATTGTGACTTTCGGCGGGACGTTGTGTTATTGGCTGCCGGGCTGGCGGGCCGTTGTGTTATTGGCTGCCAGGCTATTGTAACCGAGAAGCTGGAACTATTCTAGGATCTTCCATTTGTTACGTAACACTTCCCCTCCTGTCGCAAAAAAAACGACGTGGCAATGGAGCAATAGGCTTAAAAAATCCTCTAAGATGCACCATTGTTACAAGGTTGAGAAGAGTGGAGAGATTTGAGCGAGAGAGCTAGCTATGGCATAAACTACAGAATTTGTGACAGATGGATTACATACAATGTGATTGAAGGGAACAAACATACATGATTATTAGGATCCGGAAACGCGGTGGCATTTTGAAGAATTCCAGGGCCGCTCATTATTAAAGGCAAAACAATTAAATTATCGTTATTAAACGGGTTAAATCCGTTTTAAACATACTGTCCTTTTGCAGCTGCATATATTATACACACTAGAGGCTTGGTCTGAACAAATTCTCAATTTTACATTATTTTTTAAGGAAATTAATTTTCATACGGAGAATAACCACATTTTTGTGCCTAAATATATATTGGATTTTCAGTCTGAATGTTTTGTGATATCGATTGTATTTTTTTTATGAAATACTAGCGCCTGCCCGGCATGCGTTGCTATACCATTCAAAGGAAGAGTGGTAATCCCTACGTGTCCTTACCCACGCATCCCCGTTCCACTTGAAGTGAAATAGCACAAAACTGCACTACATAAATGTCATGTTATTATTTTTATTCCCTTTCCCTTGTTTCCCCTCCCCCTCTCGCCCTGCTTGTTTTGAAACTAATCGCGCGCAACACAAAAATTTAACAAAGTTTCATCACAATAGGATGACTGATATAGAAAAATAGGAATTTTTATTAAAATTTCATAACGCCAGAGCTCACTATTATTTACAGAAACCTTTCCTAGAATCCACACAACTGGCCAAAGTTTCATTGCTATAGGAAGAATGGTATAGAAAAAAAAATATACATACTTAATAACGCCAGAGCTCACTTTTATGTATAGAAACCTTCCCAGGCGTGTGCACAACAACTTGCACAACAACCCGCCAATGTTTCATCGCAATCAGATGAATAGTATACGAAATAAGGGAATTTTATATGAATTTCAAAACACCAGAGCTCACCATTATATATAGAAACCTTCCCTTGCATCCACACAATAACTTACCAAAGTTTCTTTGCAATCGGATAGGAAACAAGGGATTTTTCACCGAAATTTCATATCGCCAGAGCTCAATTTTATGTACATAGAAACCATCCCAGGCATGTGAAGAACAAATCTCGAAAATTTCATCCCAATCGGATGAATGGTTTCGGAGCGAACAAAGGACAAACATCCAAACATACATTGATTTTTATATACATATTTTTAGATAATATGAAATCAAGTTAAAAATAAAATTTAAAAAAATATTAATAAGATATTCCAGTTTCGTTGTTGATATCACTTTGTTAGCAGATGGTCAGCTACTGTGATTCAACTACGGTATACAAAATTTGAGTTTATGTGGAAAGGTTTATATCAATCACACTAAAATAATATTATATGGCGTACTGCTCTTTGTCCTTTTTGTGGTAAAAATGACTTCACTTGACTTGTTAACTGAAGCTCAGCACTGGAAAGGTGAAATCCGATACTTTTTTTTATCATGTCACATAGGCAATCGATAATAATAATTTCGTCTTTTTCTATTCAATGAATGAAATATGGGAAAGAAAAGAGACAATAGTATCGGTATGTCTTACTTTAAAACAAATCTTTGTAAACTACAAGCTGATAGGAAATATTTTATTTTCTAGATGTTAGTTACGAATTAGCAAAGCAGAAATCATTTGATAATGAAGACAAATGATACGTCTAAAACAGATTTCTATTTTGATTTAGCTATGTTTTTAATATGTTGTAATATCCCATGGATAAAACTAGACCATTTTAATTTCCGTCTTTTTTTTTCGAAATATTTGTGTTGTAAATGTTCGACTATAGATCTCCCGAGTACTAATACTAATACTCTCCGAAAAGGGTATTTACATAAAGTGTTTTGTAGTGAAATTAACGATATCAGAAAAAAATTGGGACATTCATATATATGGGCGACAGTTGTTGAAACGACCGATAAGTTTGGACGCAATATAGCTAATCTGGTCGTAAAACCACTAGGAGACATTGTAACTCGGTCATATTTGATTGCTAGCAAGGTTTTACCAATGCCGAAACCATAAAGGATTTTGTAAAAAAACAGTAAAATTTTTTTGTGGCAGGAATCTGCAGTTAATAACTTCGACAAACTTTTAATTTTAACATTTAACGACTTTTAACGACTCTGCCCCTTACATGCTAAAAGCCGGACGCGAACTTAAAAAAGTGTTTCCCAATATGATACACTTTACCTGTTTGGCTCATTCACTAAATCTAGTCGCTTCAACTATGCGGGATAAATATAAAAAAGTGGATGATGTGTAATTATTTTTATTAAGACAATAGAGTTTTATTGTTGACAACATACTTGACTCCTGGCATACTAAAACTGGAAAGGGGTCTATAAATAAGTTTTTCGTATGTAGGTATGCGTTTTTGTATTTTTTTTCTCTTGAGTACAGCACTGGTATTGCCACCGCGTTGCCGGATCCTAGTCATCACTAATGAACTAAATGATAAAAATGACATAGAACGACAAAGAAGAGGACTGAGCGTGCGAGCCAACGTGCTCGCTAGGAGATTCAACAGGTGCAGTCCTCCGGTAAAAAAGCAACTATTCCAGACATTCTGCATGAGCTTTTTACAGTAGCAAACTATGGACAAGGTATACATAAGGCGTCATAAACACACTCCGAGTACAATATAACCACGCTTATAGGGTGCTGTTCGGCCTCCCTTGGCGATGCAGCGCCTCGCAGATGTTCATAGAGGGAAGGGTGCATGGGTTCGCTGATATGCTTTGATGCGCCACAAAGTAGCCAGGACGAGTCAGTGCTACCGGAGACCGGAAAACACTCTTGTCTAGGCCGTCGCCCATTAGCAGGGTGCGCCCCTACAACATAGATAGAGAATTTCCCTCAGGCCACCATAGCATAAGTGCTAAATATGTTCACCTTTTTATTTTTTGTATGTCCTATTTATACATCATGTAATTTTTTTAGATGTATTCTTTTATACGCCAGACAGAGCATTGCACTCACCGCTTTGTTCAGCTGAAATAAACACATTATTATTATATGAATGTTCCAAAGTTTAGGGACAATGCATTTTAATACGCTGGGTCCACATTCTTGAAATTACTTTTAGTATAGTCCTGATGACAGAAGATGGCTTTGAAAAAGTTAAAATTAAATTAAAAAGACATTTATAGAAAAATTTACAGCTACAACACGAAACTGGATTATGTTGCGTTTGGTTACGTCACACTTAAAATATATTCTTCTCGTTTTCAGGAAACTGGTCAACAATCACACCTTCTTCCAGCATCCAGATCTTATAAGGTAATTTCTCATTTATATAACCGCCTTACCCATACGAACATACGTGATACGGCCCTATATTATCGCCCGAACGCAACAAGCCGTATCCCGTACGTTCAGGTACAAAAAAAGCTATACCCAAAACCCACAAAACATTCGTATACGTCAAGTTTGCTCCTGCGTCATCTCATTTAGTATTTCCAGGTCAACCGAAGGTAACGGATGTGTTTGGGTATTTTCGTCTCTCCCATACAAGTTGCGTCACTAGTCACACATATTATTGCGAAATCTAATAAAAAAAACAATGTTTTTTTACCTACTTTTTGAATAATAACACAAAGGACGGGTGGTTAAACTAAACGTATATTAATGTAAGTAAGTAAATGTTGCATCACAATTCAAAATATTTTTAAAACTTTGTGAAAACGTAAATTTTTTAAACATTTTCTATCTAGAGTGCTGAGGGTCCACGAGAATGTGATGGCCGTGATGATGAACACGCTGGGCAGGAGAGCGCAGGCGCAGAGCGACGCTCAAGCGCAACCAACACCAGATCAAGATGGCCAGCCAGTTGCAAAGGAAAAGGTAAATAATATACATTTAAGGATAACTAAAATAAAACAATAGACTTTTCTGTTACGATCGGGTACTTTATCCTTCTCCATATCGCGTTCGAAAATTTCCAACATTTTTCAAGATAACACGCCATGTAACCGTTTAAATATTTTAGTTATTTACACTTTTTTTTAAGTAAAGTTTTGAAAATAAGTTTAATATGTATTTAATTATTTCATTTAAACTAGAAATAAGGATAAACATATTTAATCTGTAAAACATTTGACCATCAAGAGCGCGTAGCATCCCAGCAATTCAGTTCAACTGGCTTCAAATGTGTAAGAACTGCCAAAATTTGGAAAACCTAGATAAATTGACAGATGTCTCTGACCAAAACTAGACGCCAGAAGGCTCATGAGGAGAACAAGGGAGTTCCACGTAAATATGAAGTTTGTGATGGATGTAACGTTACCTGGTTTATTTTTAGGACACGTCTCACGAAATGGTTGTGGCCTGCTGTCGCTTCCTCTGCTACTTCTGCAGAACGGGTCGCCAGAACCAGCGAGCCATGTTCGACCACTTCGACTTCCTCCTGGAGAACTCCAACATCCTGTTGTCGCGCCCCTCTCTGCGCGGGTCCACGCCCCTGGACGTGGCCTATTCCAGTCTCATGGAGAACACGGAGCTGGCTTTGGCGCTGAGGTAACTCTTATGATGATTGGATATGAAGCTTTCTATATCATGTGCATCAGTGATATGTCAACCGCCAATTATCCTATCATCAACGACCACTTCCCAAATGAACATGTCATTATGTTCATGTTGTCAATGTCCTAGTCACCACTTACCAGAAGAGCTATTCTGGTTATTTTAAAAGAAAGTTCCTCATCCTTTTCCTCAGGCTTAAAGATATAGGCTGTCAGGTGTCATTCAGCGAATGACATTCAATAAAAATATCAATATTTCCATAGTTTAACACGTGAAAAACTCAATATTAAATAAGTTACCAACTACGTTATTATTTACTTTAAACATTATATAGATACAGTAAAACCCCTATTTTACGTTTTTCAAGGGACTGAAAAAAAAAAACTTAAACGGAGGGAAAATGTAAATCGGGGGAAATGAAAAAAAACATCTTTTTTTTTTAAAATTATCTTTGTAAATTTTTTTGGTTGAAAAAACAATACATATTTTATTTTTATTAAAAAAAAATCATGTAGGTAGATTAGTTAAGTATTGAAAAAAAACATTAAATTTTTTTTTATTAAAAAATCATATTTGTTGAATTTTTTTGTATTGAAAAAATATTTAATAAACGAATAAATCAAATAAAAACCGTAAATACTGTGTGTAAATGATGATCGCAAATAACTTCAAACAGAAAGACTTGTCACAAATTGAGTTGAAAACCGAATAGGAAAATCTTAAAATCCAACTGGACAGATCAGATGTTATAACATTTTACAAATCGCTAAAATTGAAAGCTGTCGGCAAATCACGGCAAGGCAGATAAAAATGTGACAACTGCGCCGGCGCATTGTCATGTGCGCGTCCAATCACGGCACAGATAGCTAAAATTGAAAGTGGGCGGCCAATCACGGCGTTTCGCGCCGTACGGCCGACCAATCACGGCACGACAGATAAACATGTGTCTTCTGCGCAGACTCATTGTCAAGCGCGCGTAAATCACACATTTTGAATATTTTCGACGTAAATTGCGGGAAAAAAACGTAAAAATCGGGTAATAAATGTACTAAAATACATCGGGACTGAAATAATAACACGTAATTGGCGGGAAAACGTTAAATCCGGGGACGTAAAATACGGGTTTCACTGTATTAAAATTTTCGGGACATAAACAAAACAATGCTCAATGACAGGCGGTGGCTGGTCAGCATAGATATACCACGGTGGAAAATGTCACTTTTCGAAGTCATTACTGTCTAGTGAGGTAGGTACCTTTTTACAAAATGCATTATTTATGCTATGTAAAAATAAAATAAAATTTGATTTAAATGCATTATAATTTAATGTATGTAATTGTTTTAAAAAGTTTTGGTTCAAAACCTTGTGTAACAATCTGTTTAGGATTCTTTTATTATGTCTCTAAGGAATTTAGTCTTTAAGCCTAAGGATAAGGATAAGAAATTTTCCTTAAAAAAAAAACAGAATAGCTCTCGTCACTGAACAGAAAATCCGTACAATTGTGAATTATACAGATAAAGTAACGACAAATTGACCTTACTTCGAGCACATAAAGAACGTCTTCGGTTTTCCACTTCAGTAGTCCAGTTCGACAATGGCATGACTGACGTATTTTATTGCAACACCGTTAGTGACACGACCATGTTTTAACTGACCTTCTCGTAAATAACCAATATTACTTCGTCAATCACCATTTCGCTAATGACTTTTGCTTCCAGGGAGCACTACTTGGAGAAGATTGCCATCTACTTGTCCCGCTGTGGGCTACAGTCCAACTCGGAGCTAGTGGAGAAGGGCTACCCCGACCTTGGCTGGGATCCTGTCGACGGAGAGCGGTATCTAGATTTCCTGCGTTTCTGCGTTTGGGTAAGTTCTCTCACATTTCATTGTAATATAGAAAATATGTTAACTTTCAAGATTCTGATATTAACATCTAACTCACATGAGGGCAACCTATGTTTTGATCCGACCCGTGGACATGTCTAGTTTCGATCATACCAAAAGTCGTTCAGTAACTTCAGAACTAATGTTTCAAATTCCAACATTTCTTAATCAACTTCCTCTGTACCACTTCTTTTGAAATCTGTGTTTCCCGTTGTTAATGTTAATCTCGACTCTGTGCAGAAACGGGCGGTCCGTTTGATAGATTCGCCTATCTTAACAAACGGATTGCAATCTTTGGAGCACAGATGTCGGGTGGGAATGCTGTCCTTGTTCTACCGGTATTTTAACGGAACTAGCGTCATTGATCCCTTTGGCACCGGTGCATAGTCGGGAAACACGCCAAATGTGCGCCCAACATTTTCACACGGTTGACATTTGTCACATGAGAACGGGTAGCTTCTACGACTCGTTCTTGTGTTCAACAGCTCGTTTCCTCCATCCTATAACATTGGTCTCTTCAAAACCCAAGTTCACTCCTTCCTGTCCTCTAAAACACCCTCCACACAGCATCCCCAAAGATGATGCCCTGATAAAAATTATTTCCCTTATTTATTTAAAATCATTTGAGTTGGCTAGAATCACACTAGTAGACACTTCTGCTTAAGCATTCTGGAGATGAGGGGTTCTTAATAAATCTAGTTATGGTCGCGGTTGACATCGAGATTGAAGAAAAAATTGGCAGCTAAAAGCGCGTGAAAAAGTGATAAAACGGTTTCTTAACAGAGCTCTGAAGAATGTGATTTTTCCAAGACAATTTTTGAGTACTACATCAATAAACACATTCGAAACAAATACTCCCATGTACGATCCGGTCACCCTACCCGCAACTCGAAGAATGGCAATCCGGGCCCAGACGAGAAAACTGATCTAACTCTTCGTAAGACCGCATTTAGATGTGTAATATGTGAGATAAGAACACCTTAAGAAGTCTTTGATTCACTTTGTTTTTTAAAACTGTTAAATGATTATAAATGAATGTGTCAACTCAACAGGTTAACGGCGAGAGTGTAGAAGAGAATGCCAACCTCGTGATCCGTCTCCTGATCCGTCGGCCCGAGTGCCTCGGCCCCGCACTGCGAGGCGAGGGCGAGGGATTGCTGAGGGCTATCGTGGATGCCAACACCATGTCGGAGAAGATCGCAGACAGGCGCAAGCTTGCCGACACGCAGCACGGGGGGGCTGATGGCACCATGCAGGTTAGTACCCACACTTTGAATGAAGGTTTGGCGCCCAACGTGGTGCTTTGTATGTATGTGATGTATGGAAGAGAAACGGGTGAAAGTATATGGAATATCTAGTCACTAAATGTAGCTAAGCTCATTTGAGATAAGAAGACGGCCATCGTGGAGGCCAACACCATGTTGGAGAAGATCAAGAATAGGCGCAAGCTTGCCGACGAGTTGATGGCACCATACAGGTTTGTACTGAAGGTTTGGTGCCCAACGTGGTGCTTTGCACGTATGTGATGTGTGGAAGAGAAATGGGTGACAGTACATATAATATCTAGTCACTAAACATAGCTAAGCCCATTTGAGGTTTTAAGAGGGCCATCATGGACGCCAACATCACGTTGGAGAAGGTCGCGGATAGGCGCATCGACATGCAGCGCGGTGGAATCGATGCCACCATGCACGTTAATCTATAATAATCTGAGGGAAAAAAAATAATCGGTTTTTATGTGAAGGTTTGGCGCCCAACGTGGGGCTTTATGTGATGTGTGGAAGAGAGACAGATGACAGTGAATTTTTTATCTAATAAATTAACATAGTTAAAGCCATTTGCGATGAGTCATCGTGGACGCCAACACCATATTGAAGAAGATTGCAGGTATGCACCAAGCTTGCGATATCGCAGCACAGCGGGGTCTATGTCACCATGCAGGTTAGTACCTGCATTTACTCGTATATTATGTGTGGAAACGAGAGGCGGTTATTTTGACCATAAATTTATACTTATTGGAAATTTGGCAAATAAACTTGGCACCCAACGCGGGGGGGCCTTTTCAAAATTTTAATATTGTAATAATACCCAAAACATTTTTTTAGCATGGACGCTATAATTCACAGATCACAATGGAGTTCAGCCATCCAATGCCTGAATCAGATGAAGATGAGGATTATATCGACACGGGAGCGGCCATCTTGTGCTTCTACTGCACTCTGGTGGACCTACTGGGAAGATGCGCCCCCGATGCTGGGGTCATTGCACAGGTGATTTGTTTTGGATGTACATATTAAATATCACTTGTACAGTTTATTTATTACATAAGATAACAAAAAGTTTAATTAATAAATATATATTTAAAAAATAAAATAATAATAATACATGAATAAAGCAGTGACAAAAATAAACATTTCAGAAAATATTCAAGTCAAAGCCTGAACAAGGTTTTGGTAGAGTCCATGATTTCAGACATACAAAATTTGGATAGTTTTTGGGATATCATGTCGTGCTGCGCCTCCTCCTTCTTTAGCCAACGTTTCGGACAGCATCACAGTGTCCATCATCAAGGACACTGTAACGCTGCGCAACGCAGCATATCCTGAAAACTATCCAAGAAAATACTTTGGCCATGAAATCCTGCATATCTATTAAATGATAATCTTCGAAGTTTATTTTCATATAGCCTGACAAAAATCATTTAGACTGCTACCAAAAATTTCAAGACCCTGGCTTGAGTTAACAAGTCTCGATATTAACAGTTACAATCATAATTGTGATGATCTATATAAAATATTTTTATTGATTTATATATATTTTAGGGCAAAAATGAATCTCTACGAGCCAGAGCCATCCTGAGGTCTCTGGTTCCCCTGGAAGACCTACAGGGAGTTCTGAGTCTCCACTTCACTTTGCTGAACCCGGCTGTTGGAGAGGAAAGACCTAAATCCGGTAAGGAGACATCAATAGTAGAAGTTTTTTCACATACTTAGTAGACTACCAGGTGACATGACGGGAGATTCAAATGAAGAATTACACACCAAGATTGGCAAGAAATGTGGATTTGACTGAAAATGGTATCTCACTATAGGTTTTAAATAAAGCTAATTACACAATATAAGTTTATTGCAAAGTAAAACTTTTCCATTGATTCATTTTCTCACACTGTTGGATTGGATATCTCCAAGGCCTTTGATAGGGTCTGGCGTCGGGAACTTGTCAGGAATTTGCCATCTAACGGGATCCACCCAACCCTGTGAATTTGCATCGCAGACTTCCTCAAAGGAAGAATTATTCAAACCGCAGTTGACGGTTCTTGTTCTTTTCTGCACCAAATTAATGCAGGCGTACCTCAAGGATCCGTGCTGTGACCGACGCTGTTTTTGTTGCGTATAAACTATCTCGTGGAATGTGCACCGATACACTGCTACGCTGATGACAGCACCGTTCACGGTTGTTTTCTTTTCGACAACCCCCCTTCCACTGTTGAGCTTTGAGGATAAAAAGTTAACCACCACCTCGAGAAGGTTCGTGCCTGGGGTAGGGCCAATCTGGTCAGCTTCAACATCTCAAAACCAAAGTGTTCACGCCAGTTCATCGGTCACCTACTTCCAAATAATGCATTCGATTGTATGCAACGAATGGTAATGTTTATCTCCCTATAAGTTTTAAAAGTTTTTCACTGAAGTACATAATATAAGTTTTATTTTAAGGTAAAACTTTTCTATAAATTCATTTTTGGTAAATCGACATCTAATATTTAAAAAATTTTGTGCATATATTGAGTACTATACCAAAAAATATATTTACCTCTTGTAACTTTATCTAATAAGACAAGATATAAAAATTAAAATAAATTTACCCTAAATTATATTTTCTAACGTGTATGTTACATTTCTTTAAAAACTTAATTTAAGTATGGGAAAGGCGTTTTATATCATTAAAACTCAATTTATGCTGTAGAAATGAGATCTCTGAGGCGAATGTGTGGTAAAGCCATGTACGATCGTCTGAAAAATGTTGAGATTCCCAAAGAATATAAGGCTAATGTAAGAGTAATGAGTAAGATAAAGAAAGGGATCTTTTAGAGGGAATGAATGAAGAATGGAGTGTAAGAAGAATATATGACGCAAATGTGAATGCAAGAAGAAGCCGGGGACGTCTGTGGAAGACATGGCGCGATCAAGTGAAACAAAAATTAGAGTCGGGCCATGTCAGAAGTTGAAATAACAAGAGAGAATGTATGAGACCTTGTATGAATGTGAATGAAGCAAGAAGTATATGCCAAGATCGAGTTGTTTGGAGGTCCGTCCTCTCTGCAAGAAGAAGCCGGGGACGTCCGAGGAAGACATGGCACGATCAAGTGAATCAAATACTTGAATCAGGCCATATCAGAAGTCGGAATAACAGAAGAGAATATATGAGACGATGTATGAATGTGAATGAAACAAGAAGTGTATGACAAACAAGATCGAGTTGTTTGTCAGTCTGTCCTCTCTGCGTACCCTTGCGGTAAAATGGCGTGATGGTTGGTTAATTTGTTAACAAAGAGAGACCCCATGTTAGGATAAATCCGGGGAATGAGTTTATCATGTGATATTTTTGCAGATATGCCATCCGGTCTCATCCCTGGTCACAAGCAGAGCATAGTCCTCTTCTTGGAGAGGGTGTACGGCATAGAAACCCAGGAGCTGTTCTTCCGTCTTCTGGAGGAGGCATTCCTTCCTGACTTGAGGGCTGCCACCATGCTGGATAGGGTAAGTCAGAATTATTCTTTTTCATAATCGGGGATACAGTTTTGGACATATACGTCCCTCAAATTTCTTCAGCTTTGCCGATTCATTGCGGCTGTCACCTAAGATATTAGTCGTGACATAATTTCTGTTAGTCGTTTCATTAGTGCTGAGGATTGTGACTTCTAAATTCCATTATGAACCAGGCTCTTCCATTCATTAAGGTCCTTGATCAGTCGAATGGATCGATGACTCCGCTGCTACTTCCTTCAACTTTTTCAGCAAACACTAACTTCTCCAAGTTCAATTTCTAATTTTAATTACAAAACTTACCAATAATTATCTAATTTTTTCAGAATGACGGTTGTGAATCGGACATGGCTCTGTCCATGAATCGGTACATCGGCAACTCCATCCTGCCTCTCCTTATCAAACACTCCAAGTTCTACAATGAAGCCGAGAACTATGCGAGTCTTTTGGATGCTACTCTCCACACTGTTTACAGGTACGTCCAAGTTGAAAGATTAGAACATTATTCGAAATTAAATAATAATTAACATTATTCGAGTATTTACTCGTGGTTAATTTTAATTTCCAAATTCTTACTGAAGTACTACCAATAAAAGACATTTTGGCCCGCCACCTTGTGGAGCTATCCCGTAACTGTTATATTCTTTTGATTTCAGATTGTCGAAGAACCGAATGCTCACCAAGGGACAGAGGGAGGCCGTATCAGACTTTCTGGTGGCTCTAACCTCTCAGATGCAGCCGTCCATGTTGCTCAAGCTGCTGAGGAAACTCACTGTTGACGTGGAAAAACTGTCAGAATACACTACCGTTGCTTTGAGGGTATGTTAACTCTCGATATTTTAGGATAATTTACATGAGGACAGTCTGCTTACCTCAAGTCATTTTTCCTATGTTTCACCTTATTCCTTTAACAGTAGTCAAGTCCCTTTACTAAAGTTCATCAGGGTTGTAATTGGATATTCGGTCATGTCTCTCGGTTCCACGACATTCAACTCTCCAGGTATTTAAGCCTTCTTCTTATCAATTGGGTACATTTTCATCATAGATTCTAATCTATTTACCAGTACTTCCTTATAGTCTTAAAACTATAAATGAAAAGAATTCTGTAAGAATAAAAGTTTATTGAAACTAGGTCAAATTTGCCGACAAAAGTAATTAGTGATAAATGAGTTTTAAATAATAATTAATGCCTATTACATCGGGGAGTGAGCAAACAATTAGATTACCACTCAGACTTGGCTGATACTACATAATTAGGGGCTAATTGCAAATCTACATTCACAAAAGCATCGTCTTAATTAATTAAATAGGGCGCCATGTTATTATTATAGTAACAATTAAATTGAAGCTCAAGAGAGTGAATAACTGGGAATTATATATACTATTTCGCAAGGTCCTTGACTGGATCTCCAATGGCCGCCTTGAATAATTTGCTATCCGTGTGGAACGCTCCCTCCTGTAACACTGTCAAACAGAGACTGGCGATATTGTCGGGAAGCTACCGGAACGTTCTTTCATGCGTAGGGATGGTGTTGTATCATTTGCAATGTCAAATGTCAAAGAAAATAGTGAGGCAGGTACTTAAATCGTTGCAAAATGAATAGAATTTTCATCATTCCCTTCACATTTCCCACATATTCCTTCAACAATAACCCAGTTTCTTTAATAATGTTTCACTAGGCGATGTCTGATCCACATCAGAGACAATCGGCATTCCTACTACATGGAAAATCGTCTACTGAGCATTTGGTTTTTAGTGTACCTATGTCTTTTTAAGAAAATTAAAAAAAAGTGTTAAAGTGGCAGGGAACCGTCACAAAGACATTAAAAACCACCTACTCAATATAATGATCCTCTATATTCCAGCTCCTGACGTTGCACTACGAGCGCTGCGCCAAGTACTATGGCTCCACTGGTGGCCAGGGTCTGTACGGGGCATCTTCTGATGAGGAGAAACGCCTCACCATGATGCTGTTCAGCAACATTTTCGACTCCCTCAGCAAGATGGACTACGATCCGGAGCTTTTCGGAAAAGCGTTGCCTTGCCTTACTGCCATTGGTGAGTTATCAAAGAGGAAAACCGTGTACAGAATGTGTAATACAATAATATGAAAACTTCAACAGTTCTCTTTGAATATTAGAGATGGCAGCACTTTCTAAAATTAAAATATTTAATAAACAAGGAAATTCACCACTTCTCAGTATGTTCACATTATCAAAACAATATAATAACGCATTTAAATAAATCGATTAAGAAAACATTATAATTTAAGTACGGGGGAAACACATTATAAATTTAAAAACCTCACAGAATAGAGAATATTAATTATTTTCTAACTGAATCGGATTTACCGGTAATAAATCATTATTTTTAAAAACCCGTCCAAATTAGAATTGGGTGGGAGAGTGAATAAAATCATATAGATAAGTCGTCACAATGTGAATTAACTGCAGTTTGAAAATGGACCTGAATGCCGAAACAGCTGTCGCAATAATAAAAACTGAAATACTTGCAGAACTTAATAATAATATTATTAAATTTAAAATATATGGAGTTCTACGAATTAAACACAAAAATAATTAATAAATAATAGTAAAAAAAAAATAAAATAAAAAATTCTTTCTATATATGAATTTTATTGTTTGATTCCTCATTGTTTACTAAACTGTTTTCTGTTCAGGTTGCGCCCTACCACCGGATTACTCTCTGTCCAAGAACTACGATGACGAATTCTACGGAAAAGAGCAATCATCAGGTAAAAAACAGCAATATTACACATATTCGAGTACAAAGATAACACAAAAAAGCTAAAATCCCTTCAAATGTAACTTATAGAAATTTTCTGAATACACGTATCCATATTTTTTAAATTCAATTTCTACAAACATTACAGATTTTTAATCTAATTCATTATGAGTGTACCATTTATGCAGTGTATATACAATTCCCAAAACATAGATCGATTTCTTGATCTACTGTATCCGAAGGTCGCGGGTTCAAATCCCGGCATGCGCAAGTTAATTTTATTTAATTAATTTATGCTGTTTCATAATTAATTCATTTGAAAATTATATATAGTATATTTGCGCACGTTCCAGAGTGGAAGATAATCTCAGTATCGCCCTGGTGAAAGACCACCATTCAGAATTGAAATGTTGCTTGAAATGGCTTTTAGCCGTGTTTGGTGACCGGATCTGAATAGCCAGGTATTTCCCCATCTTCCTCTTCCCTTCTCCTTCCCCTCCCCAATACCTTAAGCCTCATAACATTCCCCAATTGGGAATGCCAGTCTCACTGGCTCCAGACGGTTGGGAGCAGTTGGAACTCTTGTTAGGTATTCATATAAAAAAAACAAAAAATGTACCTTCTATTGTGCGGCTCGCTCAAATGTACGGGAGGTTGTGATGACATCCTCGACAGTGAAACACTGTTAAATACGAGGTGTGTTCAAAAGAAAAGGTGAATTTCGAATATTTTCGAAAAGTATTTATTTATTCATCAATATCCATTTTCTCCCCTTCAAAGTAACCCCCCTCAGATATAATGCATTTATGCCAGCGCTTCTTCCAATCCTCGAAACACTTTTGGAATGCCCTTTTCGCTATAGCCATCAGCTCGTTCTTCGATTCTGACTTTATCTCATCAATTGTGGCAAAACGCTTTCCTTTCATTGGTCTCTTCAGTTTCGGGAATAGGAAAAAGTCGCAGGGAGCCAAATCTGGTGAATACGGTGATTGAGGCATGATTACAGTGTTGTTTTTGGCCAAATAATCACAAACAAGCATTGATGTGTGAGCTAGTGCATTATCGTGATGCAAAATCCATGATTTGTTTTTCCACAATTCCGATCGTTTGAGCCGTATTGCTTCACGCAAACGTTGCATAACTTCCTTGTAGTATTCCTTATTAACCGTACGACCTGTTGGCAAGAACTCATGATGCACCACGCCATTGTAATCGAAGAAAACGGTGAGCAAAACCTTCACATTTGATCGAACTTGGTGTGCTTTTTTCGGTCTTGGCTCTTCTGGCCGCTTCCATTGGGATGATTGGGCCTTGGTTTCGACGTCATAACCATATACCCACGTTTCATCACCAGTTATGACCCTTTTGAGCAAATCTGGATCGTCGTTGACGTCATTCAACAACTCTTGAGCGATACTAATGTGACGTTGCTTTTGCTCAAAATTTTGCAATTTCGGAACAAACTTCGCTGCCACACGTTTCATGCCCAAAACATCCGAGAAAATTGCATGGTATGAGCCGATTGATATGCCAACATTCTCTCAAACTTCCCTAATAGTGATTCGACGATTTTCCAAAACCATTTTCTTCACTGTTTCAATTTTTTCTTCGTTTGTTGATGTGGTTGCAACTCCAGGATTATAATCCCATTTTTTACATTTATTTATAAATTTTATTGTAAATTCATAAAAAAAATATATAATATAGTTAATAATAAACCTCTACATTCATCAACGAATGTGGCCTTAGTCCGGTGGCTGAGGATCTACCAGCTTACCATTTGATACCTGCTGGCGGTCAGGCGGCCGATTTCCTTACTGCTCACGCAGCTTTGGTAATATCACGAGCAAGTGAGATGGCACGAATCACCCACCACTGTGGGAGTAGAATGAGGGAAACGTGTAGCTGCGGGTATGGTTTCAGCGCGCAGGAAATATTATTTGTGGCAAGGAATGATAAATACGTATCAAATTAAGGATAGTAATTTAAGAGATTTCGACTGCCCCTCTTGCGAAAGGGAAGGATAATGAGCTAATGGAACTACTTTTCCAGGTGGCCCGGATAACCCGCAGTATGACCCCCAACCCATCAATACCAGCTCTGTTGCCCTGAACAACGATCTGAACACCATCGTTCAGAAGTTTTCCGAACATTACCATGATGCCTGGGCCTCCAAGTAAGGACAATTTCTCCATTATATTTGAAATAAAAAATAGTAATAGTTTATGTCAGATATTTTACATATGTATCAACAATTACACGATTATTTAAAAAAGATGTATTAATTTACCATGTAACCAAGATTTCTTTTTTTTTTTAATATTTCACATGTAATTTGTATGAAATCTGGCGCCCAACGTGGGGCCGGATTTATATTTTTTCAATCACTTTAGCTCTAAAATCGCTTTTGTAAGGTCTATAGACTGAGGAAGATATGACACAAACAAGTAAATCAAATACTTAAGTCGGGACATGTCGAGGGTCAGATTAACGGAAGATTATGTATGAATGTGAATGGCGCAAATAGTGTTTGCCAAGACAGATTTGTTGGGGATTTCATCCTCTTTGCCTACGTTTACGGTGAAACGGCGTGATGGTTAATTAATTAGTTACATAGAATTAGACATACTATTTATGTGAAATTTGGCTCCCAACAATTGGCAATTTTGTGTTTTTTATATTTTGATCATATCCGCCTGTAATCAAGTCTGATTGGTATTTTGGATGGCTCTTACAAAGATGGTTTTACGTCTGCCTTTAGTTTCGATACAATTTTTTTTTTTACTTTACTCTTGCAATGGTGTTTCTTTTTCGACTTGCAGGAAACTGGAGAATGGCTGGGTATATGGAGAAAGCAGGTCCGAATCGCAAAAGGCTCACCCCAGACTCAAGCCGTACAATATGCTCAATGATTATGTAAGTTGCAATATTATGTTTTATGACCAATGTTTCGAACAGCCTTGCAGCGTTCATCTTCGGCTCACATGTGATGATGAACAGAAACATTGGGTCAAAAAGGAGGAGAAAGTACAACATGGCTAATTATTTAAAAATCCTGAAGTCCAGGAAACCGTTTTGGACTGAATGCGAAAGACTGCTTCTATCGCTTCACTTCCCGAAGAGTCGATTCATTTAAGTTTATTACTTTAAAAAATTAAATTTTAAGGCATTTTTAAAGATTTACATGATTAAATAAGACAGTATAATCATCAAAAATAATTATAAATAATAAAAATAGATAAAAGAAAGAAGGTAACAATAAATTGCATACAACACATACTGGTATTATACAAGTAGCAACAAAACTTTATGTTTAAACGCAGCTTCATTGATACTAAATATGTCCATATCCGAAGTGATTCTATTTAACAGCAAGATTGCCCTCCCCACCGGCATGACCATTGGCAAGTTGGTCCTGCAGGTCGGGAGATCAAATAGTCTATGCTGTCGGTGACGGAGATAACCATCGGGAACATAGAAATGAATGCTCTCCATGATAGCTGAGTTTTCGAACCATCCACGAATCAGTCTGAAGAAATGTGTAACAATGTGTACATCCCTTCTGACCCCCAATGGTTCATTCTGGCCTTGAAATTTTTGGTACCAGTCTTAATGACTTTTGTAGGGCTTTACCAAATTTTCTCTCAAATTTATATTTTTGTCCTCTTTTTGTCATTGCTTCATTCTTGTATTATGTATGTGCTGTTATTTTTCTGTAGCTCTTGTTTATTTCATTTCGTGACGGCAATATAACCCGGCGATACAAATTTTAAGATTGCCGATTCAAACTTATTTATTATTTTTGGCATTGAAAATAACAGAATTTTTTTTTCAGGAAAAAGAGCGCTACAAGGAGCCAGTCAGAGAATCACTAAAGGCGCTTTTGGCCATCGGGTGGTCCGTGGAGCACTCAGAAGTGGATATTCCCACTTCAAATAGGAGTTCCATGAGGAGACAGTCCAAAACCAATGTGGTATTGTATTTGTTACACTGTACCATAAATGTTACTAGTATGTTACCCCGTAGTCTGTAGCCATAAATTTAAAGCTAGTATTTTGTAACACCCTATACTTTTGTTATCCAAGCATATGAGAACGTTGCTTTTACGATAATTAAAAAAAAAACTAGAATTTTTTTTTTTATAGACATAAAAATTATACGTTTGTACACACACTCAGTCCTTTATATTAGTTTGCAGCGAAATATGCATGATTAATTTAAAAAAAAAAAAAAAATTGTTTAAAAAATGTTTGCTTGAACCCACTGACTTTAGAATTAATAGATTTGCCCTAAGTACGATTTTGACGGCTGGAAGCAAAGGTCACGTGACACCCAATTTGGCACCAGCTTAATTCACAGCCATCCACTGCTGTAAGCAATTTACAAAACATTTATAAAAAAGGGTAAACTATATTCATACTCAATTGTTTTTTGTAAACACGCGGAACCTTTTTACTTAGTTGCTATTTTACTTAAATTGGCATACCTAGCTCGCCCCTCTTATTTGGGTTTTTTTTTTTATAAACTCCATACGGGAGGCCCTGAGGAAAAGACTAGGTCATCTTTGAGGATGCTGTGTAGAGGATATTTTTAAGGAGAGGAAGGAGTGAACGTGGATCTTGAAGATACCCACGTTGTAGGAGGGAGGAAACACAGAGGCTGGCAAGTCGTTCCACAGCCGGGCTGTTGAACACAAGAACGAGTCGTAGTAACGACCCGTTCTCATGTGACAAATGTCAACCGTGTACAAATGTTGGGTGCTCGTTTGGCGTGTTTCCAGACTGTGCACTGGTGCCGTAATGATCAGTGACGCAAGTTCCTCAGAGCATGTTCAATTGAAATACCGGTAGAACGATGAAAACATTCCCACCCGTTTGTTAAGATAGGGGAATCTATCAAACGGACCTCCTGTTTCTGCACAGAGAGTTTTTTAAAAGTATTTTTGGACTCCAGACCAGAGGTGGTTATCAAATTCAACAGTGGGGTGCACTAGGTTTCTTCCCCTTGCGTATTAGGGCATCTCTATGTATTATTTGCTATATGCTTCAACTATATTACATTCTAATTTTGAACACCAAATATTTTTAACAAGTAGCCTTCAACTTAACAAATTATACACACTTGTACTTTATTTTAACATATATTTATATTGGTTAGAATACTGTGTATTTAAAAAAGTCACAATATAACAGCTTTTTACGAAAAAAAGAAGTAGCAATCATTGTCCAAATAGCACAACTATAATATTGTAATTTCTTGTTCTAACGGCCGTTCTTTCCAACTTTACTGATCAACTGTTGAGCTGAAAATTTGCCTCAACACTGTTCAAATGTACAAATACGCTCTTCCCAACAAAATATTCAATCAAGATTTTATTTTTAGTTCCCCTCAACAGGGGACTAGTTATAAAAAGTGTCAACGTCGTGAATATATATCACCGAAATGTTAAATATCCTTATTGGTTTGCGATCTATTTTACGCGACCCAAATATTGAATGTCAAGGATTTATTTCCATTTTCAAATGTCAAAAACATGTTTTAAATAAAACTGAAGAGAACCTAACTTATTTTACTTATTATAAGCTACATTTTGTTTTGTTTTTCACGGAAGAGAAACGTCAAATGTACGCAAGGAATAATGTACGTTCGCGGCATTTGATTGACTATAAAAGTGGGCGGGCACTATTTTATTCTCTATGAAAGTGGGCGGACACTTCCATAGAGAATTTAGGATGTTCAACGATAAAAAATGCTTGAAAACAGGCAAACAGAGCGTTACTCAACAAAACACTTGGCTGATCGGTGCCTCAGACTGATCATTCGAAAAGTGGGAAGAACGGCCGTTAGCCATTGAGGTATATAAATTGAGTCTACGTTGTGTCTATGTCGATGTCGCCCGAATCCTTCCGACCTCGAATGCATTTGAGTTACCGGAGTGCCTACTTCATATGCTCCTTGAGTTTTTTTAACATTGAAACAGCTAATTTACATGAATATTGCTTATGGTAAAACTGATGAAAGGTTACACCATTGCTTTTTCTATCTTTTCCATTACAACTTGTCCAATCATGTAGGCATTTTGCAGATATCATCGGAGATCCATACCCGGCGAGCGCTTGTAATCGACTGAAGTCCGTGTTAACTCTATAATAATAATATCTTAACTATAACTAAAAGACATGTATAATATAATAATGTAAGTGTAGAGTGGTTTATAAAGTAAAATAGAAAATAATATAATAACAGTTATAGTTGAAGTTTCACATAACCCGCCTCACTAGGCACCTGGCTAGCCTGTGTTGAGGCAGTCATTTTGCAAATTATTTTATAATTTTAAAATACCTATGAATAAACACTTATATTGAGAATTGTTTCGTAAATCGTTGAGTCAATAATTTCGTATTTGGGTGCACCGGTAAATGCCCTATCATTACTTTTAATCCAATTTTTTACATTGTGTTTGAATATTTTTTGTGAATCAGATTTTTTTATGATAACCGAAAGAATGTTGTAACTTCTCATCGCAAAGTACCTAAAATTCCGCTGCCCAAAAGTAGTATGTTGCCCATATTTAGAAAGCCAATGTTTACTAGATTTGTATACCTTAACGTTCTAAGCACCTGTTTTCCCCCGTAATAACGATGTTTGTTGTAATAATAATTGTCCTGTTTCTAATGATTGTTCCATGTGTAAATAATTATGTGTTTTCCCCTTCAAAAATGCTCTCGTCCCGTTCCACGCTTGATCCAGCCGGGTGATCCAGTTGAGGTATTTAATCATTAATTACATGTCGAATTTCCATATGTCCACAAATAATGTGAAAGTACCTTACTTTGCAAACAAATTCCATGAGAAAATGAATGATATAGAATTATTCAAGATGGTGGATTCAATTTCGCACGTTCTACCGTGATACAGTGACATCCAGTTTGCTCAAATTGGTGACGCCAACGACAAATGCTCTTTCTAGCTGGAGGTTTAATGTTAAAATGGAGATGAAAGGTACGCTGCACTACAGCTGCCGACTCAGTTTTACAGAACTCACAACACAGAAAACATTTTGTTCCATAGCAATAATTTAACTTCCAGCTGATGTAAAATGGCTGCTTGGTGGTGCGAGCACTCTAGTGGTCGTTTGCGCAACTATGAGTGATCTAGCGGTGGGGTTCGAAACTTTCGGACCTCCTCTTTCAATTGCTCCTTAGATCATTTACATCTAATGTATAATTCAGGAATTGTAGCGGTACGAAGAGTATCATTTTGAATCACCTGTATTATGAAATTTGAAATTCCTTCTAAAATCTTATTTATAAATCCCGAAAAATTGGAAATCCGGCACTGCTACTCCCAACAAAAATACATTTTCCATCGATTTCCATGTTTTAATTTCTAGTTTATATTCGCTAAATATCCTCCTATTAGTGAACATTTTCCGGATACTTACGAGAGTCAACTAAATCTTTATAATGAAGATGGCGAATATACTAAACTAGTACAGAGTTAAGTTCTAAGGTAGAGAATTCTAGTAAACTGGGTGTAATTTTAAGGTAGAAATAATATTATTGTTAAGAATTAATATTGTTATAACTACCACTACCCCTACCCCTACTCCTACCCCTATCCCTTTCACCACATAATCAATTCCAAATCCTTTCCATCTCTCGTAAATATACTTCCCAAATACATAAACTCATCCACTTGCTCCAAGTATTCATAAGTTGTCCACAAATGTTTTTTTTTTTAAATAAATTTATAGTATGAACATATTGTTTATAACTTGGATTGTAGAATAAAATAAAACAGAATCAGGGTGCTCGAAATTGAAACATTTTGCAACTGAAGTCGAATGTTGTTCCATTTTTGTTCCCCATACATTCCATTTTTTTAACATAAATTTAACCATTTGCTCCCTCCGGTTACCTAGAAGGTTATGTTGAAGTATACCACATTGTTATTGCTAAAAAATACATTATATTGTCTTGAATTCGACCCTGTAACCTATTCCAGCGCTGAGATAATACAGTTAATAATGTTACATACATACGTAGATACAATTTTGAAATTTATATATTAGATTAGGAATAAAAACATCAATGAAAAATTGTCATTATATTAAGGAGGTAAACCACCATCTTAATTTTTGCCGTTTATAGCTCATACACAGTGTCTGGAAACTAGTGTTAGAAGCGAGAAATTGATAAATCTGCATCACATAGATAACAACAACAGAAAAACTTTTTTTTATTTGTATTAGATTACAAATAAAAACATGAACATCAATGGAAAATTATCATTATGTTAGAGAGTTGAACCGCCATCTTAAATTTTGCCGTTTATAGCTCATACACAGTGTCTGGAAACTAGTGGTAGAAGCGAGAAATTGATAAATCTGCATCACATAGATAACAACAACAGAAAAACTTTTTTTATTTGTATTAGATTAGAAATAAAAACATGAACATCAATGGAAAATTATTCTTATGTTAGAGAGTTGAACCGCCATCTTAAATTTTGCCGTTTATAGCTCATACACAGTGTCTGGAAACTAGTGGTAGAAGCGAGAAATTCATAAATCTGCATCACATCTCTATTATATATATTTATGTTATCTAACAGAAAAACTTTTTTTTTTAGTTAAAAATAATAAAATTTCGGCAATTAAGGGGTTAAAAAACTTCTGGAACCGGATCTACACTTTAACTCATTTTGAAAGACAATACACAGCTGATAGTAACCCCGAAGCTATCCATTGTTTCAAATTATACCTAAAAATTCCAACTTGAGACTCAAAAATAAAAACTGAAATCAAAAACAAAATTATACCATAAAGTCGACTCTAAATGTGGTATAGATTGACCAGTTTCCCGCTTGTACCACAAGTTTCCGGACACCATGTATATATTATCTTCCGCTGAATCTTAGAAGGCGTAATAATATAAAAATAATTTAATGCGAAAAAAAATAATGATTTTAATTAGATCCCTTTTTAAATTAAAGTTAATAAAATGGTTGATATTGCCAGGTCGACTCCGCCACCCCGTTCAACTACAACCCGCACCCAGTGGACATGACCAACTTGACACTGTCCAGGGAAATGCAAAACATGGCGGAAAGGTTGGCCGACAATGCGCACGACATCTGGGCCAAGAAGAAAAAAGAAGAACTGATGGTGAATGGAGGTAAGAACGCTTTAAATTCTTTTAATGATAATAATAAATGTTTATTCCGGTATGTGGGGAGGTTAGTGCAGTCCCACACATTCCATATAAAATATACATGCAATAGTTATAAAAAATAAACAAAATATGTACAAGAGTTTGAAAAAAAATAAAAATAAAAAGTTAAATAATTATAAGACAGTAGTATAAGGTGAAACATCACACATAAAACAAAAATTAAAATAAATAAATAAAAAATAAAAAAATAAAATAAGATTAAAATAACTCCTTTAGGGTGCTGCGGCATTTATATTGTGAGGGGCCAATATATTTGTCCAGTATGCGTCGATGCTGGAGGCTGGACTGAGGCCCGCCTCAGAGGGATGATGAGGATATTCCTGGAGCTGTTTATTCTTTCCCTCATTCCAGCCACCCTGGATCTTATAAGGGCTGCAAAACCGGAAACTCGCCCCTCCGTGAACATACTGGAAGCACTGCAGTATCTGGGGAGGCCAAACATTATGCGGAAGGCGTTATTATACTGTACACGAAGTCTTTCCATACTACTCTTTTTGTAGTTTGCCCAGAGTTCGCAGGTGTACAACGTTGCGCAGAAGGCAAGGAATAGAGTCCTTTTCACAGCGGTACTAAAAAGGCGAAATCTTCTACTGAGGTTTTTTTTTTTAAAAGGTATTTTAATTTACGCATTCAAAAACCAGGATAACTTTGAACATACAAACTCGGGTCGATGCACATACAACAGCATACATTCCACCAACCTCCCTCTAGCAATAAAAACCATTACAAAATTACATGACTTCATAGAAGTACTAAGTTATGGATTATGGAAATGGGAAGGAAGAATACAGATATGATGTTGCAACCGAACAGAGAATAATGGTCACGATGTGTTTTCTCGTAGATTTTAGAATTTTTATTAATTTATTGCATTATAATGTTCCTCGGGTAATATTTTAACATAATTACGAAAACTCAATTTTTTATTTTTTATATCCGCACAAGAGTCCCAACTGGTCCCAACCATCTGGAGCCAGTGAGACTATGGCATAACCAATTGGGGAATGTTGTGAGGCAGAAGGTAATGGGGAGGGGAAGGAGCCATTTCAAGGAACGTTTCAATTCTGAATGGTGGTCTTTCACCAGGGCGATACTGAGAGTATCTTCCACTCAACTTAAAATATTTAACAAACTTACAAAAAGCTTGACCCAATTTATAATTCATACATAAAGCCATGTACCGGGGGTGTTAGTTGAAGTTTGCCGGTTTTACTCATAGATGTCGCTAGAGATATGTATACATTTCTATGATTTGGCATCTATGTCATATTTTTCTATGGACATTAACCTTCAAAAATACACAAGTTACATTCTGTCAAAATAATAGTGTCATAGTTGGTTACCTCAGTGAATATGTTCGAGTTTCGTTCCAAGTAAATCGCATTTGCGGCATTCGTTGCTTTTCTTATTTCATCAAAAGAAAAAGCAGTTGAAGCTCGTCGGTTGCTGGTAGAAAGTTATGGTGAACATGCTCCAGTGATTAGAACATGTGAGACATGGTTTCGTCAATTTAAAAGTGGAGATTTCGATTTAACAGACAATGAACATCCTGGTGCAATGAAAAAGTTCGAAGACGAGGAATTGCAGGCGTTATTGGATGAAGACCCAACCCAATCGCAACAACAATTGGCCCAAACACTTAATGTGACCCGAGGAGCAATTTGCCAACGTTTAAAAGCCATGGGAAAGATCCAAAAGTATGGAAAATGGGTACCACACCAAATGAACGATAGACAAATGGAAAATCGAAAAACCATTTGTGAAATGCTGCTTCAAAGGTTCGAAAGGAAATCTTTTCTGCATCGAATTGTCACGGGGGACGAAAAATGGATTTATTTCGAGAACCCGAAGCTGAAAAAATCATGGCTTTCACCTGGTGAGGCCGGCCCATCGACTCCAAGGCCAAATCGCTTTGGCCGTAAGACAATGCTCTGTGTTTGGTGAGACCAGTGTGGTGTGGTGTACTTCGAGTTATTAAAACCTGGTGAGACGGTGAATACGGATCGCTACCGACAACAAATTATCAATTTGAATCATGCGTTGATTGAAAAGCGGCCGGAATGGGCCCGAAGACATGGCAAAGTTATCCTACAACTGTACAACGCACCGCCTCATACAGCTAAAGTAGTGAAGAACAATCTCAAAGCATTAACTACTGTAACAATTTTTTTTAATTTTATTTTTTTTTATTATTATTAGATTTTTTTGTCTTTTATTATTATCTTCTCTTCTTTTCTTCTACTTTCTTTTCATTTCTTTTCTTTTCTTTAATACTATTACTAGTGATAAATTACAAAATTTACACGACAAATTCATATTTTCCTGCTATTGTACAACAATATTTCAAGTTATGATCTGATTAATTAAGCGATAATCACTCACCAAACACAAGAACCTTGTTTCTTTATGGTGAGGAATAGCTATATTATATTTTTGTTACACTATATGAATCATGTCTTATTTATATACTCTCTGTAAAAAAAATGATCATATTAAATAAAATAAAAATAAATAAAAAATAAAATTGAATTGGGAAATATTATCGCACCTGCCGTACTCTCCAGACCTTGCCCCGTCCGACTATCACCTTTTCGCATCGATGGGACACTCACTCGCAGAGCGAGCAGCGCTTCGCCAATTTTGAAAAAGTCAAAAAATGGCTCGTCGAATGGTTTGCCTCGAAAGAGATATTTTTTTTTTGGAACTGTATCCATGATTTGCCTCAAAGATGGGCAAAATGTATAGAATCCGATGGTCAATACTTTGAATAAAAAAAAATTGAGATTCCCTTGAGAATTAAGCGTTTTCTTTATTGAAAAAACCGGCAAACTTCAACTAACATCCCTGGTACATTGTGACCTTAGAACGGGTACCCCAGTAAGGTCACATTTTGTCCAACCTTTGTAAAACATTGTGGAAATAAATAAAAAAAATTAAATTTGAAATAAAATCTCTTCTAATTATCCATGAGCCTTTTGGCGTTCAGCTTTGGACATGGGTTTCCCTCAAATTACTCCAGTTTTGCCAGTTTTTGGTTCTCACCCGTCTTAAGTCGGCAGTTATATTTACATTTTTAGAAATCAATGATTATTTGCATTTTAATTCCAAACTAACTAACTAACCGTCACGCCGTTTCTCCACAGGGGTAGGCAGAAAGAACAGACTGCCAAATAACTCGATCTCGGCATACACTTCTTGCTTCATTCACTTTCATACATTGTCTCATACATTCTCTTCTATTATTCCGACTTCTGACATGGCCCGACTCAAGTATTTGATTCACTTGATCGTGCCATGGCTTCCTCAGACGTCCCCGGCTTCTTCTTCCATTCACGTTCGCGTCACACAATCTTACACTCCTTTCTTCGTTCATTCGCTCTAAATGCCCAAACCATCTAAGCGTCCCTTTCTTAATCTTACTCATTACACTTACATCAGCCTTGCGTTTTTTACGAATCTCAATATTTTTCACACGATCATACATGGTTTTACCACACATTCGCCTCAGAGATCTCATTTCTACGGCATTCAGTTTATTTTCATCCTTCCTCTGCCAATTCAATGCCTCACTGCTATACATCAGGGTTGGTTTCAGAACTCCATTGTGGACTGCTTCTAATCTAATCTCTGTTTTTTTTTTGTATTACAGGTGGAATCCATTCGCAACTGGTTCCTTATGATCTCCTCACTGACAAGGAGAAAAAGAAGGACAGGGAACGCTCGCAGGAATTCTTGAAGTATCTTCAGTACCAGGGTTACAAACTGCACAGGTCATTTTCATGAACTCTTATTCTTCTTTAGTCGTTCCTTGATTGCTGATAATTGTGACCTCCACTCCGATGGCCCTGGTGAACTAGGCTCCTTCACCCCTCACAGTCCTGCGCCACAAGGAGAGCATGTGACACCAACATTCCAGGGGCTTGTGATTCTTGATCAGTTCAGCCAAATATCCGAGATTGGCGATACGGTACACTAGCGCCCTCTATCAGCCCGGGTTGTGCGAAATGATTTTTTTAAAATTTTTTTATATATTTTCTGTGAAATATATTTTAACTAAATTAAAGAAATCGATAATCTTTAAAATAAATATTAATTAACCTACATATGACTACTTCTTTTCTGATCACAAGTGAAAAAAATATATTAAAGAGGCTATTAGGTCTCTACTAACAGTTATAAGCCTCGCCGGTCGCCGTTCGCTTTCGGTCAGTTGTTTTAGAAAGGGAATAAAATACTTATTTAATAAATTGTGAGAAGTTTTCTTATGAAAACTTCTTTTGGCTTAACATATCACTTTTTATCTGTAATTTTTTTATTTACATTATACTTTAATGATGAAATTTAAATAATAATATATTGTTAAAGCATAGATAAATACAATTTTTAATCACTAATTATTTTTATTGAGATTTCAAAACCTCATTGTAATATTTAATCATTGAATAAAATAATATTAACATAACCTAAATGAAACATGAAGCCGGAAAAAACAACAGAAAATAAAAAGCATCTTGGACTCGAATCTAATAATAATAATAATTCATGGAGAATAATATTGACAAATCTTGAAATTGAGATATGATATCGATGAAGATAACATAAATTGAACTGGTCTCATTAGCTAAGTTGGTTAAGCGGTTGCCCCGAAAGGCAGAGGTCCTGGGTTCGAATCCCAGATGCGACTGTAATCTTTTTATTTTCTGTTGTTTTTTCCGGTTTCATGTTTCATTTGGGTTATCTTAATATTATTTTCTTCAATGATCATATATAAATAAATAAAATAATGATAAGAATTGTGATATGTTAAGCCAAGAGTCTTTATGAGACAACACGTCTGTTTGGTAAAAAGTACATAACAGTGATTGTGGTACTAATGTCCCCTTTGATTCCAGGCCCTCCCGCGCTGGTCAGTCCGAGACCGAGCAAGCGGCAGCCGGGGTGGCTGTCGAGCTTCGTTTCGCCTACTCCCTGCTGGAGAAGCTGATCCAGTACCTAGACAGGGCCACCATCAACATGAAGCTGCTCAAACCTTCAACCACCTTCAGCAGGAGGACGTCCTTCAAGACCAGCACCAGGGATATCAAGTTCTTCTCCAAGGTCAAAACCCAGTCAATATTATTTTAATAATGTTCAAATTGATTTTTTTTTATTAATTCACTATCAAATTTAATAATATTATTATTAAGTTCTGCGTGTATTTTAGTTTTTTATTATTTATTATTATTATTTATTATTATTATTTATTATTATTATTTATTATTATTATTTATTATTATTATTTATTATTATTATTTATTATTATTATTTATTATTATTATTTATTATTATTATTTATTATTATTATTTATTATTATTATTTATTATTATTATTTATTATTATTATTTATTATTATTATTATTTATTATTATTATTATTTATTTATTTAGTTCAAAGCCATTTTCAAACTGTGGTTAGGCCATGTTGATTATTTATATAATTCTATTTAAGCCTACCTATTTTCAATTTTCATGGTGCCTAAAATGATTTATTACCTGTGAAACCGATTTACTGAGAAAATAATTGTGATAATTGATCCTGATGAGGAAAGCTTCTCCTTAGAAACTTGTTGATATGTATATATTAAAAAAGTCATGATTACAAAGTAATTTCTAATTCATTTGTTAATTATTCTTCTGGTGATATTTCAATTATAACTTTATAGGTGGTGTTGCCGTTGGTTGAGAAGTACTTCTCAACTCACAGAAACTACTTCATAGCCGTCGCAACGGCAACCAACAACATCGGTGCTGCCAGCTTGAAGGAAAAAGAAATGGTGGCCTCTCTGTTCTGCAAGTTGGCTAGCTTGCTTCGATCCAGGTAAAAAATATTACTATCATAATACGTGCGTACCTACTCATATATGCATTTGTGCGCTTCTTTTATATCTTGAAATGGCTACTATGCAAAACCAGGGGAGCTATATCACCACCTGGCTGAGGCGGGTTTTCTAATATTATCAAGTCATTCGTGATCCGGGAATGTTTGTCTTTCTAAGAAAGTTTTTTACAGTTACTCCATACAGGAGGCCCTGAGGGAAACAATTTCCCTCAAAGCCTATATCGTCTTTAGGGATGCAGTGTGGAGGGTCTTTTGGAGGATTCTCCATCCATTGCACATTATATTTAAGCGCACTTGAAGTGAAATTAACTGTGCTATATAAATGCTGTGATATTATTATTATTATTATAGGAAAGAATGAACCTGAGTCTTGAAGAGAACCATGTTTTAGGAGGGAGGAAACACAGAGGCCGGCGGATCATTCCACAGCTGTGCTGTGAACACAAGAACGAGTCATAGACGTGAACCCTTTCTCATATGACAAATGTCAACTGTGTACAAATGTTGGGCACACGTTTGGCGTGTTTCCTGACTGTACCGGTGCTGAAGGGATCAATGACGCTAGTCTCTCAGAGCATCTTCCATTGAAATACTGGTAGAACAAGGATAGCATTCCCACTGGAAGTCTGTGCTCCAAAGATTGTAATCCGTTTGTTAAGATAGGCGAATCTATCAAACGGACTGCCCGTTTATGCACAGAATCAAGGGTTTTTTCAGATATTTTGGGGCTCCAGACCAGAGGTGGCGAAATTCTGAGGTGGCCAAATTCTACAGTGGAACACACTTGCATTTTATACAGGGTCAGCATACTATTAAAGTATCTGCGGGCCCTGTACAGTACACCCAGCTTCTGAGAGGCTAACTTTTCTATAGCATTTGTCACAAGCTGCGCAAAATAACTGCTTTTGTTAATTTCCAGACTGGCTGCTTTCGGAGCTGATGTAAGGATATCAGTTCGTTGTCTCCAAGTCCTGGTGAAGGGTATCGATGCAAAGTCTCTGGTGAAGAACTGTCCGGAGTTCATCAGGACATCCATGCTGACCTTCTTCAACAACACTGCCGATGATTTGGGGCATACTATATTCAATCTTCAAGAGGTAACATTCAGTCATTTAGTTTTGTATCCAACCGCATCCCACAGTTCATGTGCGCATTGATGCACAAACAGGATCCTGAATTGCATGAATGCACTGGAAATTAGAAAATCCCTAAATAATAATAACCTGACAATATTTGAAAATCTCCTACTACCATCACAGTAAGCGGAAGATGTTGCTGTGTCGTAATGGAGGACTTAGCCAGCCGAAGAATTGAACTCACGACGCCTCGGTGAGACCCAAACGCAATGCCAACTCAGCCACTGACCGGTCTATGTTATTATTGACTCACCTTCTTTGTTGCTACTCATCCAGTTCAAAATTCCTAGCCGTAGACTCAGAAATAATGAAGTGTTCTTCCTCAATCAACACTCCACTAATTATGGATACCATTCTCCACTGTCCATAATGTCAAGACTTGTTAACTCAAGCCAGGGCCTTGAAATTTTTGGTACCAGTCTAAATGATTTTTGTCAGGATTTACAATAATAAATGTCGAAGAATATCATTTGATATGTCTAAAATCATGGACTCTACCAAAACCTTGTTCTGGCTTTGACTTGAATGTTCTCCCAAATGTATATTTTTGTCATTGCTTCATTCGTGTATTATTTCTGTGCTGTTCTTTTTTTGTCATTTCGTGTTGTGTATTTTGTGTAATTGGACAATGGTCTGTTAATATAAAAATATAATATGAATGCAAGAATAATGGGAGAATGTTCCCTCTACCAGTTTTACAGTATAAGTTGTCAATTCCTCGGCAATAAAAAAAAAAAAAATAACAATAACTTACGAATTGATTTTCTTTTTGCAGGGTAAATACAGCCACTTGCGGGGAACTCACCTGAAAACCTGCACGTCGCTTTTCTACGTCAACAGTGTGATACTGCCCGTACTGACGGCAATGTTCGACCACCTGGCGGCTTGTGAATACGGCAGCGATATGTTACGTACGTACCCCATTCTGTTTATTCATTAATTCTTAAATTTAAAAAACAAAACCATTAGCCAGTCATCTCACAAGGACAGTCCCGTGGTGAGATGAGCGCTTTACAATTTTACTGAAACGATATATTATTATTATTTTTTTAATAACACCAAAGTTATTCAGACTATAAATAACTATAAAATCTACAGTAAATCTTTAAGTTGGGCCGTATATTTATAGATAACAACAATAATAATTTCATTGTAACCCAAATAACTATAAAGTATGCGTGTTCCAATTAGCCACAATCATAGGGTGACCATATTTTTGTTAACAAGAAGTACTGAGTAAATAATAATAGGTAAATAATAATAAGTAAATAATAATCGATAAATAGTAACAAGTAAATAATAATACATGAATAAAAATAAGTAAATATTAATAAATAAATAAATAAAATAAATAATCAGTAAATAGTAATAAGTAATTAAAATTATGTATATAGTAATAAGTAAATACTAAATTACTTTTTGGTTTGACATATTTTTTAAAATAAAACAAGCACTTTGTTTTAAACCACTAATATATTTTGTCTCCTTCCAAACAACAAGAACTAGTGAGTAAATAATAATAGGTAAATAATATTAAGTAAATAATAATAAGTAAAGAATGATCAGTAAATAGTAATAAGTAAATAATAATACATGAATAAAAATAAGTAAATAGTAATAAGTACGTAATAATAATAATGGGTAAATAATAATCACTAATTAGTAATAAGCATATAATAATACTCATATTGTATAATATTAAGTAAATATTAATAATAATTTTATTTTTTTATAACTTATTGAAGTTTGTAAACCTCATTGTAATATTTTAATCATTGAAGAAGATAATATTAACACATCCAAAATGAACCACGAAACTGAAAAAACAACAGAAATTAAAAAGATTTCAGTCGCATCTGGGACTCGAACCCAGGACCTCTACCTATCATGATTGCAAAGTTTCATCCAGAACTCAAAATCGGGTAGGTATATCCTAGAAATTGCCATATAGTGAATGCCGAAAAAATACAAGAAATTAATTATTGGTGACTGATTTGTAATAAGAGAGAGAATAATTTACGAGCTATGATTTATACAAGACCAAATCTGTGTCTGTCGGCGGGATCGAATACTAGGCTGACATCTATTGCTCAATTTTATAATCTATTTTAATATTTTAACAGAACCAAAACTTTATATGCGAAAGTTTGTCAATAGTATTAATTTTTTTTTTCTATTTTTTCAGTTGATGAAATTCAAGTGGCTTCCTACAAGATGCTGGCTTCCCTCTACGCTCTGGGAACTGACTGCACCCTGACCCACGATAGAAAATATCTGAAGACAGAGATTGAGAGACACAAGTTCGCACTGGTAAGAAAGAAACCCTACCATACATCAATAATATATCGGCAAAATTTTTTCTAATGTCCGTGAACCGATGTTCTTGGACTATCAGTAACATTTTTTTTTTACTGCGGCAATATTTCTAAGAAACCGTCAGGTACTGGTTATTTACTATCTTATTTCTTAATGTTATTAGTTATTACTCTACACACTATTGACACATTGGTGCATTTTTTACCGAAAAATCAATCAAATTTGCGATCCGCAACTTTACCCGTGCCGAGTTTTTACATTAATAACACGTTGCCCCTTATTGCGGGTTAGGCTTTTTAAAATCTTAACGTAATCTTCATTCAGCGTCGTCCAAACAGACGAGGTGTGTGTCAAATGTATTGAACATTTGGAAATTTCCAAATATATTATTTATTTATTTATAAGGAAGTTTAACAAAAGGTAAGCCAACTAAGTTCCTTGTGCTAACGGTGGTTAAGTACAAATGTTTTTTTTAGAAAACAAATAAGAAGGAAGGGAGGAGAGGAAGAGGAAGATAGGATCGGGACACGAGATGCTTTCGATACATTTTATACTCGTGCATCAATTTGTGGTTGTACGTATTACTTAGGTTTGGTATTTTGAAAGGGTATTGTGGAGAATGTCGATATTGTGAAATTGTGCATTATATTGCGCACAAATACGGGGAATTGGAGAATTTATCCTAAGATTGGTCCTCCTTTCGGGCAAATAAAAAAAATCGGTTTGTCGGATTGGTCTTGATGGTATGTGAATATTTATAAAGTATTATTATAGTCACTGGCAGATAAATTAACTAGAATCGCTACACACGTCCTATTACCACAATTATGAGGCCCCAGCACCTAGGAGCCAATGTCCCTGAAATGCTGATGTATCAAATTCACTGGATTGACGACAACTGGCGGCCAATATCCAAAATCGTCGACGCAGCAGTCGAGTTCAACAGAGGGTAATAGAAATCGGTATAATTTATATTTCCGCTGACATGACTGCGGAGTTCAACAGAGGCCAACCTCAATAGCTGTGGTAGTGGGACAATGATATTCATGATAAAAATCTTCATGTCGTCTGCATAGAGTAAATATTTGGAGTATTTGAAGCACTGGCCTATATCATTAATGAAAATATTAAAAAACAGTAAGGGTCCCAATAAGGAACCTTGGGGCATGCCAGGTGGAACGGTTACCTAGTCCGATTTAAAGCCACCCACAACTACGGGTTGACTGTGGTTTGAATCATCTGAGAAGGTCCCGTGTACTATTATTGTTTTATATTTTCGATGTTACCTTATTCGAGAAAACATTTCTACATATTTCAGACATTTTGTATGTTTACTGAGTTACATAAACCAGTGAAGTTTCCGTATAAAACAAAATAATACTATTAAATAAATCGCTTTGTTTTAAACCACTAATTTATTTTTCCAGTTTCGCTTCTCAAGCTTCATCGGGGTAAAACTTAAAACCAGACAAAAATACATAGAGTGAGCATAAACATAGTTTGGATATACAAAAGGAAGGAGACAAAATATATTAGTGGTTTAAAACAAAGTATTTGTTTTATTTTAAAAATATGTCAAACCAAAAAATAATTTAGTATTTACTTATTACTATTTACATAATTTTATTTACTTATTATTATTTACCTATTTTTATTATTATGCACTTATTACTATTTACTTATTAATATTTACTTAATATTATATATGTATTATTATATGCATATTGCTATTTACTGATTATTTATTTATTATTATTTATTTATTAATATTTACTTATTTTTATTCATGTATTATTATTTACCTATTATTATTTACTCACTACTTCTTGTTAACAAAAATATGGTCACCCTATGATTGTGGCTAATTGGAACAAATGCACTTTATGATAGTTATTTGGGTTACAATGAAATTATTATTTAATCATTGAAGAAGATAATATTAACATAACCTAAATGAAAGATGAAACCGGATAAAAGGACAGAAACTAAAAATATTTCAGTCGCATCAGGGACTCGAATCCAGGTCCTCTGCCTATCCGGGGCAACGCTCAACCGACTTAGCCAATGAGACAAGTAGGCAGAGGACCTGGGTTCGAGTCCCAGATGCGACTGAAATATTTTTAGTTTCTGTCCTTTTATCCGGTTTCATCTTTCATTTAGGTTATGTTAATATTATCTTCTTCAATGATTAAATATTACGATGAGATTCTTAAATCTCAATAAAAATAATTAATAATTAAAAAATGAAATTATTATTGTTGTAATCTATAAATGTACGGCCCAATTTAGAGATTTACTGTAGATTTTAGAGTTCTTTATAGTCTGAATAACTTGTGGGTTATTTAAAAAAACTGCTATATAGAACTATTATATATTGTTTCACTAACGTTGTAAAGCCGCTCATCTCAACACAGGACTGTCCTAGTGAGATGAGTGGCTAATGTTTTTGTTTTTGTTTTTTAAATTTAAGAATAAATAAATAAATTGCTTTTTACGAAAAAATAATGTTAATTAATAATGTGTGTTTTCAGGGTTCCTGTCTCGGAGCCTTCAGCTCGACTTTCCCTGTGGCTTTCCTGGAGCCCCATCTCAACAAGCACAACCAATTCTCGTTGCTCAACAGAATTGCAGACCATTCGCTTGAAGCTCAAGGTACGTCTTAAGCCAGCTGAAATCTTCCATTCGCTCCCAAGATGACACGCCAGCGTGACCGTTATAATAATCGTGTTATTTATGGTACACATTATTTCTTTACTGAAAAGTTTTTTTAACCGCCCGTCCTTTCGGTTGTTTTTCAAAAACTAAGTAAAAAACATCAGTTTATTTTTCATTAGATTTCGCAATATAATTACGTGTGACTAGTGACGTAACTTGTATGGGAAACACGAAAATACCCAAACATATCCGTTAGCTTTGGCTGACCTCGAAATACTAAAGAAGATGTCGCAGGAACAAACTTGACGTATACGAATGTTTTGTGGGTTTCGGGTATAGCTTTTTTTGTACCTGAACATACGGGATTCGGCTTGTTACGTTCGGGCGATAATATAACGGCCGTATCACGTGCATTCGTATTGGTAGGACGGTTAAAGTATAAATTATAATCGAATTTATTTGTTTTTGTTATTTTAAGTTCAAAATTTGCCTTAAAAATTACTAGAAGATTGATCTTTTTATGTATTTTTTATTCACTCCACACGCCTATATCATCTTTGGGGATGCTGTGTGGGGAGTCTTCATCGATTTGTGTGCATTTATTTTATTCAATTTGACCATTGATAACATATCAGTGATAGAGGTCACGGGTTTAATTCCCGGCTTGTACGTTTTTAAAAATTGATTATTTGTGTCATTTCACAATTAATTCTTAAAAAATAATATATATAGTATATTTGCGCACCTTCCAGAGTGGGAGGTACTCCCAGTATCGCCCTGGTGAAAGAACACCATTCAGGATTGAAACATTGCTTGAAATGGCCTTAGTCGTGTTTGGTGACTAGATTTGAATAGCTAGATACTTCCCCACTTTCTCCCACATCTCCCTCCACTCCTCACTACCTTCAGCCTCACAACATACTCCAATTTGATGCTGTAGTCCCACTGGCTCCAGATTGTGGGCAGTTGGGACTCAAAAAAATTTACAATAATTCATAATTTTGCTCTCATTTTGCAGATGTTATGACCAAGATGGAATCTTCGATGCCTACCCTGGAGCAGATCCTGACGGAGGTGGACCACTTCGTGGACTCCGACAAGACCTATCTGGAGATGCCGCACATCATCGACGTAATCCTGCCCCTGCTGTGTTCCTACCTGCCCTTCTGGTGGGCGCAGGGACCTGATAATGTCACTCCTACCGCTGGGTAAGCGGCTACAACCTAATACTCTTAAATGATAATACCTCCAGCTCTTGACATTTAATGGCAACATGCTACACTAGCGCCATCTAGCGGCCCGAGTTGTACAAATAGGTTGAAAAATAGAAAAATAAATTTTAGGTGACCTACACATTATTTTAATTCTTTCTTGCTCGTGTATATATATATATAATTATTGTAATAATTTTCTCGGTTTACCTGCGTAATGTAGTCCTTAGAAGGACTTTTTAACTCCTGACGTTTCGGACATCACACTGTCCATCTTCAGAGGCCTTATGTCTTGAGTTTTGTTTTGAACTGATCGCTTGCGCGTTTCCGTTCAATCCAGAAGTCAAAACCTAAGTATCCAGTCTGTTTGTTAAGATAGGCGAATCTATCAAATGGATCGCCCGTTTCTGCACAGAGTCAAGGTTTTTTTTCAGATATTTTGGGGCTCTCGACCAGAGATGGCTGCCAAATTCTACAGTGGGGCGCACTTGCGATGTGTACAGGGTCAGCAGTTGTGTACTATTAAAGTATCTGCGGACTCAGTACAATACGCCCAGCTTCTGAGAGGCTAACTTAACTCTGGCTTCGATGGAGCCCCCATACCTGAGCTGGTTACTTAAGTTACACCAAGCATATCAATGGAGGACTTGTTGGGAAGATTGCTTCCATTAAAGGAGACTAGATTGTCATTTCGATCCCTTTTAGACGTAATCAGACATGATTGAAATATTTATGTATGTCTGTCTTTATTTTGTATCTTATGTTAGTTTTAATATAGTCCCGTCGATCATTATATTGAATGACAAATTTACTCACAGTAAATACTTTTTACGAATACGTCAATAATCTATTGCATTTTTCCTCAGTAACCACGTGACTATGGTGACCGCTGACCACATGAATCAGCTTTTGCGCAACGTCCTCAAACTCATCAAGAAGAATATTGGAAATGAGAGCGCCCCCTGGATGACCCGCGTGGCCGCCTACACCCAACAGATCATCATCAACAGCGGCGAGGAGCTGCTGAGAGACCCCTTCCTGCCGCTGGTAGAGCGGGTGCGCAGAAGGACTGAGAATATGTTCCACAAAGAGGAGAGTCTCAGAGGATTCATCAAGGTGAGTCATGATAATAAAAAAAAATGGAAAAAATTTCTATACCATTTAGTGACAAAAGTCACCTCTAAGGCGCTTTACATCTTGTTAAAGTTTGTAGTCCCTTTTAAATAAATATGTTTTTAAATTTTTCTTGAAGGTTTCGAAATTGCTTTCTGACCTCAAACCAGTCTGAGCCCAGTACATTGAAAGCTTTGTGCCCCAAATTAATCAGCATTCGTACCAGAGGGTTCCACCAGTCTGTTCAACGCATCAGACTTCTTATCAGATCTGAGCGTGAGTTGCCTCTGAGTAAGATTGTCCCTCACGCAAAGATCAGTCAAGTATGATGGCGCCAGCCCGTTCACTTCCTTATACACCATAAATCAAACTTTGAAGTGAAGTCTTTCTGTGACTGTCTGCCAGTGCATGAAATCACGTAGAAGAGGAGTGATGTCACAGTATTTGGTGGCACCGAATACTAGACGAGCTGCTGTGTTGAATACTCCTTGCAGTCTGTTCAAATGAACATTAGGCAGACCAGCGTACAAACTATTGCAGTAGTCCAATCTGGAGACTACAGGAGCATTACAACAGCCTTAGCAAATCTCTTGAGAGACATCTTTTTATGGATTTTTATTATCTTAGAAAAAATAAACTGCCTTTACCGTATTTTCGAGTTGAATATTCATTGAAAAATATAATGTATGAAGTGGTTGGTTAGTTATACGAGTATCTAGCACCCCCCGAACTGAAAAAAAATCAGCCGTTCACTTATTTTTGACCGTCAAATTAACAGAGTTATTTTTATTTTAGTCTTCAACGGACGACACCTCCCAAGTGGAATCCCAAATACAAGAAGATTGGCAGCTCCTGGTGAGAGACATCTACTCCTTCTACCCCCTACTCATCAAGTACGTGGATCTCCAGAGAAACCACTGGTTGAGGAACAATGTTTCAGGTAAGAGCTGAATTTCATCGGAATTCATATTCAATTGCTTTTCCTCGATCAACACTCTTCTAATTATGGGTACCTTTCTCCACTGTCCAGAATGTCGAGAATTGTTTACTCAAGCCAGGGCCTTGAAATTTTTGGTAGCAGTCTATATGATTTTTTAAGGCTTTACGAAAATAAACTTCGAAGAATATCATTTATGTCTAAAATCATGGACTCTACCAAAACTTTGTTCAAACTTTGACTTGAATGTTCTCTCAAATGTATATTTTTGTAATTGCTTTCTTCTATTATTTTTTTTTTAATTAATATAAATACATATTAAATAAAATAATTAAAAAATAAATAATAATTATACATATAAAATATTTATTTTATTATGGAAATTATGTACAAACGATTTGGAGCGCCAAGAAGCTAAGCTCCTTTCTATACAATGTTTTTTTTATGGCTTTCACCCATTAAGGGTGATCTTAGCCATGTTTAATCAGTTAGATTTTAATAGTACAGATTGTTCTTAAAATTAGTTACTTTTAAACATGATATAATATTTGAGCAAATAAAATTGAAGCAAATAAGTTACAGTGTAAATTTATGTGTTTTTAATCCCCAATGACTTAAATTTGAATGCCATTTTTATAAATATATTTTGCTAATAATTTGTTAATTTGGGGGGAGTTGAGACGTAGAAGGCAGGGAATACTGATAGGGAGTTCAACTTTAAGTTTTACCTGTTCATGCATAAAGTTTGGAATTGGTCATTGATAGGACACTCAAAGAAATTATGGTCCAAAGTATCCTCTGACCGAAAATCTCAGTAAGGCGAGCTGACTATGTGGAACCTGGCCAGATGACCAAGACAAGAAGTGTAAAGTCTCATTCGAGTCAAGGCAATATTATAATAAATATTATTTCTGGCCGCTGACCTTGAGAACGGGATAATTGTCCCCCCTTAGAATCGTCTGACAGACAGTGCCATCTGTGTGGGACTATGGACACATATATATTACAGATACCGGGTTCTGTTGTAAGAGGGAGTTTCATTTATCAGAGGATAAATATACAATAAACTGGCGCAGCCGGTAGGATAAACACATTAGTTTTGCATCCTTTATATGTATTTTTTTTTCACTTTCCAGAGGCCGAAGAGCTATACAACTACGTTGCTGACATCTTCAACATCTGGTCCAAGAGTCAGTACTTCCTCAAGGAGGAACAGAACTTCATTTCTGCCAACGAAATCGATAACATGGTAAGTTCATTTCAACAAAGGTAAGCTTCTATCAACTAAAAATAGTTGGACTGGTAAATCCAGATAGCAGAAGACATGTAATGTTTTCGTTTGTTCTGCATTTAATGAATTTTTTGAAGTTACGGCTCTAAGATTGTAACCTGGTGATTTACCAATTTTTCTTTCTAGTTTTAAAATTGTAAATTTAAAAAAAATTCTAAGTATTAATTTTCCAACAAAAGCAATTAGCGGAAAGTGTGTTTTAAATAATAAATAATGACTAATAACTCGGGGAGTAAGGAAACCTCCAAAATGAATTTGTAAAGCCCTTGACTGGATCTCCAATGGCCGCCTTGAATAATTTGCTGTCCGTGTGGAACGCTCCCTCTTGTAATACTGTCAAACAGACTGGTGATATTGACGGGAAGCTACCAAAACGTTCTATCATGCATAGGAATAGTGTTGTCTCATTTGCAATGTCGAATGTCATAGACAAGGGTAAGTACTTGAATTGTTAAAAGATTTGTCATAGATAAATTGCAATCAAATCGATAATGCAGCTCTACTACCCTCACATAAATACTGTTTTTTCTTCGATTTTCAAGGTTTAATTTTTAAATTTATATTTGCTTGAACTCGAAACCTCACCATCGTCGTGTTTTTAATAGTTGTGTGATTTGTTCTAGACCCTCATCATGCCAACAGCGACAAGAAGAACAGCTGTTATTTCTGATGGAGCCCCATCTGGTGGTGGAAAGGTATGGTCATTTTTAATTTTTCACTTGCAACAGTTAACTACGATAACATGTTTCTCCAATCGTAACAATTGAAACGACTCTGATCCTTTTACACAAGAAAGACAAACATTCCCAGGATTCGAAAAACCTGAGAACATTTTATTTGCTCCTAATATGATGGAAGATCTAACTGGCGCAGGATTGAATCTGAGATACCAGGGTGTGAATCCGACACTTTGGACCGCTCTGTAACAACTCGGTCCTCTCACTAAGAGAATAAATGAAGAAAAAATGGATCGGGAACACCCTCCACTTTTCTGAACCGTTTTAAGAACGAGACGGGTCTCCCTATTAGTTCTTACATCTAACTCAGCTGTTTTTTTTTAAACAAAGCTATTACTTCATGATTTTCAACGCTCCCCACTGTCTAAATTAATATTTAATATTTTTGTTGATAAGTGTTATGGATACCTATATTATATTACCTTTGCCCTAGTAGAAGAAGAAAAACCGCGACAAGAAACGAGACAAAGACAAGGAAGTGGCTGCCTCGCTGATGGTGGCGTGCCTGAAGAGGCTCCTGCCGGTCGGGCTGAATCTCTTTGCGGGACGAGAGCAGGAACTTGTGCAGCACTGCAAGGATAGATACCTCAAGGTCAGTACAAGCAAGCAAGCCTCCATCTATGCTATTGTATTGCTCCCACATCGATATATGAACTACTAGATTTGAGAAATATCTTTACGAGAGACGGAAAGACTGATAGGGATATTGAAAGAAGGGTGAATTCAGGAAACTCCATTAATAGACGACTGAACGCGGTTGGCGCAAACAAAAAGTTGGCCAAAGAAGCGAAACTAGCGGTCGACAGTGGAGGACTGATACCAACCCTGATGTATGGCAGTGAGGCATGGAACTGGCAGAGGAAGGATGAAAGTAGGCGGAATACTGTAGAAATGAGATTACTGAGATGAATGTGTGGTACAACCATGTATGATCGTGTGAAAAATGTTGATGTAAGCGTAATGAGCAAGATTAAGAAAGGGACGCTTAGATGGTTTGGGCATCTAGAGCGAATGAACGAAGAAAGGATTGTAAGGAGAATATATGATGCGAATTTGAATGGAAGAAGAAGCCGGGGATGTCTGCGGAAGACATGGCACTATTAAGTGAATCAAATACTTGAGTCGGGCCATGTCAGAAGTCGGAATAATAGAAGAGAATGTATGAGATGTTGTATGGAAGCAAGAAGTGTATGCCAAAATCGAGTTGTTTGGCGGTCGGTCCTCTCTGCCTACCCCTGCAGGGAAACGGAATGATGGTTAGTTAGTTAGTTAGATTTACCGTGTCATACAAATTTGCATTTTCTCCAAATGAATTTGACCCATCATGAATAATTTCAAAACAAAACTCCCTAATAACTTCCGTCACCTCGATCCAAAATACTAGCACGCTTCGCTCCAAAATAACACAGAGCTCAAAGTTAACTCCAAATCGCATGGTGCAATTTGATCATGTCATAGGAAGCCAGAAAGGCATGCGCTACCACATGTCACAAGTTTGAAGTTGAAACATAAGAACCCAACTTCATGAACAACTCTGTCGCTGCGCCGTACGCAGTGCCACTGTTGAGCTTGAAGTTTGAGACAAAACTGCTGTTGAAACTTGAATACATTCGCATGTCACAAACCCATACATCCCCATGCATAAACGGCTAGAAAAAATGTAACACCAATTGTTAGTTTTTTCAATGCTCGTTCGAAACTATCTGTGATGTATTTTTTTTTAAGTATTCATATATCTGGTTCAATGGTCAATAATAACATCCTCGATATCCCCTTTCTTAAATATCTCTGTCTCAATTTTTGTGTTTTGTATGTGTGAAAAATTATCTCGATAAAGTTAATAATTCTTTTTTTTCAAAAATTTTATGTAAATCATATTTAATAATGTTATTTTTAAGTTTTGCAAGTATTTTTAGTTTTCGGAGTTAATAACATTATTATTTAAATACGGGGAAACACATTATAAATGTAAAAACCTCACAGAATAGAGAATTTGAATTATTTTGTAACAAATTGGTTTTACCGATAATAAATCATTATTTTTACAGAATAATAAAAACTAAAAATACTTGCAGAACTCAATAATAACATTATTAAATTTGATTTACATTAATTTAAAAAATAAATAAATAGAGTTCTACGAATTAAACAGAAAAACAATGAATAATTAGTCATTATCTTGAACCGAACTTGCTGGGAAACAAATTTGCTCCATAAAAGGTAAAAAGCAATGTTTCTTGCAATCCTTTTACTACAAGATAATGCACTTTCTTTTTCATGAATGTTTTCGGAAACCAATTTATTTTGGTTCAGGCTTCATTTTTAAAATCCATATGCCGTCTCAATATTGTTGGTCTATGGTTGCTCCGGATTAAGTGAGAGTCATGTGTGGCAAAGACTATGACCTATCTTCATATATAGTTAATTATCTCAAATCTGGGAAGGTAACTTTTCAGTACTACAAGCTCTTTATAGCATTTAGTCAATTAAAAATCCATACTATGACTTTCTCTCTCATTTTGATGTCACGGTATTGAAAGCAATTGTCTTCTTGCAGAAAGTGACAGAAACAGATGTGGTGGACTTTGCCCGCACGCAGCTGACCCTACCAGACAAGATAGACCCGGCCGACGAGATGTCCTGGCAGCACTACCTGTACAGCAAACTGGGCAGCAAGAAGGAGGTTGCCATCAGCGGGCAGGACCAGGGAGACAAGACCAAGCAGATTGATGAGACAGTAGACCGCATCGTGGCCATGAGCAAAGTGCTCTACGGACTTCATATGGTGAGTCTCTAGCGAGTCCAGATGGAGTTCTCCAGAAAACGAATTGTATACTACCCTGCTTAACTTAGAATCTATATTGCCCTGGTCAAGACCATCAGATCCAGCTGGACAAGTCCAAGCAAATCGACTTTAGACAATTAAAGCTCCCAATGTTCGTTTTCTTTATCTTATTTTTATTTTATTTATCTATTCAATTCCCATGTAGATTGACCACCCGCAACAGCAGAGCAAGAACGTTTACCGCAGTTGCGTCTCCATTCAGAGAAAACGCGCCGTCATTCAGTGCTTCAGGCACTTATCACTTCACGCACTTACAAGGTTTATTTTGTGTTTTTTTATTATTTATTTTGGTTGTGTTGGTATTGTTTATATCCTGTTCTACACTTCCCCTCCTTCTCCTTATGTTGGTTTAGATTTTGCAGATGTCTGTCGCACCTTTTATTGTCGCCGTACGTCACAGGGGATCGTCTACGCTGCAACACATCTAAATTCAATCAATATATAGCCAATTAATTATTTTTTCACTTACCCGTCTTTCTGATTTTTCATATCCTTTTGTTTAATAAGTCTGTCCAAAATTTGTTTTGGCTCTTTGATTAATGATTAACAACTTTGCATACACTAACGCCTCATGCATCGCTATATTTTTTAACAGAGATGCAGACAATAATTGAGCTAATTTGTTCCTCTTTTGACTATAAACCAAATCTGTGTTAACAGAATATTGTGACAATACTAACAAAGCATGGTTGTGTTAGGCAGCAAGGCCTAAGAAGAGGATATCGCACTGGGGGAGGCTCCTGTGTGCCGCCAGGAAGAGAGCTGCCATGGCTTGCCTGAGGGCCACCCCGCTCTACAAGATGAGCAGGTAGGTGGCACTTAAGAACACTTAAGGATATTTAAGGATTCCTACTGACACTTAAGGAGTCATTCAGGACAGTTACGGACACCCAAAGATCTGTAAGGGCAAGTAAGGACGCTCAATGATGCTTAAGGATTCTTTAATGAATTTAAGGACACTTTCATATACTCAAGGAAACATAAGGACTCGGTTAAGGGCACTTATGGACACTCAAAGAATCTTAATTATTTTTATGGAACTTAAGGACATATAAGGACGCTTTAATACACTCAAGGACACTAATAGACAATCAACGAAACTTAATCATTATTTAGGGAACTTAAGGGTACTTAAGGACACTTAAGGACTCATAAATACAGTTAAGGATAGGTAATATGTACACTCAAAGACACGTCGAATTATTTATGAAAATTGTGAGTATTTAAGAGCACTTAAGGACACTTAAAGACACTTAAATATAGTTAGGACACCCAAAGATACTTATGGTAACTGAAAAAAAAAGACATTCAAAGACACTTAAAGATTCTTTAGGACACTTAAGGACTCATAAATACAGTTAAGGATAGGTAATATGTACACTCAAAGACACGTCGAATTATTTATGAAAATTGTGAGTATTTAAGAGCACTTAAGGACACTTAAATATAGTTAGGACACCCAAAGATACTTATGGTAACTTAAAAGACATTCAAAGACACTTAAAGATTCTTTAGAGAACTTTAGGACACTTAAGGACATTTAAGGACCCTTAAAGACACCTGAGAACACTCGAGGATTCATAAAGATAGTTAATGATACCCAAAGATACTTTATGTCACTTAAGGAAACTTATGGACATTTATGACACTCATCATCATTTTTATTTCACACCCAAATAATTTGAAAGTTCAACACGAATTTTATGTGATGCTCGATTTAAAATTAATTTCACTTAGGACTCGACTTTCAAGTTTCAATGAAAAACATTATTAAAACTATGCGGTGAATTTTCAGTGTTAGGGGAGACTTTTTTTTATCCAATTTGCATAGTTAGGCTGCTGGATTAGTTTCTTTGAGCAATTTTCTCTCCCAACTTCCTCAGTTTGGTTCCTCGGTTAGAAATGTGTTTCTTTCTTTTGTAAAAATCATTAACATTTAGTGGAAACTTCACTGGCTAATGCAACATTTTAGAATTTCATCATTTTGTACAACTGTAATACGTTTCCCCGAAAAAAAAAAGATTTCTGCTCTAATTGTCAAATGATCTTGTGTTCCAGACATCGTGCCTGTAATATATTTACACGCACATACTTCGAGCTGTGGCTGCAGGAAGAAAACGTTGGCCAAGAGATTATGATCGAAGACCTGACGGTAAGACATAATACAACTATTTCATGTTTGACCTTTATTAAATCATCAGGCATTGGATTATGTGCACTACAAAAAGCCAAAATATGCATTGGGCTTTTTATAATTTACATCGTGGTCGTGAACGGCATTATCAAAAACACACTGTCAGCGCGCAAATGATGATAGTCACGGGGGTCGGCGGTCGCGGGCGTACATGGCGATGGAACGACTCAGAGCTCAAACTCACTCACAAATAAAATTATCCTTACAGCACTCTCAAAATGCAGCCACGACTTTACGGGGGGCTAGGAGTCAACGGCATACCATTGCCACGGATGAAAAAAAATCAAAAGCGTCTTCATACTAACGTGTACATTTTGCTTCCCTATTATGCCATCATGCCGTGCCGCGCCGTCGCCATTCCGTGTCATACAAAGTTATAAAAACGCCCAATTTGTGTCATTATCATCACAGGGCATTTATAACGTTTGTATCGTGAACGATTTATAGCGGTGTTCATTTCAACTCTAGATCTTCAAACTTTTCCATATTGTAGATATAAAAAAATCTATTATTTAAAAATTGGTTAGTTCCTCTTTTGGCTGCCTACATATAGGAAAGTAAATGTATAAGTGAACTAATGGTGTTTTCCGTTTCCAGCAATCATTTGAAGACGCAGAACTGAAGAAGGCGGAGGCTCAAGAAGAAGAGGGAAAGCCAGATCCACTCACCCAACTAGTGACCACCTTCTGCAGGGGGGCCATGACGGAACGCTCTGGAGCTTTGCAGGTAAGATTGTCTATTCATTTTCATTAATCCAGCAAGCAGGAAAGCCTGTGCTAGAACCACACAGGCCATTTTTATAATTTTGTTTTTGTGCCATCCATAGAGGTATAAGAAATAGAGTAATCAGCCCATACAGACGGGACTTAAAACCGTGTTCCATTTCGTTGCTCGGGAGTTTTTAAGGTAAGATTGTCTACCTATTGACCCAGCGAACAGGACTGCTGCAAGAGGTGCCGCCGCCTGTGTGCGAGAATCAAACGCAACATTTGATTTTTATATTATAACTTCCATAGAGGTATAAAAAATAGAGTAGTTGGCCCATACAGATACAACTTAACACCGTGTTCCATTTGATTGTGATGGGGGGTATTTGGCACGGGGATGGAACTCTCGCAATTAAATAAAAGCCCTACAGTAGCAATAGGCAGCCCGCTCACTGGGTAGAGAACATTATCTCCACATTTATGTACCTCTAACCACAGTTGACACATGAAGAAGGAGAAATGTTCCCTGGCACTACACAAAAATTTTATAATACGATAAAAAAAAAAAAGTTGCTTTGTTATTGTGACAGCTGTTTCGGCATTCAAGGACATTTTCAAACTGTGGTTGGGCCAAGTTGAGTCGACTTATTTATATAATTATATTTACCCCCACCCAATTTCGATTTTTATCGTGCCTAAAATGATTTATTACCGGTGAAACCGATTTACTGACAAAATAATTGCGACAATAGATTCTCTATTCTTTGAGGTACTTTGAGATACTTTGAGATATGTTTTCTCCGCATTGAATGGTAATGTTTATAAAAAAATAATTAAATGAAGTTCTACGAAGTAAACAAAAAAAAAAACAATTCAATTTTTAATTTTTAATTATTTTATTGAAGTTTAAAAACCCGATTGTAATATTTAATCATTGAATAAGATAATATTAACATAACCTAAATGAAACATGAAACCGAAAAAAACAACAGAAAATAAAAAGATATCAGTCGCATCTGGGACTCAAACCCAGGACCTCTGTCTTTCCGGGACAACCGCTTTACCAACTTAGCTAATGAGGCCAGTTCAATTTGTGTCATCTTCATCGATATCATATCAAAAACAATTAATAAATTTGTTTAACATTACAGGAGGATCCGCTCTACATGTCATACGCCTTCATTGTCGCCAAGTCTTGCGGGGAGGAAGAAGAGGAAGGGGAAGGTGATGGAGGGGGGGAAGGAGATGAGGAAGGGGGTGCCAGTATACACGTGAGTGTTTTTTTATTTATATGAAGTCATCCAAATACTATGTCTGTGGATGAGATATGCCTACGCATTAATCATTTTTTATATTACAAAGCTCCTTTTGAGGTTAAATTGAGTGCGATAATTTGAAAATTTGGCATAATACGAATGAGAAAGGAAACAGAAAAAAAAACAGTAATCTTTTTTTCCAGCTTTAATAAATTAAATATATCTCTCGAGAAATATACGAGAAACCCAAAAACACGTTTTCCAAGATGGTGGTGTTACACGAGGTCCTGAAAATATTTTGTAAATTTTTTGACCAGAAAGTCATTTTTTTAATGAATACCGCACAAGAGTCCCAACTGCTCCCAACCGTCTGGTGGCAATGAGACTTTGGCATCCCCAATTGGGGAATGTTGTGAGGCTGAAGGTATTGGGGAGGGGAAGGAGAAGGGGGAAGAGGAAGGTGGGTAAATACCTGGCTATTTAGATCTGGTCACCAAACACGGCTAAAAGCCATTTCAAGCAACATTTCAATTCTGAATATTGGTCTTTCACCAGGGCGATACTGAGAGTATGTATCTTCCACTCTGAAACATACACGAGTATGTGGAGCATATTTGCCAATTTTCGAAATTATCGCACTTAAAGCTACGTAAGTCCCCATTTTGCTCTAGGGTGGCTGGGCTAATGTTACTGTAAATGCCTGAAAATTGGAAAATCTCAAAATTTACCAATACCTTTCTATGTGAGCCTGCTGTCTGCAGGTCCCGACATGCTTTAGATCTAATACTATCTAACCTTAGCTAACCTAAGTTAACCTAACCTAACCTAAGCATTAACCAAAATGGTTACGAAAAAATCCAACAAAACTCATACACTCTACGATTTTGGACTTTTACCAATTGGTGTTGGTTTCAAATTTTAAGTTATATGACACAAATTCATAATCAATTAAATACTATTTTAATGTGGATTTCTTTTTTCCCCTTTCAAAGAGGACTATTAACAAATTGATGGTAATGTATACTTTATTTATCTTTATGTTGTATGAATGATCTCAATTAAAACTCCATTGTCATTATAATACTCTGTATAATCGAAATGAGGAAGGACAGCCTTGAGACCAATGTCCTATTTCTAGTAATATCAAAATCTTCGCTGTTCTGCAGGCGGGTAACTATTTTTGAGCAATTCGACTACCATACAACGGACGTGCGCCTAGTTTGGTAGTCGAAAATCATGTAAAAAAAAAAACTTTCATACTAAAACATTATATGGAACAGGAAATAGAGAAACACATGCAGCATAGCCCTGACACTAGTACTAATAACTTACATAACCAATAATAATAGTATATTATAATATGTTTATCAAACTTGCATACGCCGACCCTTACTTTCTCGAGATTACTCATTAGAATGCAAAAGCCATCATGAAAATTATCCCAGTAAAAAAAAAACACCCAACAAGCAACCACAAATACAACATTTGGTCAAAAAAAGGTTCTTTAACTATGATTCTAAACTCTAAAACAAAAACCCACTCTCACAAAAATCACAATAACATTAAAACATTTAAAATTAAAATAAAACGTTGTATACGTTACATAGGGAGATCTGAAATAGAAAAGATATTAACACCAAATACAGACTGACGCAGAAACCACTCAACTGCACTTAAAACACTCCATGTTACAATTCTTATAGCAATCAAATTCAAATAATTTTATTTAATGTTATGCAAATGAAATCCCAGTGAGGATATCATTTTTTTTTGCTCTTTATAAAAAAAAGAAATATTTTAAAAGTCTTATTATTATTGTTATTATAATATTCCATGAACTGTTTATATCTACAGGAGCAAGAGATGGAGAAACAAAAGCTTCTCTTCCACCAGGCTCGGCTTGCCAACCGCGGTGTTGCCGAGATGGTCTTACTGCACATCTCCGCTTCCAAGGGCATCCCCAGCGAGATGGTGATGATGACCCTCGAGCTGGGCATCAGCGTGCTGAGGGGCGGTAACATCGACATTCAAATGGTAAGGGCCTGTTTATAATCATTTCGATTTTATCTGCTTCTCGGGTCTTGTGTTCATTGCTAATGTTCGTGAAACCCACTCCAATTGCCCGGATGAACAAGGCTCTTCCGCTTCTCATGGTCCTCACTTTTCTGCCGCCTGTGATATTTGATCAGTCCAGTGCATCAGTGATCTTCCTCTGCTTCTCCTGCTTTCCACTTTGCCAGTAACCATGAGTTTCTCCATAAACAATGTGTCCAAAATATCTTAGGATATGTTGTAGGCAGATAGTTGACAGTATATTGTGGATGTCTAACTCTTCTAGAATGGATAGAATAATGAGTCTGGTTATCCACAGATTTCTCGATAGTATAACAACGCAAAGATATGAAAAGAATGGTCCTGGCTTTCTCCTTCGCTATTCGCCTCTAATCGTCAGGTGTTCCCATTCTGCTCCGCTCCTCTTTCATGAAGTTAGTCTACTACCTTCTCGGTATGTCGCTTCTACTAGAGAATCTACTTAGTCAAGATTTTCAGTGTCCTATCATATGACATTTTTTCTACATGTCCAAGCCATCGCAGACTTTGGGATCTACAGAATCTAACAACAGTTTCTTGCTAAATTAGATTCTGGTATTCTTTCTACATTTCAAACCCATGGCAGTCTTTGGGATCTACAGAATCTAATAATGGTTTCATGTCCAATTTGATTTTGGTATTCTTTCTACATTTCAAACCCATCGTAGTCTTGGGACTTACATAATCTTACAGATGTTACTCCATTCACTTATTTCTTGCAGGTTTTTTCTGGTGTTTAATATTGCTTTTTTTTCCAGGGAATGTTAAACCATCTCAAAGAGAAGAAAGACGTTGGATTCTTCACGTCCATAGCTGGTCTGATGAACTCTTGCTCGGTGTTGGATCTTGACGCCTTTGAGAGGAACACCAAAGCTGAAGGTATGTATTTTTTATAATTCTAAATAGTTGTATTATTTAAAATGATTTGTGCTTTTGTAACAATATTGATTAAATTGTTATTGTTGCAATTCACAGGTCTCGGCGTGGGCTTGGAGGGGGCAGCTGGAGAGAAGAATATGCATGATGCAGAGTTCACCTGCGCCCTTTTCCGCTTCATACAACTCACCTGCGAGGGCCACAACCTTGGTGAGTTCTTTTTCTTCATCTTCATCGAGTTACGGTGTACTTTAATTATCTTAAATATTCATTCTTTTTAAATACGTATAATCATTTTAAAATCTTCTTACAGAATGGCAGAACTATCTGAGGACACAGGCTGGCAACACCACGACTGTGAACGTGGTCATTTGCACTGTGGATTACTTGCTGAGACTCCAGGAGTCTATCATGGACTTCTACTGGCATTACTCCAGCAAGGTTGGTTTCATCAGCTGGTTGGTTTCATCAACTGGTTGGTTTCATCAACTGGTTGGTTTCATCAACTGGTTACTTTCATCAATTGATTGATTTCATCGGTTGGTCAATTTTATGAACTGGTTGGTTTCATCAACTATTTTTAATAAGATTGATCACTCCCTGAAGCTTCGCGGTAAGTGCGTGAAATTCGGTGTATAGAAATAAATAGTTGAATAATTTGTTTGTATCCTTTACAGGAACTTATTGATCCCGCCGGTAAAGCCAACTTCTTCAAGGCAATAGGGGTGGCGAGTCAGGTGTTCAACACCCTCACTGAAGTCATTCAGGGACCTTGTACTCAGAATCAGCAGGCCTTGGCTCATTCCAGGTTGGCATTAATATACATTAGACATATTTATTGTTGTGAAATCGACTCAATTAAACACATGCCTTCACTATAAGCACGTTTTCTTCTTTTAATTAAGAGTAAAAATACTCTTATAATATGAACGAGGAAAGGATAGCCTCGAGATCAATGTCCTGTAAATTGATAATCTCTAAAACCGTATAATTCCAAAGTGAAATTAAAGTGAGCCTCAAGTGCTTCTACCTCTAGTTTTAACAAAGGGAGGGTCAACCTATGTTCGAGTGACATCTGTCGGTGATTCTGCGAACTATTATAATAGTGAGCACTAGTATCTTTGCAAAAAATGTCAAATTTATGATTGTTGTTTGTTGTAGAAGTTTTATATTTGTATATATGAATGATCAAGTTCAAGTCCCAGTAAAAGTTATTTTCTGTTTCTATCTGTTTCATATTTTCATGAAGAGCAAATACAATAAGACATTAAAAAATATCTGGTTCTTCTTTCCAGAGCGATCTGTTTTAAATGTGCTATAATTTTTTTAGGTTATGGGACGCAGTAGGAGGTTTTCTCTTCCTATTCTCGCATATGCAGGACAAACTGTCCAAACACTCTTCCCAAGTTGACCTACTGAAGGAGCTACTCAACTTGCAAAAAGACATGATCACCATGATGCTGTCTATGCTTGAAGGAAACGTTGTCAATGGTAAGATCCATTTTATTTACACGAATTTATTATTTGATGAACTTCCTCAATGCCTAGCTTCAGCGCTAAGTAAAATCATTTTCAGTATAGCTTCAGTGTTAAGAGAAATATATCTAAGCATAGCACCAGTATTAAGTGATATATGTCTTAACCAAGCTTCAGTGTTAAGAGAAATATGTCTAAGCCTAGCATCAGTATTAAGTGATATATATCGCCTCAGTATTAAGAGAAATCGTTTTTAACCTGGCTTCAGTGTTAAGAGAAATATGTCTAAACCTAGCATCAGTATTAAGTGATATATATCGCTTCAGTATTAAGAGAAATCGTTTTTAACCTGGCTTCAGTGTTAAGAGAAATATGTCTAAACCTAGCACCAGTAATGATATATGTATGTCTTAACCAAGTTTTCTTCTTAAGTGAAATAATTTTTAACCTAGATTCACTGTTAAGAGAAATATGTCTAAGCCTAGCGTGAGTTTTAAGCTATGTATGTCTTAACCAAACTTCAGTGTTAAGTGATATGTCTTAACCTATTTAAGTGTTAAGTGAAATATTTCTAAACCTAGCTTTAGTGATAAGTGAAATCGGTCTAAGCATAGCTTCAGTGTTAAATCAAAATCTAACAATAAAAGCTTTTTGGCCCTGAACTCAGATATATTAGGTTTGAAATTCGAAACCGGGCATCCCCAATACTGGTAAAGAGTTTTTTAATAAGTAATAACTAGCTAAAGTACCCTGCGTTGTCCGGGGTTGTGAATGGTTTGGCATAAAGTTTTGAGGATGTGATACATTACCCTTACCCCTACCCAGTAGTTTTCCCTTTATTTTAAATGTCAAGTGTGCCAAATTTCATCAAGAAGTACCAAAATTCTGCTTCAAGCGGTGGGAAAGGCGAATGGGGTGTTTTTTTAGAAATCTCGTCTAAACAGTGACCTTCTTCTTGTTTTTGGAGGTCAAAAATGCAAATCAAGCTCAGAATAAAACTGTAGATTTGTATGAAAAAGATACAGGGATTGAAGTTTTTCAATATGATAGATAATGTTAGTTAAAAAAAAAACACTCTTTCACATTTTTTTTTTTAAATTTTATTTATTCTTATTCATAAAGTTTTGGTACAGCGTTTACATCATTTCGACTACCAAACTAGGCAGATGCCCGTATTATTGTAGTTGCTTTAATGACTTTTTCCATGTTTAGTGACTAGATTTGAATAGCCAGGTACCACCCAATACATTCCCTTCATAACTTGCTTCAGTCTCACAACTTCTCCTAATTAGGGATGCCATGGTAATACTTGGGGACCGTGAAACACATAAATAAACGTAAATTTGACCGCAGGAACCATCGGTAAACAGATGGTCGACACCCTGGTGGAGTCGGCCTCCAACGTGGAGCTGATCCTGAAGTACTTCGACATGTTCCTGAAGCTGAAGAATCTGACCTCGAGCCCCAACTTTATGGAGATTGATGCCAACAATGATGGATGGGTCCTACCCAAGGACTTCCGTGAGAAGATGGAGCAACAGAAGAGCTACACGCCGTAAGTCACTTTTACTTACTTTTTTACTATCTACATTTAGTAGCTGAGTCGACAAATATGTCAGGTTCCCACCTAAGAGTATTGTGGTCAATACTCTGCTAGCCAAGTCCTCCATCATTACACAAGCAACATTTCCAGCTTGTAATGATGGAAGTAGGGGGAAATCAAATATTGTCCGGTTATTCGTAACCTACCGTGATACCAACCCTGATGTATGGCAGTGAGACAAGAAACTGGCAGAGGAAGGATGAAAGTAGACTGAATGCTGTAGAAATGAGATCTCTAAGAAGAATTTTTGGTAAAACCATTTATCAGTGGCAAGAACACATGCCCAAATCGCCAAGTATCCCGAGTTCAAGTCCCGGTCGCCCATGTTTTTATCTAACTCATAAATAACCTATTTTTGTCTGATTTTTTTGTGTTTTAACATCTAAATAATTTGTATTTCCAGTGAAGAGATAGACTTCCTCCTGATGTGCTGTGAGACCAACCATGACGGCAAGATCGACTATGTGGGCTTCTGCGATCGGTTCCACGAACCTGCCAAGGAAATCGGCTTCAATCTTGCTGTGCTACTGACCAACTTATCTGAACATATGCCCAATGAACCAAGGTAACGTTTTTATTTACATTTATATGTTTCTGGATTATTTTCGAAAGGTTAATGAATTCACATTATCAAAAAAATTACATAATGTCAATGATGGAAAGTAAAAATAAATTCGGACCTAAATGAGATCCTTGGGGTACACCAATCGTAGCTACAAATTGATATATGTCTTATACATACTTCCTAAACAGAAAATTTTGAGGTTGTGAATCCTAGAATTGATCCGGCGTTGTCCCTAACAGTAATCCCTTAAAATGATCTGGTGACTCTGAAAATACAGCAAGATGCATCTTTTCCTCTCGTTCAACACATTCCTGGTATTTCCTCTTTCAACTTCAAGGTAATACAGTAGTTGCATTGCATTTTCAGTCCACCTACTGAATCGATATCATACCTTGCATAATGCAATGCACGGTCATATAGTTCATCTTTACAAAGGATTCGTATTTAGCCCCTCCCAGCCTCCCCATATATCGATTTTGAATCAAATCGCTGTGGAACTCTAAAAATTCAAGATGGCCACCGAAATTCGACCCTCCGGCTTTAGATTCGAGTTCAGCTCCCCTCTACCAATTTTGAACCAAATAGGTGCAAAACTCTATGAATTCAAGATGGCAGCCGACATTTTGCGTTTTGACATTAGATTGGAATTCAGCTTCTCCTAACATCCCATACTTATACCAATATAGAACAATTTTATGATATTTCTTGACAAAAGATTTGAGTTCAGCTGTTTCCTGGTATTCCCAATACCAATTTCCAATCAATTCGATGGGAAATTTTAGAATTTCAAGATGGCCTCCGAAATTTTGCGTTTTGACCTTAGGTTGGAGTTCAGTTTCCCTTTAACCTCTACTATAGTAATTTTAAATCATTGAAGAATTCAGTAAATTCAAGATGGCCGCCGAAAGTGTGCATTTTGGCAAAAAATTCAAATTCAGCTCCCACCAAGCTCGCCTATAACCGATTTGGAACTAAATCGTTAGAGAAATCTAGAATTCAGATACAACATACATGAAATATATATCATTCATCTAAATTTTAAAATTGTGTCATTTTTCCAGGTTGGCGAGGTTCTTGGAGACTGCCGGATCTGTCCTGAACTACTTCGAGCCTTTCCTGGGCCGCATCGAGATCATGGGCGGCGCCAAGAGGATCGAGAGAGTTTACTTCGAGATCAAGGAGTCCAACATTGAGCAGTGGGAGAAGCCACAGATCAAAGTAGGTGTCCCTTGATTTGTCTTGTATATTACTGCATTGTAATCATCCTAACAACAGAACACATCATAAAAGAATGTCCCCTTTATCAGTTTCCCTATGGCACATCTGTGCTGAACCAAGTGACTCCCGATGCCATCGACTGGCTGAATAACCTCAGCATCCCACTATGACCTCCACCAATTCTCCGCCATATAAAGAAAAGCATTTTAAAACGCTTTTGACATCAACATCTTCTTCTGCAGGAATCGAAGTGGATCTGCGTCTTTATTTCGTGATTGATTGATTAATGCAACATTAACACAGCAGCTGCGTATATCTCCTGAGGTGATTGAATGATCACTATCTTCTTTATTGGTTGATTGATTGAATTGATGAAAGAACGAGAAAAGAAAAGATAATTGATTGATTTATTAATACACTCTGAACAGCTGCATAATATATGTCTCCTGAAGTGGCATTGTTAATACATAGTCCTTTTCACTTATAACTCTCAGCATCTTCCGTAGGAATCTAAGCGGGCCGTCTTCTTTATTGGTTATCGGTTGATTGATTGATCAACTGATCAAATGGTGCATTGTTTGATTGATTGACGTATTGCTACACCTGCTGATATGACAGTATCCAGTTATTAGTCATTTTGACTGATTTAACACTTGCCACCATCTTCTTCTGCTGGAATCTAAGCAGACCTTCCATGTTTATTTATTGATTGATTGATTGTTATTAAGTGGTTAGTTGATTGATTGATTGATCCCTTGATTAATTGATTGATTGTCACCGTGTTTTTCTCAGGAATCCAAGCGCGCCTTCTTCTACAGCATCGTGACAGAGGGCGGAGACAAGGAGAAGCTGGAGGCCTTCGTGAACTTCTGCGAGGATGCTGTGTTTGAGATGACTCACGCTTCAGGACTGATGGCGCAAGATGACTCGGGCGGAGGACCCAAGAACAGAGAGGCGGCCTATACCACTTACATTAGTGAAGAGGACGAAGAGAGGTACGTAATCTTCAATTAAATGAAAAACACAATTTGTATAACACCACTTTTATTGAATTAATAACCGTCGCCAACCAGGTTTCGCTTCACCGAAGCTTCGTCAGGGCTTATTATTAACTAAAGATAATTAGATACAGGCACATATATATACATAAAACAATGAGTGAAAGAGATATAAAATGAAAGAAAGAGACACATATAGAGTGGGAGGGGAGACATTATTTAGGGAGGGTAAGTGGGGGGGGGAAGGAAAAAGGAGGGGGGGAAAGGGGGGGGAAACAGCTGAGATTACCGGAATAAATTAAGTATGGGACTATTAGTTAAATTAATTTGGTTATTAATAATGTTTAAATTATTATTAACTGCTTTTTTGATCTCGAGGGCTTCTAAATTGTTTAATCTTATTCCAATTCCATTTTTATGTAATATTTTAATACCCGAGTCTTTATCGAATGAGTGATCTGATTCTATTAAGTGATTCGCGAATTCTGAAAAGGCATTATTATTTAGACATCGTAAGTGCTCTTTTACTCTTACGTTGACGTTCCGGGCCGTTTTACCGATATAAAAAGCCTGACAATCTTTACAATTAAGTTGATATATACCCGAGTGGCTTAGTCTATCATCATTATCTTTGGTATTAATTAAGAATTTACCTAAATGATTATTCGTATAAAAAGCGGGTTTTATTTCAGGTGGGAAATTTTTAACGCTCAAAGAAGAAAAGTTATTTGTATAAAGGACTCTACGCCATTGGAATGTTTGATTAATGTTTAAATTATTAGAGTTGTTGAAGAGAAATTTATTTGATGCTATTTGTTTTAATTTTTTATTCAGAATATTGTCTATTAGTTTTATATCATACCCGTTATTTAAAGCTATTTGTTTAATGATAGATAATTCATTGTAAAAATTGTTATTATTTAAGGGTACGGTAATCAATCGATGTATCATGGAATGAAATGCTGCATGTTTGTGGGCAATAGGATGGTTGGATGTATTATGAATGGTAATATCAGTATATGTAGGTTTACGATAAATATTAAAATCAAATTTATTGTTAATGATACTTAAAGTTAAGTCTAGAAAATTCAAAGTAAAGTTAATACCTATTTCTACAGTGAATTGAATTTGTTTGTGAAAAGAATTTATTATTTTAAGAAAAGAGTTTAATTGTCTCTCAGTACCAGTTTGCTCGACTGGATTAATTGAAAAAAAAACCTTTTTATTCATTTACCATATACACACGAACAAAACAATAACGTGTACAGAATGACAAGAATTAAAATACATTTTTTGCATTTCTCTTGAAACCTTCAATATTTGTGTTGAAAATATCAAAAGAGCTGTTATTTAGCAGCGCCATTGCCCGTGCCATAATGTGCTGAGTCTACACATCTGTTTTGCCATGTATCATGCATAGCCGCCCCTGGCAGTAGTTGTTTGGTACAGACAGCTTATGATATTCCAGGAGGTATGGACTGTCTTATCAAATAGGCCCTACTCCTTCCAGACTGGAGACTTTGGTAGCGCGTCTCAGAGAGCAAATCTTTATGGTGCATAAATTTCGGGTAGTCGCCGTGCATTCTCATATATAGATATCTGAGTTTTTTTTTTTGAATTTGTTCTAATATTTCTACATACTTTTTTTGGTATGGGGCCCATACGGCAGAAGAATACTCAAGTTTGGACCATATAATGCAGTTGAACATAAAAGTTATGGCTTCAGGTTTAGTAAACTGTTTGCAAAATCTTATAACAAATCCTAATAATTTGTAGCACGATGTAGACAACTTCAATATATGGTCTGAAAAAGTTTTGAATCAAAGACACCCCACGTTAAATGATATTCCTGTTCCAGTTAGAGACTAGTTCCTTATTCTAAAAAGTAAATACAAACTCCAATGGTCCTCTGAATGGAAAATAGCTTCTCTAACAAAAGGTCATCAGTACTCATTAATACAACCTTTTATTCCTGTCAAGCCCTGGTTTCATAAATACACTCGCATGCCAAAAATATATATTTCCTCCATAACTCGAATGAGACTAGGTCACACTTCTTGTCTTAGTCATCTCGCCAGATTCCACATAGTCAGCTCGCCTTACTGTGATTGTGGGTCAGAGGCTCTGGACCATAATTTCTTTGAGTGTCCTAGCAATGACCAATTTCCAAGCTTTGCATGAATTGGTAAAACTTAAAATTGAACTCCCTACCAGTATTCCCTGCCTTCTAAGTGTCAACTCCCCCCAAATTAACAATTTACTAGCAAAATATATGTATAAAAATGGCATTAAAATTTAAGTCATTGATGACAATATATCTTGCCTTATTTTATAAATAAAATCAAATAAATATTAATTCCAGGGCGGGAAAGGACCCGATCAGACGAGGAATCCAGGCCTGCAAGGATGGCATGTATTTCCTCCTGACCATGCTATCCCCAGCGAACATCAAGCAGAGGATCGCGGACCTTCAGACCATGTCCCCGGCTGAGATCTTCATTGGCTTCTTCAAGATGATCTTCTATGTGTTCTACTACTTTGGATACAGTATTGCAGTTGTGATTAGGTACGAAATACTTTTTCTTTTACGTGTTATTTTTTTCGCTGAAAAATTGACAGTTATTCAATTAATAAAATGCGTAAAATAATATTTACGTGGTTACATTACCGAGTGAAGTTTCCTCTTAAGGGGATCCACTTTCTAAAATTCGAACGAAATCACGCACTCCTTATGCAGGTGGTGAAAAGGTTGAAATTCCCGCTTAACACCTTAACACTTAAGTAACGAATTATGCAAAAAAAAACCTCACCAAAATGAGTGTTTTATTTTTTTTTGTAAAGCTCAAGACAATATCGGAAAAGGGTTCGTAAGTAGGAGATTTTGCATTTCAAACATTTTTTTAGGTCTGATACTTTATTTTTTTTTCTAGGCTTATTAAAAAGACTCACCAAAAAATGGCTGGTAAACAAAAGGCCAAGGTGTGTTCTATTTGCAGTATTTAATTAAATCATCTGTGATATTTCACATGATTTTGAATTACTTCCCATTGCATCTCTTGGGGTGATTTTTCCACGAAAATGGCGCTATAGAAGTAATTCAATTATTATAATTGTATAATGTAAAATTCAAAAAATATTATGGATTTTTACTACTTTAAAAAATGCGAGTTATTGTTTCTGAAGATGCGTGAACTTTTAAAAATGGCTCCAAACTGCCATAAATGTTGATAAAAATTTATGTATATGTAGTGCAATGAAAAAACTCTTTTTTTTTCATGCTGTCAATTTAATATCAGCGTGGAATGGTAAGCATTAGTAATATTGTAATATTTATATTGTCATAAATAAAAAGCGGTGTAAGAGTACAAGTCTTTGGTTCCATACCAAACTGAAAAATTTGTTCATTCGGCGAGTAGCAGAGAAGTAGAGAAATGACAGCACGTCGATTACTGTATTTATTGATAAAAAAAAATCAACTGAATTACATGAACTAAAATTACACCTTACAAATACATTGTCCCACTCTAATGGTGGTAGGCGAAGCGGCTCGGTTTAGTGATCCGGATCACTAAATCAGCTCTCTGTAAAGACAATCCACATGAAAACTGGACGAAAAAAGTATCGTGTAAGAGCGTCTTAAGGACGTCTTTAGGAGGGGGAAGGGAGCGAGGGAGAGGGCATGGTGCGGGAGGACGCGAAACGAGCCAGATCACCGAACCGGTACACTACAAAGAGCTGATTTAGTGATCCGGCTCACTAAACCGAGCCGCTTTGCCCGCCACAACACTCTAAAGCTAATGAGGTTAGACTCTCTTGAACTCCGCGATTGTGTCTGCAGAAATAGAAATTATTCTAAATTCCTAAACCCTTACATATAGAAAGAAAGGGTCTTCGATTAAATTTACTTGAACAATTAGAAATTAATAAACGAACGAATGATCCTAATATAAAGTTAATTAATAAAGTAAGAAAAATTATATACTCACCGCTTCTTAGTATGTTCACATTATCAAAACAATACAACACATTATAAATGTGAAAACCTTACAGAATTCATAATTTTAATTGTTTTCTAACTAAATCGGTTTTACTGATGATAAATCATTATGTTTAAAAACCCGTCCAAATTAGAATGGGGTGGAAAGTGAATAAAATCTTATAAATAAGTCGTCACAATGTGGATCAATCGCAGTTTGAAAATGGCTTTGAACGCTGAAACAGCATTCACAATAATAAAAATTTAATAATAACATTATTAAATTTAGTTTACATAAAATTTTCAAAAAATAATTAAATGGAGTTCAACGAATTAAACACAAAAACGATTAATAATTAATTCCATTACCCTCTGTCGAACTCTACTGCTGCATCGGCGGTCCTAGACATTGACTGTCGGTGGCCGTCGATCCGGCGACTCCTCCATGTCAGTATATTAGGGAACATTAGCTTCGTGAGTTCGATGAATTCAGTACAACGCCTCATAAATGTGGCAGTAGGGGGCGGCACTGATATTAGTTTATTGAACTCCTCAAATGAAAAAAATATGTTTTCTGGCATTTTTTTTACGAAAAAAAAAGTATAGAGTAAATCCCAGTTGTTGATTCCTTGTCACATTTGACATTGTCATTAAATCGGTCATAAGATCGGTGACGGGAGATCTAAATCTAATTGTATTATAAGCTCAGATAGAAATAAACACGTAGCTATATGGTATTTGTAGATTTATATAAAGGACATGTTCTAACCGACCGAACTGACAGACTTCTACTGAAAATGCTGACTGCAAATTGTTGTGGAACAATCTCAATAAAACACACCTAGTTCACAACATGCACTTTTAATTTAAAATCATAATTAATACTCCTATAATTGAATGACAGCCTCGAGACCAATGTCCTCTAACTGTTAATCTCTAAATCTCTATTATTCCAAGTGAACTTCAAGTGAGCTCCGAGAGCTCAGTGATATCGTCCAGTGGGCTGCCTCAGGTTAGGCTGGGAATAGCAACGACAGGGGCCTTTTTTTTTAACCTTAACTCCACGCTATATCGTATTTAGGGATGCTGTGTGAAGGGTTTTTTTAAGGAAAGGAATGAGAGGAAGTTCTGGGAAGGAAAAAGGCGTGAGGGATAGGTAGGAATCTGGGGGTCAGTGTGTCCAAGAGTGATGGATGTATGAATCCATCCCTCCCACTGCAGTTCAAGGCAATGGGTCGAGAAAATTCGGCTGGAGAGGTCGAAAGGTCTCCCTCAACTGGTCTCCCAAACTGGCCCGCCACGCAGTTAGTGGGTAGACACATCCGTCGACAAGACCTGGACAAAACTTACCCCATGAACCCGGGCACCCCTGCTAAGTCACCAAATGTAGCGAACCACTTAGGGTGATCTATGCCAGAGGTGTTGGTTATCCAATAAATGGTTCCCGGGGCGGCGGTACCCTTATCCGCCTCCCAAACTGAAAGGCTGTACAAAGAGATCTTACATCTTACGCCTACTATGGATGGAGACACCTTGTGGAAGCAATATGTCCCCAGCCCGAATAGGATAAGAAGAAGAAGATATTGATGATGATATTTAAATAATGTGTTTATCCATTCCAGGTACATCTTCGGAATTCTCCTCGGCCTCATGAGGGGGCCACAGACGGAAGAAATCGTTCCCGAGGTCACGGAGGAAGAGAAAATCGGTCAGTTACGCGCGTGGTCTAGTGTCAGTAAACCAAGTAAGGTCCCCAACCTCTCCCTTAGCACTGCCCGTGGCGTGGAGCGAGCGTCTTACAACTCTGCTGAATGGCGCAACTGTGTTGCTTACAAAAACTGTTTTATTATTTCAACGCTAACCGCATAATTATGTAATTATGTAGATAATTTTTTCTCCTTTTTTGCAGACCAATCGACTTGTCAATATTACTTTTAAAACACGGAATTTTTACCTTCGTTTACGGACTAATCGAATCATTAATTGAATATTTTTATGACAAGTAAATAAAAATAATCAAATCATATCAAATAGAAAGAAATAAATGCATATTTTAATATGCACTGACTAAAAACGATGGGTCTGAAAGTTCACTTGATAGCTCAATGTCTGGAGCAGGTCCTCATATAGCGAAAGGTTATTTATTTTACTGAGTTTTTACATTTTTTTTTTAATTTTATGTAAATCAAATTTAATAATGTTATTATTAAGTTTTGCAAGTATTTTTAGTTTGAAAATGGCCTTAAACGCCGAAACAGCTGTCACAATAATAGCAACTAAAAATACTTGCAGAACTTAATAATAACATTATTACATTTGATTTACATTAAATTTAAAAAAAAAATTAAAAGGAGTTTTACGAATTAAACACGTAAACAATTAATGAGTTTTTACAGATGTTCTCATTTACGTGAGATCAATTCAGTTGTAAAAACTCAGTTATTGTACATAAATTACATTAAATTACAAATACTCGGACAAAGGATACATAAATTCAAGTCCCTTATATAAATGCCGGCTATTTCAGTAGTGTTCTTTCTCCTGCATGTATTTCACGCCGCGTTTCAAACCCGAAACCTCCGGGCTTAGACCATTAAGTCACCTTTCCTTGTTTGTCTATTATTCCAGAAATCAAGGACTACCTTAGCAAATGACGAATTATTCAGATTGCTGAAAAGACTGGTTCTCCACAAAAAAATATTTTTTATCACATTGGGGTCACCATTGTGTCGCATCAATAAATAACACTTGTTCTGTCACTTATTAATTATAATAATTAAATATGGATGTGGAAGTGAACACGGGAGCACTATTAGAGATATTAAATCGCCGGCAACCAGGAAGGAATGAATCTCCTTCCGCTAGCTCGGATCATCGCGGTATTTATGCTTATGCATACTATGATGGAGGACTTACATAGCAGAGGATTGAACATGCATCGCCTGGATGGGAATCCCGTAGCTTTGGACCACTCGGCTATATCCGGTTCGGGAATATCCGTGAAGCACACTCCCTGGAGCTGCGAGCAGTTCTATGGATATACACATAAAATAAATAATTTTGACTTTTCGTTCGTTACAACAGTTGTCTCGTAATAAACGTACTCGCTGTAACCAGGTTCGACTTCATATTATATATATGTCATGCTTAAAAATCAATGCAATCAACAACTAACTTTGGCTGTAAAAATTCAAAATTTATTTTGACTGTTGTGATCTCAAAATGTTGGCATCTAACTTCTCCGTAAACTGGCTTACTATCAATTTTTTTGTTAAATTTCGGAATGATTGTTGTAAGTTAAATATATTCCGTGTGTTCTCGTGATCACGGGTTGCATGTTGCACTCATTTTTGTTGTTTTTAGTTAAATTTTAAAAACGTAGGAATGCTGGATATTTGGTATTTTATTGATGTTAAATATATTTATATATGAACCAAAAAACTTCACGCAAACACAGTTTGGAATACATCGCCATTACACAAACTGTCAGTTGGATGAAACTGTCAGTTGGGTGAAATTACCAGAAGGGTCAAACTGCCAGTTGGGTAATACTGTCAATTGGGTGAAACTATCAGTCAGGTGAAACTATCAGATTTATGAAACTGTCAGTTGGGTGAAACTGTTAGTTCGGTGAAACTGTCAGTTGGGTGAAACTGTTAGTTCGGTGAAACTGTCAGTTGGGTGAAATTACCAGAAGGGTGAAACTGCCAGTTGGGTGATACTGTCAATTGGGTGAAACTGTCAGTCAGGTGAAACTATCAGATTTATGAAATTGTAAATTGTTTTTCATTGTGTTATTTCTAATTTATTTTCGTTTAACACCTTCTAATAAAAATCTAAACATTTCCCGACTGCATCTCAATAAGAGTTAAAAAGATGTAAAAAAAATAGAACTTAAAACATGGAAATAAATAAGTAAATATATTTGTGCTGGTGCAGGAGTGAATTTTGATATTTATTTGGGTAAATTAGCTTAGGTCTTCCATTGAGTCTTAATAATACAATAATAAAAATGGAAACTAATCATATTGTTGTGAATTGAATTAAACAGGTCCGAAACATCTCCCGGCTCTACCTCCGGCGCCGGACGGGATAGACGTTAACGCATTTGGTTTGGACATCTCTAAAGAAGGCGACGGACAGTAAGAAACATCTATGCGTTTGATTTCCAGAAAGATTCCTAATACCCGTTTGTTATTTTGTATGGAAAATGTACTGCAGAATCGTTTTTTGGGTATCACCACAGAAGGGATTGGGGTGGGATAGATGTTCAATTTTTATATAGCCTAGTTTAGCGATTAAAATCACCTCAAGGGAGCTTTATATTTTGTTAAAGTTTGTAGCCCCTTTTAAATAGATTTGTTTTTTATATTTTTCTTAAAGGTATTGAAATTGCTTTCTGATCTCAACGTGGAATTCAGAACATGGACCCAGTACATTAAAGCTCCCTAAATTTAGCAGCATCCGTACGAGAGGGTTCGACCAGTCTGTTCGACGCATCAGACTTGGTCGACCTGACCGTGAGTTACCTCTGTGAGTCCCTCACCCAGAGATCAGTCAATTGTGTCCTGTTACTCCGTCTATGACAACTGTTTATGTGGATCAAGCCCGTGTTGTTCAGAAAGGCAGTGCAATTATAATTAAACATGTGCAAGAATTGCGTGATGGGTTTTTACTAAATTATGGTCTACATCTCTTAAAATTGCAATACCTAAGACCAGTTCTGTGAAAGCGGAGAAATAGATTATAGAATAAAACCATAGATGGCAGCCCTAGTACATAACGGCATCCCGACGCAAGGACAAATTGTTTTATAAAAAGCATTGCTCAATATTATTTCTCTCAACAACAATTTAGCTAAATCTGTGGGGAACATGAAATCAGTCAGCAGATATTTATTTATACCGATGTTGCTAATAAATCAAATATATTATTAAAAAAGTCACTAGTCTTCTTTGAAGAGAACTTTTCCTAAAAATAAGCCTCCAGCTTGTAATTAAAAGACCAAATATTTGAAATTTTACTGTACACAAATCTAAGCTATTCCGAGTAGCTTGTCAGCACTGTTAAATCAAATGTTACAAAATCCAATAGGTCCATGATCTGCTTCAGAGCTCATTTACCTCAAGAGAGTTTTCTCGACCGTTGAATTTTATCTATGATACAAATTTGTGTATGTTCAATAAATGGCGATTTCCAGAATAAAGATGGCGCCACACGAATCGCCGAATCTCTCGTCAGAGGAAGGGGGAGACACGTCACCAGAAGAAAGCGGAGAGGGAGTGACGCCTCATGAAGGAGATGCCATTTCTTCTGCGGAACCTCCTCCGTCCCTCATCGATCTCTTGGGGTGAGTCAAATGCAATCATCATCCCGATTCAACCTCTCCTTCTCTATTCTTCCTTCTAACCCAATATTTGTTCACCATTACCTCCTCATGGTTAAGTTACTCATTTTACCTTTGAACCATCTTGGTGTTCCAGCCCCCTCAATTTTTTTCCACATTTATTTGTCATATACCACCCCATTAATGTATAAAATAAATACAATCTTACAATAAAACGTCATTTTTAACCTTCGGCGTGCCAAGATGCAAGACAAAACTTTCATTTCCATAAGGGGTGACTCAATTACCATAAACATTTTATCATTATAATGCCATCTTTTACCTTTTTGATAAATTTTATTGCAAATTCTTCTTATGGCTATGAAAAAATTATCATAATATAGTTATTTTATTTTTAAAAAAACTTTACATTCATTAACGAACATGGCCTACGGCCGATGGCTGGAGATCTACTGATTTAACGCTCATAAGAACATTTGATACCTGCTGACGGTCCGGCGGCCGATTACCTTACCCCCTCACGCAGCTTTGGTAATAGCGCGAGCGAGTGAGATGGCAAGTATCACCCACCACTACTTGAATTGAATGGCGGAAATGTGTAGCTGCGGGTATGGTTCCAGCGCGCAAGAAATATTACGTGTGACACATTAATTTTACTTTTTTTCCGCTTTAATCTAATACTTAAGTATATTTTTTGAATGGTAGATTACGTGTTTATAGGTTTGGTAGGAATACAAAAATAAAACAAAACTCTAAAGTCCCTATGTAATTTAAGAGATTTTGACCACTCCTATTTTCAACGAGAAGGTTAGCGACCTTGGTTCCACCATCTTTCCGCATTAAAAAAGTCCATTAGTATTGTTAAAAACCTGTAATATTTGTGTTTGCAGCGGTGAAGCAGCCAAGAGGCAAGCCCTGGAGAGAAGTGAAGCTCAGCAAGCGCAACAAGCCGCCATGTCCGCTATTGAAGCTGAAAGCAAAAAGGTAACAAAACTGAACGTCACATTTTCAATCAATCACCAAGTGTGATCTCGATGTCAATTAGAAAGAATTAAAACTGATGCCAATTTACACCTTTCGGCTTCTAGACAGACCGAAACTGATTATCTGATCAAAAAAGATGTTCGAAATTTGAAGACATTTGATCATTTTTATCAGAAATAAACCACGTATCCAAAACACTTTTATTGGTACAGCTCTACTGTGCCAAAGATGAACACACGGTTTTTTTCTTTCTCTAGACTCTTTGACTAGAACTCTGTAATACGCAATTTATACAACCTGCAGTTATAATGTAACCGCAGGTAAAACTGTCATTCATTACGCTGTAACTACATGCTTATATTGTACCTACTTACTTTTTTATGTACTATATTATTGTACTCCTTTGTATAACTATGTGATAAATGTATCAACATGTAAAAGCCATCTAGGCTTCAATGAATAAATAAATTTAATATTTCTGATGCTTGAGGTTTGCTATGTGCAATTTAATATTGCTGAGGCAGGCGGTTCGCCTGGGTCTTTGCACCGAGCATCATTTAACCTCCGCATGCCTTGGTTTGTTGTTCAGGTGACAGCCCCTCAGCCCTCGGCCTTGAGTCAAATGGACTTCAGTCAGTACACGCACAGGATAGTGTCCTTCCTCGCCAGAAACTTCTACAACCTCAAGTATGTGGCCCTGGTACTGGCCTTCTGCATCAACTTCATGCTGCTCTTCTATAAGGTGAAGTATTGTATTATTGATGAATTTTGCTTTTTAAAAAATGTAAATAATCTGTTGGATAGCACTGGAATCCCGAGGTTGCTTCGTTTTCACACATCATCAGTACGAACTAAGAAATCTTCACCACATTATTGTAAGTGCGATGAAATACGGTGTGTCCACAATTCCGTTATAAGTAGCTTGCACACTGTTGCCAATGCTAATGCGTATGCAAGTGTGGCCGATGTTTTTACTGTGCACCCAATACTTATCATCCTAAATGTACCTAATTTTTCGATCCTGCCAAAAGTTATGGCTTCACGTTTTTAATGCTTCATTGCGAATGAACTGGAATATCATAATCATAAATGTCAGTAATAGTTTTGATAATTTTAAGGTCATCGGCAAATAAAAGTATCTCATTTCCGCCAAAAATCGTTGTATTGCCATTTATAAATACAGCTAACGAAAGTGGTCTCAAGTATAACCCCTGTGGAACTCTATAAAAACCGTAGTAATAGTATTTAGAAACACAAAAAGCACTGGTCCCAAATGTGACCCCTGTGGAACTCCATCAATAACCGTACTAATGCCATTTGTAAACAATAAAAGCACTGGTCCTAAATGTGGGCTGCAGAATGCCGCTAAAAATTTCAAACCGGTGTGAAAATTATCCATTGATTTCATTTACCTTCTACTAGTAGATTGCTTGATATCTTTATTATAAATTATTGATAATAGATTGTTTATCTATTTTTTTTTCTAATGTTTCTTCTTATATGTGTTCTTCTGTTTGTCAATAGGTGACCACTCTTGGTGAAGACGATGAAGATGGTAGTGGCGACTCCATAGCGGATATCATCAGCGGTTCTGGATCGGGTTCTGGATCTGGTTCCGGATCAGGGTCGGGTTCCGGCCTAGGACTTGGTTCTGGGGACGGTCAGTTCAGACAATTTTTTTTTTGGTTATACATATATTTAAACACTAAATAATTCTTTGAAAATAAACCCAGCTTGAAATATAGGTTTAATAGGCAAAGTCCTCCATTTAATGCTTTGCTAACCGGTCATTGGTGTTTTTTTTTATAGTTATTTTATGGCTTTCACCCATTAATGGCGATCTTAGCCATGTTTAATCAGTTAATCACGTCATGGACATCTGTGCGCCCTTCTTTGAATTCTTTGCACCACTTGCGCACCATTTGAACACTCATGAACGTTTCTCCATACACTTCTGTCAGTTGAGAATGAATTTCTGTCGCCGAATAGCCTTTGGCACACAAAAAAACGAATCACGGAGCGTACTTCACACCTCGCGGGCGATGCGATCGGGAGCTCCATTCTTTACGGCTGCCAAACTGACACTGAGCGTCGCAGCGAGTTCGGCCAGATAGGGATGTGGAGGGGGAAGACCAAGCTACGATCTAGAATTTAAAAAAAATTATAATTTTAATTTCCCTATATAAAAAAAAAATAGGGAAACTTATTTTACGGACAACCCTCGTAATAGTACAGATTGTTCTTAAAATTAGTTTTAAACAAGATATAATATTTGGGCAAATAAAATTGAACCAAATGAGTTACAGTGTAATTTTATGTGTTTTTAATCCCCAAAATTTGAATGCCATTTTTATAAATATATTTTGCTAATAATTTGTTAATTTGGGGGGAGTTGACACTTAGAAGGCAGGGAATACTGGTAGGGAGTTCAATTTTTAGTTTTACCAATTCATTCAATCAGAGAAATTATGAATTATATAATTGAAAATACACTTTGTATATACCACTTTACTTAAAATATATAAATATTTCTACATGTTTCGATAGCAATGCTATCATCTTCAGGAATAAATGAATACTAAAAAATAATTTCAAGTATAGAAAAAAGATAAAAAATTTAAAAAAATAATTTAAGAATATACAAAATATGAGCATAAACAAAAATGAATTAAAGTAGGTAAGTAACAGATAAAAAATGTTAATGACAAAATAATTATAAAACATTGAATAATACATTTAAATTAGAAATATAAATAAAAATTATCATTATTAATATTAATATGAAAATAAATTTAAGAGATAGCTATTTTAAAAAAATATTTGATTATTTATTAAATTTAATTCTATTAACTATTAACTATTTTTACATCGGAAAGACTTGTAGAAATTTCAGTATTAGGGTTAAGGAACACCTAAGATGTTTAAATAACAACAACTATTCTGAATTTGCAAATCATATTTTAGAAACCAATCATTCGTTTGATATAAATAAAGGTTTAAAAGTTTTACATACAAATGCAACTGGTTTACAATTAGATAAATTTGAAATTTTAGAAATAAGAAAAAGTGTTAATAGCGAATTAAATTTAATAAATAATCAAATATTTTTTTAAAATAGCTATCTCTTAAATTTATTTTTATATTAATATTAATAATGATAATTTTTATTTATATTTCTAATTTAAATGTATTATTCAATGTTTTATAATTATTTTGTCATTAACATTTTTTATCTGTTACTTACCTACTTTAATTCATTTTTGTTTATGCTCATATTTTGTATATTCTTAAATTATTGTTTTAAATTTTTTATCTTTTTTCTATACTTGAAATTATTGTTTTAAATTTTTTATCTTTTTTCTATACTTGAAATTATTTTTTAGTATTCATTTATTCCTGAAGATGATAGCATTGCTATCGAAACATGTAGAAATATTTATATATTTTAAGTAAAGTGGTATATACAAAGTGTATTTTCAATTATATAATTAATGATTCCACAAAGTTACAAAGCATTTGAAGAAATTATGAAAGAAATTATGGTCCAGAGTATCCTCTGACCCACAATCACAGTAAGGCGAGCTGACTATATGGAATCTGGTGAGAAGACTAAGACAAGAAGTGTGACCTAGTCTCATTCGAGTTATGGAGGAAATATATATTTTTGGCATGCAAATGTATTTATGAAACCAGGGCTTGACAGGAATAAAAGGTTGTATTAATGAGTACTGATGACCTTTTGTTAGAGAAGCTATTTTCCATTCAGAGGACCATTGGAGTTTGTATTTACTTTTTAGAATAGGGAAATAGTCTCTAACTGGAACAGGAATATCATTTAACGGACCGTGAACAGTGACTTCCTTAACAATGGTGTTGTTTTTTTACATTAACAGCATTGTTTTTGTTTATCCAGGCGGCAGTGGCGAGAACAGCAGTGCGGAGGAAGAGGACCCTATAGAACTGGTCCACGTGAATGAAGATTTCTTCTATATGGAGCACGTCATGCGTTTAGCCGCCGCCCTTCACTCGCTGTGTTCCCTGGCCATGCTGATCGCTTACTACCACCTCAAGGTACACACATTTATTGGTACTACTGGTCGACTTTACACAGCGACGGCATAAGTTATTGTAGATTCTGACTTCAAACATATCCTGAGATACTTTGGTCATGTCAGTCGACAAATTGTGAACTTGAACCTGAAATAGATAATAAGTGCAGTTGAATTAACAGTTAACCCATAGAAATAGATAGTACGTGCAGTTTCTGATATTTTCCATACATTGATATGACAACATCCTACTCTAGCCCCTGCAGAGACCCGTGATGTACGAATTGATTTTCTTTACACATTTTAATAGATTTTCTATGAAATATTTTCTATATGTAAATAATACACACCTGGTTTAGAAAGGAAATATAATACTTATTTAATAAATTGTGAATCTTTTTAAATTCTCTCCCTCATTAGGTTCCGCTGGCTATATTCAAGCGAGAGAAGGAGATAGCGAGACGTTTGGAATTCGACGGCCTGTATGTTGCTGAACAACCCGAGGATGATGACATCAAAAGTCATTGGGATAAGCTCGTCATAAGTGCTAAGTAAGTTCAATTTAAGTTAATTTTTAATTCAATATATAAGTTTCATAAGTGCTAAGTAAGTTCAATTTAAGTTAATTTTTAATTCAATATATAAGTTTCATAAGTGCTAAGTAAGTTCAATTTAAGTTAATTTTTAATTCAATATATAAGTTTATTTGTTGATGGAGTTAAGATAGTTTACTTGTAATACAAACAAAATTGAGTTAAATATGCCTTAACCTTTGAAACTCTGGTCTAATACTTCTGTAGTGTGCCGAAGGTATAAAAATTAGAATGCAATAATGTAAGAATAGACAAATTATAAACATAAACAAAAATTGATTATGGTAGGTAAGTAATTAATCAAAAATGTTAATAAAAAAATATTATAAAACATTGAATAATAATTGACGAAAATAATATTAGCATAACCTAAATGAAAGATGACACCGGAAAAAAGGACAGATAATAAAAAGATTTCAGTCGCATCTGGGACTCGAACCCAGGTCCTCTGCCTATCATTTTTTCATCTTTCATTTAGGTTATGTTAATAATATTTTCTTCAATGATTAAGTATTTTACAATAAGGTTTTTTAATCTCAATAAAAATAATCAATAATTAAAAATTGAATTGATTAATAAATTTATATTAGAAATTAAAAAAGAAATTATTTTTATTATTCACATTAATATGAAAATAAATTCAAGAGATAGCTATTTTTAAAATGCATTTGATTATTTATTAAATTTAATTCAGTATTAACGCTTTTTCTGATTTCCAAAATTTAAAATTTGTCTAATTGTAAACCGGTTGTATTTGTATGTAAAATTTGTCTAATTGTAAACCGGTTGTATTTGTATGTAAAATTTGTCTAATTGTAAACCGGTTGTATTTGTATGTAAAATTTGTCTAATTGTAAACCGGTTGTGTTTGTATGTAAAATTTTTAAACCTTTATTTTGATTATGATTGGTTTCTAAAATATGATTTACAAATTCAGAATAGTTGTTATTATTTGAACACCTTAGGTGTTAAATAATACCAATAATTAATTAATTTTTAATTTTTATCATTTGTCCATTCTTGACATTATTATTTTTAGTATTCTATATATTCCTGATGAAGAAAGCATCGCTTTCGAAACATGTAGATAGATATCTGTTTTTTAATAAAGTGGTGAATGCAAAGTAAATTATTTAATTCATTTATTAATAATGATGCCAAATCTAAAAGTGAATACCGATTGTTTGAAGAAATTATAACTTTATGATCACTTGAACGATATGCCATTAATTTTCTGGTGGAATTGTAACAATTTTTATATTTCAAGAATAGTGACGGGAAGTTCGTTGTAGAGTTTTAATGTGCAATTTTTTTTCCATGTTTTAAGGTCGTTCCCCGTGAACTATTGGGACAAGTTTGTGAAGAAGAAGGTCCGCCAGAAGTATTCCGAGACCTACGACTTTGACTCCATCTCCAACTTGCTGGGAATGGAGAAAACTTCCTTCTCACACCAAGAGGAAGAAGGCAGCGGACTCATTTACTTGTAAGTCTATCATCATTACGTGTTTGATTGATTGGTTGATTTATTGATTGATTGATTGGTTGATTTATTGATTGATTGATTGATTGATTGATTGATTAATTAATATTATGTAATTTATTTTTGCAATAACTTATAAATAATGTCAACCATGTACAAATGTTGGGCATGTGTTTGGCATGTTTCCCGACTATGTACCTGTATCGAAGGGATCAATGAACAAGAAAATAATTCCAACCTGACATCGGTGCTTCAAAGATTCCAATCCGTTTGTTAAGATAGGCAAATCTATCAAACGGACCACCCGTTTCTTAATCTTACTCATTACGCTTACATCAGCCTTGCATTCTTTACGAATCTCAAAATTTTTCACATGATCATACATGCTTTTACCACACATTCGCCTCAGAGATTTCATTTCTACGGCATTCAGCTTACTTTCATCCTTCTTCTGCTAATTCCATGCCTCACTGCCATACATCAGGGTTGGTATCAGCACTCTATTGTGGACTGCTAGCTTCGCTTCTTTGTACAACTTTTTGTTAGCGCCAACCGCGTTCAGTCCTCCGTTAATGGAGTTTCCTGCATTCACCCTTCTTTCAATATCCCTATCAGTCTTTCCATCTCTCGTAGACATACTTCCCAAATATACAAACTCATCGACCTGCTCCAAATACTTCCATGAAAAAATAATGTGCATCATATTTGGATAACATGTGTGCATTTTATTTCCAGCATTCTGAACATCGACTGGCGCTACCAGGTGTGGAAGGCGGGAGTGACCATCACGGACAACTCGTTCCTCTACTCGCTGTGGTACTTCACCTTCTCCGTCATGGGCAACTTCAACAACTTCTTCTTCGCCGCCCATCTGCTGGACGTGGCCGTCGGCTTCAAGACTCTGCGCACCATCCTGCAGTCTGTCACACATAATGGAAAGCAGGTACAAAAATCAATTTTTAAGTTTTTCCGCGATATTGGGAAGGCGGAATAATAGCCGATGTAATATCTTGGATGGCAGGTGATGACGAAGAGAGACTGGATAACCTTGCATGCTCTTATATACCATATCCTTCTTCCATTCTTTATCTCTCATATAAGATATCAGTCGCATGTTAAACATGTCATCTTTAGAGATGCTGTATGGAGAGTCTTTTTAAGGAAAGGGAGGAAATAAAGTTATGGGAAGGTAAAAAATATATGAGTGGTGGGTAGGAATATGGGAGTAGGTGTGTCCAGGAGTGACCGATGCATTAATACATCCCTCCCTCTGCTGTTCAAGGCGATAGGTCAAGAGTCCGATAGGAGAGGTCAAGAGGTCTCCCTCAACCGGCCTCTCCTGATCCTGATCACCATGCAGCTAGTGGGTAGACGCATTCGCTGCTAAGCAAATCTCACCCCATGAACCCGGGCGCCCATGCTAAGTAACCAAACATAGCGAACCACTTGGAATGACCTATGGCAGAGGTTTTGGTTATCCAAATCGTTTTCAAGGCGGCGGTACCCATACCCGCCTCCCAAAATGTATGGCACCGGTGCACAGCCGGGAAATACGCCCAACATTTGTGCACGATTGGCAGCCACTTGAAAACAGTTCACTTCTACGACTTTTGATGAATGGAATGATTTAACAGCCTCTGTTTTTCCTCCCTCATGCAGCATGTGTCTCTTCAAGGCCCAGGTTCACTCCTTCCCAAAAAAGAATAATAAATATTTTATTTTTATAAACAATAATTATTGATTACTGATTGCCGGTCAGATGCTCTACAGTTGAGCTACGTCGGCTTATCGCAAACCCGCCAAGTTAATCAATATATACTAGTGTTTCATTCAATAATTACTATTTTTTATTATATTTCACCTGTAAACAACCAACTTTATTGGTATTCACCAATCAGAAGGTTGCAGGTTCGAGTCCTATCTTTTCTCGGAAGGTTTTTTCAATTTGGATGAGTGTTTCAGGCTAATAATTATTGTTTATAAAAATAATTGTTACCCTTTGCGCTATGCACAAAAATCTTGTCTTAAAAACTTTAGTTTATCAATTAATAAATAAATATTTTGTTTACAGCTGGTCTTGACTGTGATGTTACTTACCATCATTGTGTATATCTACACTGTCATCGCATTCAACTTCTTCCGCAAGTTCTATGTATCAGAGGAAGAAGACGTTGCTACAAAGAAGTGTCACGATATGGCCACGGTGAGATTATTTATTATTTGCCACTTATTTTGTCTTTGGTTGAAACCATAACTAGATAATAGAAACTTGGGAGATGGGCCATGAACCAGTATTAGTATTGCAACACGTGTCGCCAAAATCGTGCATCCATACTGCTGCTACCTACACAGCAAACGCATGTTTCATTGAATACCGTTTTGATGGTACGTGCAGTTTGTTTATAGCTCATCGACAGTCGGCACACGTCCATGCTATATCTACATCTAATTCTATTATTTATTTTCATAAAGCCTAACAAAAATCATTTAGACCGGTACCAAAAATTTGAAGGCCCCGGCTTGAGCTAACAATTTCCGACATTCTGGACAGTGGAGAATAGTACATATAATTAATAGAGTGTTTACTGAGGAAAAGCAATTGTTTCTGAGTCTACGGCAAGGAATGTCGAACTGGATGAGTTGCAACAAGGTGCAGACGGTGAGTCAATAATACAATTGAAAATGCAACTGATATCAAAGTCTTTCCTACGCTTTTCTAATGTAGAAATGTTTATGGTTTGTTAAATTTCATCATCGGAGTAATCGCCTCTTTCTCGCCCTAATCTCCATGCAATACCATGTAAGAAGCCGTGTTGTACAGATTCAATATGAACAGCATAGAAAGAAGACCAAATGACACTCGCATATTCAAGATGAGAGCGAACTAGTGAGCAGTAAAGAGTTTTTAGGGTATTTATATTCTTAAAGTCACAGGCAATTCTATTTATGAAGCCAAGAAGGTTTTGTAATTTATTAGCGACATTATTGTGGATATTATTCACTATGATCTAAGTAGACAATTGAAATCCATAAGAAAATGTCTCCTAAAGATTCTCTACAATACAATACAAAACAAAAGTGAAAAATAAAAAATTTCATACTAATCCAAAAACAGAATGCTCATGTGACGTCAGGTTTTCCAAATGCAATGGTACCAACATAACACGGTGGTTTGATGAGCTGATTTTTTATTCACTTTTAAATAACGATTTATAAATTCTACGTATAATTACATATAATGAAAGTTATATATTCAGAATGGGCGTTTGTTGATCTATATGAATACATATTTTTAAATGTTTGCTTACCCCCCACTCCAACACCTAAAATTTATATGTCTTGTCAATATTCTATATCATAAGTTAGTTTTAATATTCTCCTGATGAAGGAAAGGTGCTTCCGAAACCGGTAGAGTTTTAATAAAATAAAAGTGGTCTACAACAAATTTATGTGTTTTTTATTGTAAATTATGGCGAGCCACAAAGTTAATGCTTTTTACAAATATGACATATTTTTAAAGCCATTATATTTTTCACCGGAGTTCCTTATTGTCTGGCTCCTACACTGGTGATTGTAGATGTCGCTAGTATAGGCTGCCGGTTGTTAAGTCACCACTGTGGCCAGTTTGGCTTCAGCTCTATAAATCTTGTATGTTTGTTGTCCAGTGCTTCGTGTTTCACCTGTACAAGGGCGTGAGAGCGGGCGGCGGCATCGGTGATGAGATTGAACCTCCGGACGGAGACGACTACGAGTTGTACCGCATCATCTTCGACATCACCTTCTTCTTCTTTATCATCGTCATCCTGCTGGCCATCATTCAGGGTGAGTTTTCAATATTATTTTTTTTTTTAAACAATATAGCTTGAGCTCTTATATATTTATACGGATTGGTATCTTTACTTTGTTGTTGTTTTTTTTTAATAGTTGAAATTGGTATATTAAATTGTGGAAATATATAATAACCCTTTAATAAAAGAATATAAGTTTTCAGTAAATCTTCGTTTAAATAAATTACAAATTCATTGTGACGTTAGCCGCAGATTTACTTGTCATTTTATACATAATTTGTTTCTTAATTTTTTTCTACAATTACCAAACTGTTAAATAAATAATGATCCCATCTCTCTTGTTCAGGTTTGATCATCGACGCCTTCGGAGAACTCCGTGATCAGCTGGAGTCAGTGAAGGAGGACATGGAGAGCAACTGCTTCATTTGTGGCATTGGAAAGGATTACTTTGATAAAGTGAGATAAATGCATTGTTTAAAACTTAGGTTAGATTCTAGCGATTAGTTTTGATTCTATGGAAGCAGAGAAGTAGATTAAAGATTAAAACCACAGATGTCAGCCTTAGTATCAATTATCAATGTATTGAAGTCCCCTCCGACAGATGCAAGCAGAATCTAAGTTATAAAAGGTTGTTTTTTATTTTTATTAACTTAATATAGGGCTAAAAGTCCCAATGAACCACTTTTGACTAACAGGAGTTTGTTATTCAAAACCTTAAACTAAATTTACAGTTAAGGTTAAGTTACAAAATATATATATATCCATACAAAATAAAAACATAAATATTTCTTCTAAGGGGTCGATATTTATCTTAACAAACGGATTGCAATCTTTAGAGCACAGACGTCAGGTGGGAATGCTGTCCTTGTTCTATCGGTATTTCAATGGAAGTTGCTCTGAGGAACCAGCGTCATTGATCCCTTTAGCACTTGGTGTACACTCGGGAAACACGCTAAACGCGCGCCCAACATTTGTACGAGAATGGGTCACTTCCATGACTCGTTCTGTGCTCAACAGCTTAGGTGTGGAATGATCTGCCGGCCTCTGAGTTTCCTCCCTCCCACAACACGGGTCTCTTCAAGACTCGGGTTCACTCCTTCGTTTCCTCTAAAAGAACTCCTTTCCCCCGCACAGCATCCCCAAAGATTACATGGGCCTTGAAGAAAATTATTTCCCTTAGGGCCTCCTGTACGGAGCAACTGTACTACTTTTTTGCTCATAAATCAAAGAATATTAAAAAGACTATTAGGTTTGTACTAACAGTTATAATCCTCACCGTTCAATGCTCGGTCTGGTGGTTTAGAAACGGATTAAAATACTTATTTAATAAATTATGAGGCATTTCCTTTAATTTCGTATTTTTAGACTTCTTTTGGCTTAACATATCACATTTCTTATCATTAATTTTTATTTATATATGCTTCAATGAGGACATCTTAATTATTAATTTGCTGTTTTTCGTACTGCCTACCCCGATTAAAAACTCTGTGCGCGCCGCTGTTCCTTGCGGTAATGGAGATCGGCGAGCAAATTTAATGTAATTTTTCGACATTTGTCTTGCAGGTACCTCACGGATTTGACACACACGTCCAAAGGGAGCATAATTTGGCTAACTACATGTTCTTCCTTATGCATCTCATCAACAAACCTGACACGGAATACACTGGTAAGTGCATTAAGCTTCTTCTTTAGTCACTTTAGTCCACTCATTGCTGAGAATCGTGACCCCCACTCTATCATGCACCTATGATTTTTAATAATACTGTGATAATTAAACCACAAACTCCTTTAAAAGTGTATTGTCATGGACGTGGAATCAATACCGCAGTTAAGCAAAATATCTTTAACCCTAGAAATAAGGACTATTTTTTATTGGCAATCAAGGACAATGACCGGAATCGGGCTCATGGAAAACCCCTCAATACTATTGAGCCAATAGTAAAAGTTGATATATAAGAAAGCATCGCTTTCGAAACATGTTGGTATGTATATATTAATAAAGTGGTGAATACAAAGTAATTTTTAATCCATTTATTAATAATGACGCCACAAAGTGAATACCAATCTATTGAAGAAACTATAAAATATTACTTACCTACTATTTATTACAGCTAAAGTCTGTTCATTGGGAGTTATACTGTCTTAAAAACGATCTTCATATTAAAATTATCCCAGGTCGGGGTCAGTGTCATTGTGCCACTTTGTGTATATTACCATACAAATTAACACCGTGAAAAGCCGGCCGTCAAAAACCGACCATTAAAAACCAGCTGTCGAAAACCGTTCGTCAATAACCGGTCGTCGAAAACCGGCCGTCAAAAACCGGTATGTGTGCAGTTTCTAAATTCAACCATATTTATGTTTGTTTCTTCTTCCCTTTCAGGTCAGGAGACCTTCGTGTGGAACATGTACCAGCAAAGGTGTTGGGACTTCTTCCCCGTAGGAGATTGTTTCAGGAAACAGTATGAAGACGTCATGGGAGAATAACCTGCGAATATTTAATCTATACTTAGCAATAATTTTGCATTTTCACCGATTCATTCATCACCACTCGTGTAAAAGTGCCTAACTTTGACCCTTATGTGGTAACTTTGCCAAAATAAAAATTTGCGTATATATATATTTTTATTTTATTTTATTTCTATTATAAAATAAATATTACAATCATTTTTACAATAACAAAAAAACTGCCGTATTGCTGCTTGTTTGCTTATCGTATAATTTTTTTTTTTTTATAAACTAGTAAGATCTAAAAACTCGTAGAACTGCAAAAGTTTCAAAGCCATTGGTATGCAGCTTCTTCATTTACCATGTTTGCCACTATTTCTTCCATGGATTATCAGTTGGGTAACTTTTGTATCTCAAATTCAAATAAAACACATGGCTGTAATGTCATTGTAATATTTCTCTTGTAACTATAATATTATACAATCAAAAATAGAAATACAAGTTTTCGTGTGGCTGTATCGCCGTGCTCACCATTGCATTGTACGTGCAACACTTAACCTAACCTACCATAACAGATAGAGCGTATGTAGGGATCTGCCAGATTGGGGGCAGTAAAGAAAGAACACTAACGCTGTTGGGTTAGACAAGGTATAGAACGGGATGCACGATCTGATCACAAACATGTTTCACACGCAAAACATTGCGGATTTTTTTTCGATTGTATTTGTGATCACAGCGTACAGCAGTCATATAACAAACGTTTTTAATAATACAAACATACGTATTTAAAAATAAATGTAGAAATGTTTCAAATTTATTCTACTCGATAGTGCCATTATATTTCTGATACTTTTGTGCCAATTTCTACGTTATTTAAATAAAGTTTTTTTTTCGATTGGCAAAGTTACCCCTTGAGTATTTAGTTAGGCAGTTTTACAGAACCGCTGATAGCTCAGTTGTAACATATCCCTCTTTCTCATAAATGATGCATGCATCAAAAAGAGAGGTAGCAACAGAGCTCTCAGTGGCAGGCCCATACCGTACTGTCCCAAATCTACTAATAATGATAAAATCGTGACAGCTGTTTCAGCATTCAAAGCCATTTTTAGACTGTGGTTAGGCCACGTTGAGCCGACTTATTTATATGATTCTATTTAGCCCCACCAATATCAATTTTTATGGTGCCTAAAATGATTTATTACCGGTGAAACCGATCTACTGAGAAAATAATTGTGATAATAGATTCTTGATTCTGTAAGGTACTTTTAATTGAAATCTGTTTTCCCCGCAATAAATGGCAATATTTTATTAATTGTTTTATAAAAACTTAAATATTTAATAACATTAAATTTTGGTTGTAGTTAACAAACATCAAGCGTTGCCAAAATATTGGCCTTTTTCGCCAAAAGTAATATTTTGCACAAAAGTTAGGCAGGATTTAACCGGTTATAAATTATTTTGGTAATCACGATATACTTACACTCCCAACAGCAATGTCCTAGCGAAAAGTCACTGAGAAACAGCATTTTGTCAATGTTAAATATAAAAAATAAAAAATTAACAGTGCCGTTATTCTTAAATATTAGTTCGAAAAAACAAAAAAATGACATTTTTTTCTTTTCTAAAATTGGATTTTTTTTTCTCTAGTCAAATAAAATGTTTAAAAATGCTGTACGCGAGCAATGCATATGTGTTCGAGCTAACTCTGGCTGTATGTAATACCTATAATAACAGCTGTAAGATATTGTCACCAAAATATGAATACCGGAATATTTATAAGATATTGGGACAATACGAATATTGTTCATACTCATTTATCATTTTAAAATATTATTGAATAGTTAAATACTGTGTTTATTTTAATTAAGAATTGCTCAAATCTTGTAAATGAATCCTAAACATTCATGTTTAAGAATTTCGTTAATTTTGCAACAAGGCCGATCACTGACGTCAGAATTAATAGATTTGCCCTAAGTACGATTTCGACGGCTGGAGGCAATGGTCACGCAACACCAATTTTGACACCAGCCTAGTTCACAGCCGTCCACGTTTCTTTCGCATGATTTTGACTGCGGTTAGTAAATTTATGAAACGGATCAAACTAAATATTCAGATTTCATAAACAAGTCAAACCTTTTTTTTTTTACTTAGTTGGCGGCACACCTAGCTTCTTCCCCTTGTGTGTTAGAGCAACTATATTTATTATTTGCTCTGTGAGAATGATGTACAATATTTTTTTATGATTTTTTAACTATCCGGAAATAATATCAAGAATGATTCTTTAACAAACTCAATTCTGATTTTAGATTCTTTAATAAACTCAATTCTGATTTTAGATTCTTTAATAAACTCAATTCTGATTTTAGATTCGTTAATAAACTCAATTCTGGTTTTAGATTATTTAATAAACTCAATTCTGATTTTAGATTCTTTAATAAACTCAATTCTGATTTTAGATTCGTTAATAAACTCAATTCTGGTTTTAGATTATTTAATAAACTCAATTCTGATTTTAGATTCTTTAATAAACTGAATTCTGATTTTAGATTCTTTAATAAACTCAATTCTGATTTTAGATTCTTTAATAAACTGAATTCTGATTTTAGATTCTTTAATAAACTCAATTCTGATTTTAGATTCTTTAATAAACTCAATTCTGATTTTAGATTCTTTAATAAACTCAATTCTGATTTTAGATTCTTTAATAAACTCAATTCTGATTTTAGATTCTTTAATAAACTCAATTCTGGTTTTAGATTCTTTAATAAACTCAATTTCGGACTATGCACATTGCCTTGAAATGAACTCATCACATTTAAATGTAAAAAAAATTAAACACTGTACCTTTGTAAACAAAACACTTGATTTAATAATGATGCCCAATCCGATTTTGGCAAATATGTAATGTTTATATTGATGATTTATCTTTGTGTCGAAACCGGTTGGCATACAAATCGTAAAGTTACAATCATCTCAAAGATACTTAAATTACTTGTTAGAATAATTTATTTTTTTTCCAATGTAAAAATTTATTTCCGAGCACCAAATTAATAGCAAATTCGAAAACCAAACAATTTACATTTTCCAATGGTCATGCCGGTGGGAGAGAAATCTTGTAATTTAACAGAATCAATTAGGATATTGACATTCAACTTTTAAACGGCAAGCTTTGTCGCTGCTAGTATAAAATTGTTTATTTATATTAGAACAATATCAATGAACAATGTGTAAATTTATAAAAATAATAAATGAATTGACTGGAATAATCAAAATATCGATTCCAAAAGACGGACAACCAATTTTAGATTATCGACTGTCCAAAGAAATATTTTGGCATCCGATCTTGGATCATCCAATATATATTAATTAATTTCCACCAAAAATCATATTCTAGCAGCAAAACATAAGCTCCTGCGCATGGCTATGATATTGGTACCTTAAAATAAAATTAAACTTCTATTAGGTTACATTGTAAAAAAGAAAATAGTAACTTAACCTAATAGTAACCTAACCTGATTTGTTTTTTAAGTATAAAAATGTCATAGTATTAAATTCGTGCTCAGAAAGTCGCATTCTAGTGTTCATTTATTTATTTTTGTTATATAAAAATTATATTCGGAGGATAAAATTATACCCCTACCCCTACTCCTACCCTGTAGTTTTCCTCTTATTTTGAACCTCAATTGTGAAAAATTTCATTAAGTATCAAAATTTTGCTTTAAGAGGGGAGAAAGGGGATGGGGTGGTTCATCAAATATCATGTGACCCTTCCTTTTGTTTTGATGGCCAAGTGTGCAAAATTTCATCAAGCTCGGAATCAAACTGTAGATTTGAATACACAACAAACAAACACCGCCTGTAATATAAGGAGATGTGCATTAATTTATGTGTTTTGTCATGATTTTTTTCCTATTGTGTAATATATAACCATCCCAAAATAAAGTGGATGTTTTATGTTCGAATATCCAGAAAAACTTAGGTAAATGTAAGAATATTTTAAGACTTTTCTTTCAATATACCCTTCTTTAAAGATGAAATTCTGAAATCTATAAAGTTTTTTAATATGTATGTATATTGGTTGAAATGGATGGCAGCTGGCCGTGGGATGTGGACATGTTGACTTTAATAAATAATATATTATAATTATTAAAAAAAAAAACTCATTTTTTTTTATTTTTCGGATTCATCCCTGGCAATTTGTCGAGTCTCCCTCCTACTCCCATCGATAGTAAGCGGAAAATATTGCTTCCGCAACGATGGAGGGATTCGCTAGCGGAGGATTGAAACTGCGACGCTTGGCCATTGCCCAATTTACGTAGAATACATAAACAAGAACTACAGAAAACGAACAGCACAATAATACAAAAATGAAGGAATGATAAAAATATATATTTGAGAGAATATTCAAGTCAACGCCTGAACAAGGTTTTAGTAGAGTTCATGATTTTAGACGTTCTAATTTATGTCAAGTAAATAATAATAATAAATAATTTCCTTCAGCACCTATGTCATATTTGGGGATTCTGTGTGCAGGGTATCTTTGAGGAGAGGTAGTAGTGAACCGATGTCCTGATGTAGGAGAAAGGAAACACACAGGCCGGTATATAATTTTGATGTTTATTCGGTTTTAACAAGTGCAATAATAATAATAATTGGATGATTTGCATAGCACCGTTTGTGTGAAAAATCACCTCAAGGGCGCTGCACAAATATTACTTGCTAGGATTTATCTTATTATGTACAAAAAGACACAGAAACACACTACAGAGTAACACGTTACATTTTAAAGTTTTAGCTTGGTAAGGTATGATTTTGCACGCACAGGACACAATATCAGAAAACACTGCGCGTTACATGATATTGCAGTTACTGTTTTATTTTCATTTGATATTTATATTACATTTATTAGAAGGTTAGTGGCTTGCTATTTATTTTAAGTGTTAACTTCGTTTCAAATTATTACTAAAAATTAGAAAAAAAATATTGACATAAGCGAAAATGCAAAATGATGCATATAAATTCATTTAAAGCTTAGTAAAGTTTGAAGTTTTTGTATGGATTTTCAGGTTAGTTTTTCATTTTTTCTCTGTAAACCCAAACTAAGAACCTAATAACCTATTTTATATGTAATTAATATGCTGCATTATATTTAAAATACATTATTAGGTTTGAATAATAAAAGAAATTGAAAAAAATAATTAAAGCAAATCTAACTATAAGTTAAAACGGAAGAAACGATTTGCGTAAACCTCTACGAGCATCAAGTGGCAACTGGCGAGCTCAGCTCGTTTGTTTATCTCATGTAACGCAAACAAGTCGAAACATGCGAGCAGTGCTCGGGTTGGCGCAATACGACAAATGCGCCGCCCGCGAACACTGCTCGTTCAAAAGCATTAAGTGGTTAAGCGATTTATAAAACATTATTTATTATGACTTTTGACATTATTCTTTGACACCCTCCAGCTCCGGCATAGTGTCCTCGCAGAGTTGTGCTCCCTTGTACAGGCTGGTCAGCGCGTCCTTGCCGAGGCGGTAGAACTGCCAATCCTCAGACTCGGTGAGGTTGATGGCACCGATCAGTTCGTACATCGTCCTGGCTGGGTTCCACTTCAGCACGTGGAAATCCACGCGGCAACAGCCGGTGACTAAGGCATACTGTCAAAAACAATACATATTATTTATTTATTTATTGCGTTATATACGCCCTATATGGGATTTTACATATTTAATCATTGTAGAAAATAATATTAACATAACCTAAATGCAACATGAAAATGGAAAAAACGACAGAAAATAAAAAGATTTCAGTCGCATCTGGGACTCGAACCCAGAACCTCTGCCTATCCGGGGCAACCGCTTAACCAACTATGTTATAACTACTGCTAATGAGACCAGTTCAATTTATGTCATCTTCATCGATATCATATCTCAAATTCAAGATTTGTCAATATTATTCTCCATTTTTTATCCCATAGTATTGGCAGCTATCTTTATAATTATTACAAAGTTCCTAAGGAACACAATTGCAAACTAGACAGTGTCTCGGATTAATATCCGATTTTTATTTATATGAGACATCTATTGACTTTTTATAAAAGTTTAAAGAATATATTCAATTTTTAATTATTAATTATTTTTATTGAGATTTAAAAACTTCATTTTAATATTTAATCATTGTAGAAAATAATATTAACATAACCTAGATGAAATTTAGTTAGTTACAGGTGCAAAACACATCACAGTAGGTACATAGATAAAATAACAAACAAATACAGGAATAACATAGTGTAAGTACCATTCCAAGTAATTAGCTACAGAGGCGAATATTCAAAGCATACCCCACATTCACTGATACTTATACTCTAGACACATATATTGATAATTGTTGAAGATGTATGCAATAATGGTCTGTTTGTATTTGTATTCCGAGCAGTTAAACATATGTACTATGTCTGAAAATGCATTACCTTATCCAATATACACAAAGAAACACGTTGTGAATCTGCACGAGAGCCAGTGGAACGATGGCATCCTCAAATTGGCGAATGTTATGGAGATGGGATGAAGAACGGGAGGACGCACTTTGGAATAAGAAACTCCAGTGCATTTTTTTTTAATCAATATTAATTTTCATAGTTTCAATTTTTAAAAGAACGCCAACACGCCCCAAATCTATGACCGGTCGGTATTGAGGTTAGAATGCCAAATTAGGCTGTGACCCTCCTCTTGTTTCGAAAGTCGAGTGTGCAAAATTTCATCAAGCGCGGAATAAAACTGTATATTTGTATACAAAACACCGCCCGCCCGGGACATTCTTCTTTATATAAAAAAAAATTTGCACATTTAAATATTGAAATGAATTGTTTGTTTGCAGGTGTGAATACGGAATATAAAATGGAATAATTTTTTAAATAACCCATACAAGGAGGCTCTGAGGAAAATAATTTCCCTCAGGGCCCATGTCATATTTGAGGATGCTGTGTGGAGGATCTTTTTAAGGAAAGGAAAGAGAGGAAGTTTTGGAAAGGAAAAAGGTATGAGGGATGGTTAGAAATCTAGGGGTCAGTGAGTCCAGGTATGACGGATGTATGAATCCATCCCTTAAGTAATTTTTATTGAATTAATTTGTGTTGTTTCACAATTAATTCATTTAAAAATAATATAGAGTATATTTGCGCACGTTCCAGAGTGGAAGATACTCTCAGTATCGCCCTGGTGAAAGACCACCATTCAGAATTGAAACGTTGCTTGAAATGGCTTTTAGCCGTGTTTGGTGACCAGATCTGAATAGCCAGGTATTCCCAACCTTCCTCTTCCCCTTCTCCTTCCCCTCCCCAATACCTTCAGCCTCACAACATTCCCCAATTGGGAATGCCATAGTCTCACTGGCTCCAGACGGTTGGGAGCAGTTGGGACTCTTGTGAGGTATTCATATAAAAAAAAAAAAAAAAAAATCCCTTCGACTGCAGTACAAGGCAATGATGGGTAGAGAGAGTCCGACTGACGAGTTCAAAGAGTCTCCCTCAACAGACCCACCATGCAATTAGTGGGCAGACGCATCCGCCGCCAAGACTTGAACAAACCTCACCTCATGAACCCAGGAACCACTGCTAAGTCAACAAACGTACCGAACCACTTAGGATGACCTATGGCATTATAGGTTTAAAACTCAAGCCCTTCAAGAAACTTGAAAAAATACGATATATTATTGTAAAACTAACAAATACAGTAAGTTTGTTAGGACTTGAGCTTTAAACTTACAATAACAATTTATTTCATTTGTATACCTGCCAACAAACAATTCATCTCAATATTTAAAAGCATTACGTGCTAAAAGTTACCGCTTTCTACGTTTTGTATACCATTTCAAAAGAATCAGAATCCAATTTAATATTTCAGACACATCTGTTTGATTTAGAAAGACAGACTGTAAATCACTAACAGGTGGCCACAAGGCGAATATTTTTTAAACTGGCATGCTGAATATCTGCTGCAAACCAACTGCACAGATAAGGTTTACATCGACCTGTAAGAGTAAGTTTAATTAAATGGTGACGACAGTTCCATCTAGCGGTAAAAAATAAAACTAACTTAATATCTTTTCGCAGCATAAAGACTCTATACTCCATACTCCTTTTATACAGCGTATATCCGCCCCCACTTAGAATATTGCACACCGATATGGACACCTTTATACCAAGCCCATATTGAAAGAATCAAAAGCATTCAATGTAAATTCTTTAAGTATATAAATTATAAATTTAATTAACATTTTGCAAATAATACCGAATCCTTAAAATTTCATAACTTCATCACGCTTCAAATGCGACGATTAATATTTGATCAAATCTTGTTATTTAAAATTATGAATAATGGCCTGGACTCGCCAGAGCTCATTAACTTTATAAACATTCACATATCATCAAGACCAACCCGACAAAACCGATTTTTTTTATTTGCCCGAAAGGAGGACCAATCTTAGGATAAATTCTCCAATTCCCCGTATTTGTTCGCAATATAATGCACAATTTCACAATATCCACATTCATCACAATACCCACATTCATCACAATAAATACCCTTTCAAAATATCAAACCTAAGTAATATGTACGACCATAAATTGATGCACGAGTATAAAATGTATCGAGAGCATATCCTGTCTCGATCCTATCTTCCTCTTCCTCTCCCCCCTTCCGTCTTATTTTGTTTTTTATAATAAAACATATGTACTTAACCACTTTTAGCAAAAGAAACTGTGTTGGCTTACATTTAGTTAAACTTCCTTTGTATATATATTTGTATTAAAAGCAATTTGTTTTTTACAAATAAATACGAGGTGTGTTCAAAAGAAAAGGTGAATTTGGAATTTTTTCGAAAAGTATTTATTTATTCGTCAATATCCATTTTCTCCCCTTCAAAGTAATCCCCCTCAGATATAATGTCCTTATGCCAGCGCTTCTTCCAATCCTCGAAGCACTTCTGGAATGCGCTTTTCGGTATGGCCATCAGCTCGTTCTTCAATTCTGACTTTATCTCATCAATTGTGGCAAAACGCTTTCCTTTCATTGGTTTCTTCAGTTTCGGGAATAGGAAAAAGTCGCAGGTAACCAAATCTGGTGAATACGGTGATTACAGTGTTCTTTTTGGCCAAATAATCACGAACAAGCAATAGTGTGTGGTGAGCTGGTGCATTATCGTGATGCAAAATCCATGATTTGTTTTTCCACAATTCCGATTGTTTGAGCCGTATTGCTTCACGCAAACGTTGCATAACTTCCTTGTAGTATTCCTTATTAACCGTGCGACCTGTTGGCAAGAACTCATGATGCACCACGCCATTGTAATCGAAGAAAACAGTGAGCAAAACCTTCACATTTGATCGAACTAGGCTTGCTTTTTTCGTTCTTGGCTCTTCTGGCGCTTCCATTGGGATGATTGGGCCTTGGTTTCGACGTCATAACCATATACCCACATTTCATCACCAGTTATGACCCTTTTGAGCAAATCTGGATCGTCGTTGACGTCATTCAACAACTCCTGAGCGATATTAATGCGACGTTGCTTTTGCTCAAAATTTAGCAATTTCGGAACAAACTTCGCTGCCACACGTTTTATGCCCAAAACATCCGAGAAAATTGCATGGCATGAGCCGATTGATATGCCAACATCCTCAACACTTTTTTGAGACAAAGTAGACTCGCCGAATGCCAGTCATCATTTTAAGTGCGTTGGAGCACTTTATTCCATTTTTAACGCAAATTTAATACATATTATTTTATCCATTTTTTTTCAAAAGTAAAAAATCGAAGAACACACAAAAACGTGACTAACCTTTCCAGTTGTCAAAAACAAACCACTAATCCAAAATGGCTGATAATGCTAACATATGATAAACATATGTGTACCAACATAACAACAACAAAAAATCGATAATCGAATGTACACAGCCCGCGAAAATTCAAAATTCACCTTTTCTTTTGAACGCACCTTGTAAATCTTCTAATGATTTTTAACCGCTACATTTTTGTGATATTAGACTCTAAAGAAAATTACTTTAGAGTTTATTATCCCATAAATTCACATAGAATATAATATGTCCAGCTTCTGATATTTTCCATACGTTGAGATGACAACAGTAGCTCCTCTACCGGCCCGAGATGTATGAATTGTTTTTTTTTCATACATTCTTTTATACTTTAAAAAGTGTGCTGATTCATACATGTGTTGAATTGTCATGAATTCTGTGTAACTATGTATTATGATTTCAGTATAATGTATAAAAATAAAAAAAGGATGGAATTAATATTGGTGGCCGAAAAAGTAAAATCTCAGATATGCAGATGGCACTATCCTCATCGCCTCTTCCGAAGAAGAAATGAATCACCTCCTTGCCAAAATAGAATGAAGCCATAATCAAGTCTACTGATCAACAAAGTCAAAACAAAACTAATTAGATGATCGACGGGGCAAACACCTTTGTACGAGCAAATGCTCTCTCAGACATAGAAATGGCAAATAATTTCATATACATAGGTGAATGTGGTTGTGAAACAAAAGCAAAAAGAAAGATTTGCATGACAAAAAGCGCCATGAGCAAGTTGCAAAATATATAAAGTGACAGTGACATAACGAAGACCACCAAGATGAGACTCATCCGGGAAGCTGATTTACCCCATTTTTATTTTTTTTATTTTTTATATGAATACCTCACAAGAGTCCCAACTGCTCCCAACCGTCTGGAGCCAGTGAGACTATGACATTTCCAATTGGGGAATGTTGTGAGGCTGAAGGTATTGGGGAGGGGAAGGAGAAGGGGAAGAGGAAGTTTGGGAATACCTGGATATTCAGATCTGGTCACCAAACACAGATAAAAGCCATTTCAAGCAACGTTTCAATTCTGAATGGTGGTCTTTAACCAGGGCGATACTGAGAGTATTTTCCACTCTGGAACGTGCGCAAATATACTACACATTATTTTTAAATGAATTAATTGTGAAACAACACAAATTAATTAAATAAAAATTCTTTTTTTGACACAAATTGGACTTTAAATAAAAATTACTTGCGCACGCCGGGATTTGAACCCGCGACCTTCGGATTCATATTCGAGAGCCTTACCCCTCGACCATGGAGGCCGCCATATTCCTTTACGGTGTGGAAATATGGACACTCAGAGCCAGTGAAAGGAAGCAGATAGATGCCCTCGAAAGAGGAGAATGCTTAGGATTCCATGGACAGCCAGGCGCACAAATATATCAATATCAACTGTCTGCCTACAGCGTATCCTCAGATTTATTGGACATGTCGATCGCCAAACTGAGACCTCCAACCTGGAGAAGCTCGTGGTCACTGGCAAAGCGGAAGGCAGGAGAAGTAGAGGAAGGTCACCGATGTTCTTGGGTCTCCGCGCAGCGCAGAATCGCGAGGAGTGGAGGAGCCTTGTGCACGAGGGAGTTTGGAGTGGGGGTTATGATCCCCAGCAATGAGTAAGCAACTAAAGAAGAAGTATAAAAATAAAATAAATGTTTTTTTACCTTTGCTAATGCTTGGAATAATTTCTTTCCAACTCCCATTTTCCTGGAGTTTGATTTAACGAAAATGTCCTCCAACATCAGAGATTTCCCCTCCCATGTCGAATACGTATTAAAAAACAGTGCGTAGCCTACTAACTCGGAAACATTATTTTTATCCGACACTTCTGCCACGTAGCATATAAACAATGGCGGCGAAATATCGAAACCATCTCTTTCAAGATCTGAAAATTTAAAATTTTATAAAAGTTAGTTAAAATTGACTAAGCATAATACATACTAATTTCAGTAGGTAGTTTACGAACTGTCTGCTTTAATTTTGGGTCCACCGGGCACTTTTTCGAAAATATAGAGTTCCTGAAAAATAACATCAAAACATCATTCTACCGGGTCAATGTTTTACCACCATTTTGGAAATGAATTTATTGTTTTATTGTCAAATAACGGTTTTCTTATATTTTTTTATGGATATTTAATATACATTAGAGAGGGAGTACTATTGTGGTTTGTTATACATATAATTAATTTCAAAAGTACTACCACGAACATGATATTCTAGTGCATGTATATACAATAATTGCAAAAAAAAAAAATTATAAAGAAATTTTTAGAAATAAAATATAGGTAATAACTATATAATGAATGTTTTTTGAATTATTAATAATTATAGTGTATGAAAATGGCTTTAAAAAATTATACTTCATTCATTCAAGTGGATTTTACAGTGGAAAATCATGGCAACCCTATCAGTATACCTAAGTTATGTTAGGTTAGGCAAGTTTGGGTCAGGTTAGATTTTGTTTTAACCGCTTCACACTGACTAATTAATGCAAATACCTTTCAATAATGACATAAACCTTTATATGAGAGAATATATATTATCCATTCCTATATCTATCCTGCTTCCTAACGGGAATGCTCGATTTCAATACCTTACAAACTGAAAAATATTTTTAGGTAAACATTTCTTTAAATTAATCTCTTGAACCATATGTAATTTAACTATGATGAAAGAGGTAAACCTATACGTTTCCTAATAAGTATACTCGTGGGAGATCCCATGCACTATTTTATGCTCCGAAAGTGAGAACTTCTGTTTACCAGAGCGCGCCAATCCGCAGAGCGACTCAACTGCTCAAAGTTGCTGCATTGACCGTTGGCATTTTTAATATCACTTACAAACAATTTTTTTTCAATTTGTGAAACAATACTAACTAACTATCACGCCATTTCACCGCAGGGGTAGGCAGAAAGGACAGACCGCCAAACAACTCGATCTTCGCATACACTTCTTGCTTCATTCATACATCGTCTCATACATCATCTCTATTATTCTGACTTTCTGACATGGCCTGAATCAAGTATTTGATTCACTTGATCGTGCCATGTCTTCCTCGGCCGTCCCCGGCTTCTTCTTCCATTCACATTCGCGTCATATATTCTCCTTTCTTTGTTCATTCGCTCTACATGCCCAAACAATACAAATTAAATAAAATTTACTTGCGCATGCCGGGAGTCGAACCCGCGACCTTCGGATTCGTAGTCGAGAGCCTAACCCCTCAACCATGGAGGCCGTCACTTATTTGTACTATTTGTTGTTTCTAATACTTGTCTATGTATATTTTTGACAATTTCTCGCCTATCAATATGTCTGTAATATATTAATGTACAAATGTTTTATAGAGATTATGAGAAATGAATAAAAAAAATTAAAAAAACTTAGATATAACCAAATTATGTTATATCTAAGATGAATCTAATTAAAAACGTTACCTCTATCATTTTGTAAACATCCGGCATGTCGCTACGCACTGCCGCGCGGATTCTCACAACGTTTTTCGTATCCATTTTGAAATTAATCGGTTTATATTACCATTCCTAAATAATTGACAGACTTTCAAAATAAATCCAATATTATGTATTTAGATTACAGATGTTTTAAAAGGTTGAAGCGATTGTCAGATCCGCCAGCTGTCACCGGTTGCAAATGTCAAACGCTGTAATCCATAGATATTAGATATGCCACTCTCTGTAATCGTGATGTAACTTAATAGACATCTTAGATAATATCTGATATACCACGATAATACATTATGCCTCCTCTACACGATGGACCATCAACAGGCCTGCCTGTGGGATGGCCTGGGGGCCAAGTCTGTATCTTTTAACAACACATTTTGATAGTTTGGTAGTCCGTATCACGACAGCAAGTTACGTAATAATAATAAAGTACAAAATATTAAATTGAATATAAAATAAAATTGTTAATATATTTAGCACTTATACAACGTTGGCTTGTGGGAAATTATGAATATATGGGTTAAGGACGCGCCCTGTTACTGGGCGACGGCCTGGACAAGAGTGTTTTCCGAGCTTCGGTAGCGCTCAGATGCTTTGATGCGTCCCAGCTACCCTGTGACACATCAAAGCAGCGAACCCACGCACCCTTCCGTCTGCGAACATTTGCGAGGCGCTGCATTGCCAAGGGAGGCCGAACAGTGCCCTGTATGCGTGGTTATACTATACTCGGAGTGTGTTCATGAGGCCTTATGTGTGCCTTGTCCATACTTCGCTAGCGTAAAAGCTCATTCAGTATGTCTTGAAAATTTCCTTCATCACCGGAGAACTGCACCCTTTTTATATGAATACAGCACAAGAGTCCCAACTGCTCCCAACCGTCCGGAGCCAGTGAGACTATGGCATCCCCAATTAGGAAATGTTGTAAGGCTGAAGGTGTTAGGGAGGAGAAGTAGAAAGGGAAGGGGAAGGTGGGGTAATATCTGGCTATTCAAATCTGGTCACCAAACACGGCTAAAAGTCATTTCAAGCAACGTTTCGATTCCGAATGGTGGTCATTCACCAGGGCGATACCGAGAGTATCTTCCACTCTGGTACGTGTGCAAATATATTTAAAATTAATTAATTGTGAAAACGCACAAAATAATTAAATAAAATTTTCTTGCGCACGCCGGGATTTGAACCCGCGGCCTTAGGATTCGCAGTCGAGAGGATTACCCCTCGGCCATGGAGGCCGTCACCTGTTGAATCTCCTGGCAGGCATGTTGGCTCATACGCTCAGGACTCTTCTTTGGCGCTCTATGTCATTTTTATCATTTAAGTGATCAGTGACGACATGCCCCAAATATGTTTTCGAATTTTGAGAATGGCTCCGCCGAGACGTATGGGTGGAATGACAGCAAGACCAGTACGAGACAAATTTTTAACGCAAACGCTAAAGACGACGCTGTGTTTATGAAAACCGTCAAAATGTGTTGTTTATGCCAGATTTTACTTGCGTTAGCTAACGCAAAAGATACAGACTTGCCCTCCTGGCGATGGCCCACGACATTCGCAATGCATCTACACGATGGTGGAGTTCAGTTCTGCTTTCATCGTACTTCAGGGTGGACGTGACACTGAGGCAACATATTTTATTAAAAATCGAGATTAGTTTTAATAGTACATAAAGCACTTACCTTACAAACAAATAATTTGGGGTACTACCTAATACCATAAAATTAATTTTGCTCATTGAGAAAAGGGTTTTTTTTTTAAATTATGTTATTGTTTTATTTTTCCTCTTTTCCAATAACTCTAGCCCAATAAAAGAAGGAAATAAACACAGATGTATTTATAATTTCTTCAAAAGAATGATATTCACTTTGTGGCGTCATTATTAATAAATTACTTTGTATTCACCAATTTATGTTCATTATTTTTATATTTACCATTTGCCTATACTTGACATTATTATTTGTATTATTCTATATATTCCTGATATATAAGAAACAATATGGAGATATCTGTATATATTAATAAAGTGGTGAATACTTTTCTTTTTTTTTTTAAATCATTTATCAGATATGTTTATTTGAAGTGTATTTATTTATTTTAAATACAATATTTAGAGAGTCACAATTAACAGCAATATCCATATAACTTTTTTTTTCGATATCATATACATTCATCAAAGAATAATTAAATGAATATTGTAGTTTCATCGCTTGTCCAAACTACCGCCATTCGTTAAAAACTGTTTTCAAAGCTACGTAAATACTACTAACTAGGACATCAACTCCGGCTCCGGGGCAGGTTCAAGGTTCAAGCGAACACTGGGCAGTTGGCCACGTGTAGAGGCGTACCGCCATCACTGGCTCGCTATCCTCAGATGTGAGAACGAAAAACCGACACATCACATTGCTCCATAAGCCATTCGACGACGTCCACACGATGGCCATACGTAGAGGGCCAGATGATGGCCCATCGTTTAGAGGAGGCATAATACGCCCGGCTTCTGACATTTTCCATACATTGAGAATATTGAGATGACATAGCAAGATAGCAACTAGCAACACTCACCGACCGCAGCGGCAGCGGAAGCGACTGTCGCTAGAGTATTTTTTTTTATTGTCAGCCATTATGCAAATACAATTGAGTCGTAAAATACATAATCTCCCACTTGAAAATAACAATGGATTCTCGAAAAATGTTTTCATTTACGATATTGTTATTAACTGCCTACTCGTTTTTATTATGATTGATGAGTGACATTGGTATGATACGCAGTCATAGATTCTGGAGCATCTATGGCAGGGGCTTGCAACTAGAGGGGACTTCTTCCCCAGGGGGCAATGGAGGGAATTAAAATGTTGGAAATTGCAAAAATAACAGCAAATGTCTTCTGATTTCTTATGCAAGAACGATTCTATGTATGTGCTCATGTCTGTCTTCTGCTCAACTACTTATCAGTTCCTAAACCAGAGAGTCAAGTCTGTGGAAGATGGGATTATCTGGTTCTCTGTAATGCTGAAAAATAACATACTGTGCTGATAGTGTAGTGCAGCAGCAAAACAGTGCAGAAAATGTGTACTGAATTAGCAGAGTGCAGATTCTGAACTGCAGAAAATTTCGGGAGACTGCCTGAGACACTTGTCAAAAGCGAAAAATCGTCTTTCTTTGTTTGACAACTAATATGTAACCTAACCTAACCTATTAAGGGCTTTTTACACGAACGATTTACCCATTTGACGAAACGCGTTTTACCGCTACATTGTAGGTTTCACCAGTGGTTATTGGAGCATCGGAAGTGTCGTGTTTACAACGTTGCCAGGTATCGCGCGTATTGTTTTATTTTTTTGTCGATGAGAACATACAGCCTGGCAGAATATTCTTGACAAATAATACATTTGGAACTAAGCATGAAATTTCCATGGCAACACCTAGGTCTTTGACATTTCATTGTTATTTATCAAATGCTACCATAACCTCAATGGCATTATAATTCATCTAAGCATAATCTATCATTACTGTTTGCTTTAGTTATTTTATCAATAGTTACAAATCCTTTAAAATGACTAGACCAATAAACAGTGGAACGAGGGGGGTTATTTAATGTGTATTCCGGCGCTGTTTAGCTGAATTTCATGCTAAGAAACTAAGACGCTAAGAGTCTAACTTTGAAGACGTTTACAAACCTACTTCTGAAATGAATGGTCTGTTGACAAATTTCGTCAATTTCGTACGTATTTAAATAATGTTTTTGTGGATTTAAGCTGATTTTTAAACAATTGCAATGTACATTCATATTTGAGGTTAGGCTTCATTTGACAGTTTATTGTAAACATAAACGTCCAGAGGAATAACGACTCAAGTCAATTTTTTTTTTTTTATATAATTTTTATCATTAATATTTTTTGAGCTGGAATCGGGAAAACGGAAGCGGGAAGCATGAAACATCGAGAAGCTGAAAATTAGAAGCAAGAAGAAAAAGCGAGAAGCGGCGAGAAGAAAAAAACAAAACACAAATGCAGGGAGCGGAAAGCTAGAAACTGGAACATGAAGAAGCGGGAAACAAAAACACTTTCTCTTAGTAACTATTTATTTTTTTATTATAAATATTTTTTTCAATTACTGCAAATTATCAGAATTTTCATCAGTACCCCCTGGCGGGACTCTTACTTAGTACACAGTTAATAATAATAATAATTGGATGATTTGTGTAGTGCCGTTTTTGTGAAAAATCACCTCAAGGGCGCACTTAGTCTCTCACTTAAACTTTCCCTTAGTAAGTAAATGTTTTTTTTTAATTATAAATATTTTAGAAATATCTACAATTTTCAAATGTCAAATGCCCAAAGCAATTGTCAGGCTATTTATTTAATTCGTGAACAAAGCACATGACCGTCCTTCGTTCTGCACAGGTAAGACATCCCGTAATATTAATATTAATATTAAAATTACGGAACACATGAGATGTTTACAACGACAATTTTTCGGAGTTTGCCAATCATCTCGTTTCAAATTATCATGATGTTAATAAAGATACTGGAATTCAAATTCTTCACCGTAATAATAAAGTAAGACAAAAAATTAAATAATTTAGAAGCACTTGTTTATAGTATCCTCACGAAGGAAGGGTACTTCCGAAACAACAAATTTATGTGTTTATATTATAATAAAGTTTTCACCAATACAAAACGACAACATTTCTTAGCGTTCTGGGTTCCAGGAGCGCAAAAGTCGGCAGAGTATGGTAACAGGTTAACTTTAATTAAATTTCATGGTAGGCATGTGCAGAAAAGGAGTTTTTGGGGACATGGAGATCGTGGAATTAAGGTTTATTAGAGAAAAAATCCTGAAACATGAAAAAACTGTTTATTTATACAATTATTGTTGACAAAATTATATTTTTTTACACACATATTTGATATTTGTATTAAATGTTTGTAGCAAAACTGTAAAAAAAAGCATTTAAAATATATATGATTTAAATAGGTACCTAAAACTAAAAGCTAAAATTATTCTTATTTATATAGAAAAGTGAATTTAACATTAAAGTATAATATACAGTTAAAAAAAGAAAAGAAAACGGAAATAATTAAAGTTACATATAGATTTTTTTAAAGATATCTACCCACAGTGTGACATTTAATAGTATACAAAAATTGAGGGTGCTGCAATAGTTAAAAGGTTTTAAATAACAACACAAAGATGACTCATAGGAAAATTAAAGTTTTTTTTTAAAAGCACAATTGTACAAAAGCGTATTATTTACTTTATCCAAACTGTGCGTAGAAATTATTGACACTCTCCAAAAGGAGATGATTCTACTCATATTTTTGGTCATTTTTTTGCATCTCATGTATTAGATTTTAGATAAATTTAAAAAAAAATCAAATTCAAAATTATAAATTTTAAATAGTAAAAATATCAGGGTTATGATGGTTCGCCTCGTTCTTTAAAAAGAACTGCCATATTTCGAATGTGACATTTTTTAATGTAAGGAACAAATTTCAAAGACAAAATGAGCAGCTCGGTGAGGCCAGACGGTTCAGTTTCAGAGGAAGCGATTTAAATCGAACGCCTAAAGTTGAACGAGAAATTGAAAGCCATGTTGCCAAGTTTCAGTTTAACTCGAACCGATTTTGTTATTCAAGATGGCGTCAAGTGAAGTGATTGTTTAAGGGCCAGCACTCAAGCAATACTGTAAATGATTTATATGTAAATTCTGAACGGATAGCTAAGAAAATGTTTAAGGTTACAAAAGATGAAAATCCTCAAAACGCAATCTTTTGAATTATATGAAGAACATACCAAAATGTCTAAAAATATGTGCGGTTTGAAAACCACGGAAGGAAATTTTTAACCTAAAATTCCAATAGGTGCATATTTCACATAGAATTTAAAAAAAATACAGTTTGAGGATGTTTGTATTTCGAAACCTTATACATTTTCTTAACTACCCATATAGAATTTACAGATTAAACAATCGTTGTATTTTTGCCTTAGCAGACTACAGGGTGTGTATTTTCGGGTGATAACTGTATTTAATGATGTTTGAATAGTGACATCCAACAGTAACCCAAGGTATGACATTTTTACATATTATTTTGTTAGGTTTGTGGTGAGCGAATAGAGCAGCGCCAGGAGAGATGCTCACTGCTGGCGAAGCGTCACCCTATGCGAGAGAATCAAAATAGAACTCAATTCAAACACCGCGATGATCCGAGCTAGTGGAAGGATAATCATTCCCTTCTGGTTGCCGGCGAATTAGTGCTCCTGCGTTCGTTCCCACATTCATTTAATATTACGTATTAAAATATAACTGTTAATGTTGATCGTTATAAAGCCTAAAATGACGTTAAACTGGCTTATTCACTGCCCGAGGTTAATATCTACAGGTATAACAATATTATCTTTTCTTTTTCAAAACTAAAAAAGTTAAACATGCTAACTAATCCCTCACCGATGCCATTAGCAACCGCAACTACACCGCTGCCGATGTCATTAGCAACCGTAACTACACCGCTGCCGATGCCATTAGCAACCGCACCTACACCACTGCCGATGCCGCTAACAACCGCAACTACACCGCTGCCGATGCCATCAGCAACCGCAACCATACCGTTCCCAATCTCACCAACAACCTCAACTACACCGTTGCCGATGTTTTCAACCATCACTAAATTCTTGTAGGTTGGCTGTTGAAGGGTGAGGAAGGGGTGAAATTCAAATACCAGTATCTTTGGTGTGTGGATGATCTTAAGAGTCATCGCTTGCGATACAGACGCAGCTCGAGGGCAGTTATAGCTGAAAATATAAAAAAATAAAGTGATTTAAAAGAAAAGAAATATGTTTAAATATCTTATGACTATATTTTAGATTAACCTTTAAGTATGGACTTCATTTTTTATTAACACTATCCTGTACGTGGAGTCTCACAGGCGCCTATGTTCATACACAACTTTTTTCGAGAAGAAGATTACGAATCACTTAAAAACTGTATCTATATCAAATTGTTGGTTTCTAATCATAAATAACGTTCATATATAACCAACTTTGTTATTAAAAGTATAGAAATATAAAAATAAAAAAAAACAACAGTTAAGGCACTTTTGAGGGTATATCTATATTTTGTATTTTTATGTAATTTATCTGCAATAACTGAGTTTTTATAACTGGATTGTTTTTACGTAAGTGTAAACATATGTACAAATCTTGTATTAATAAATACATATTTATTTTTATAAACAATAATTATTAGCCTGAAACACTCATCCAAATTGAAAAAACCTTCCGAGAAAAGATAAATGTCGCCGACAGGACTCGAACCTGCACCCTTCTGATTGCCGATAAGCCAACGTAGCTCAACGGTAGAGCATCTGACCGGCAATCAGAAGGATGCAGGTTCGAGTCCTGTCGGCGACATTTATCTTTTCTCGGAAGGTTTTTTCAATTTGGATGAGTGTTTCAGGCTAATAATTATTGTTTGTAAAAACAATTGTTACCCTTTGCGCTATGCACAAAAATCTTGTCTTAAAAACTTTAGTTTATCAATTAATAAATATATATATTTACTTATTTTTATTCACGTATTATTATTTACTTATTACTATTTACCTATTATTATTTACTCACTACTTCTTGTTAACAAAAATATGGTCAGCCAATGATTGTGGCAAATTGGAGCACATATATTTTATGAGAGTTATTTGAGTTACGATGAAATTATTTTTGTTGCAATCGGTAAATGTACGGCCCAACTTAAAGATTTACTGTTGATTTTATAGTCGGTTATAGTCTGAATAACTTTTATGTTATTTAAAAAAAATTATAATATCTCGTTTCACTAAAATTGTAAAGCCGCTCATCTCAACACAGGACTGTCGTGAGATGAGTGGCTAATGTTTTTTTTTTTTTTTTTTTAATTTTAAGGATATCTGTTTTCGGGTCGATATTTTAAATTATCTACGGCAAATTTGTGTTCCAAAGTAAATTGATAGTTTTTAATTTGATTTAAAGTCCACCATAATGCTTATTTTAATATGTTTTAAATTTTTTTTATTTTGTAAAACTTTTTTTTTATATAAACGTTAACCCCAAATAGTCGTTAAAGATACCTCTAAATCGTGAAAAATCAATTCCTTTAATGGCCTATATTTCATACTGTAAAACAAAAAATAAATAAATTACTTTTAATCCGTACTAGATATTTACTGTACTTTTTAATGAAAAAAAAAGATCATTAGGTTTAGGTGAGTATTTTGGCCTCAAATCCAAAATTAAGTATTGTATGAAACAGGCCGCGCAGTAGTTGCACTAAATTAAATAAAGATTTCCTTAGGAACTACATATCTTTAAAAGATAATCTTTGTAAAGTAATTTCATTCATAAAAAGTGTTGAAGTGTATAATATTTCGCAAAACTCGCCATTTCTCCTCCGTTCTATGGTTTTATATAACTCTATGTGCGCCTTTTCATCTCATAGGAGTGTAGCATCAACCAGTGTCAAGTAGAGGTGATAGTGGGATGTGTGTAAGTGAAGGTTAAAAACCAGTCATTTGTAATTATGTACCAATGATAAAAAAAATATTTGAAGCACAAATTAAGGGCGTAAATAAATAAATGGATAATAATTATATCAAAAATTAGAATGCGAATTAATTAGTTCTACTTACGAAGTCCGATGAGTGGTCCAGTAGCTCCGTCGTAATTCTCAGACCAAAAATCTCTGGACATCGTAAAAGAAGTTTTGGCAAATAATATAACAGCCATGCCGAACTGGAATTTCTCCAGGTCACTGAGATTATCCCAATTATCTATATCATCCATAATGCGTTTGCCGGAAAAAAAGAATGATGCAAGTTTAAGGCCCGTTCCCTGCGGTCCTCCGAGAAGGGCCGGTGATGAGACAGCCAAGGCCGAACTAACTACATTTACAATTAAGCTGGTTAATACAATGGCTGCGTCGTCAGACTTCTGACTATCTTCGACCATGTCTACAAGCTTCCTGAGATCGGTGCCCACTCCAATAGCTACAGACGCAGCCCCTAACCTCACCCCAGTTTTATTAAATGTAGCACCTGCCGCAGCTGATGGGGGGTAAGCAAGCATGGGGATTGAAGTTACCTTTAGGAACGAGGAAGCTGTACATAACGCCCCCTTTACTTTCTCCACCGGAAACCCACCACTAAATATATCTCCCGATGCCGGCAATGATTTCGCATACGTCTCATCACTTGACGTCGTCTTAAATATCTCTATTTTCCGCGTGCCGTAGCAACCGTGCTCTGGATATATCAAATGACATCCACCCCAAGTATTTTCTTTAAGGTACTTTGACCAGTTGTGGTAAACTTGGTTCCTGTGATCAACGTACGTACTTCTGTGAACTTCCGACAGTTGGCCGCCGCCAGTGTCCATGACTCTGAACAGCGGGACAACGTATTGAGAGTTATTGTCGAAAAATACATAAATATAGGCAAAGCTGACATGTACAACTGTCGGTGATAAACGTCTTGCTTTTGCCACAATCCTATTTAGGATATCCTGAATAATGTTTGTTTGATCTGCGGTGTAACCCATGCCCGGTGAATCTTCCGTCGGAATCCAAAACAAAGTGGTCGCTATCTTCTGGAATAGCGTATCCCTTTGGGATGGCAGTTGAAACTCATCCCATATTCTGTCGCCAAGGCGTCTTTGCAAGTTCGCTTGGTGCTCGCGGGCACCCCTATTCCAGGACGAGTATGTTTCTGTCATTATGAACTCACTCAACTTGCTATATTTATTTGCGCTCGGTTCGGTGCACGGTTTACGCTACGGGGCGCTTGATGTCGGGTGCGAGGTGTGTGAGGTGTGTTGCGTGGTCTGTAGTACTATGGGGTTCGTGGTTTTGGTGCAGAGTACGGGGTTTCTGCGGTGCGGGTGCTAAGTACTGAGTTTGTTTTATCGTGTTCGTCTATTCAATCTAAAAAGAAAAAGAAAAAATGTCTTTATGAAATATGCACCACCAATGCTAAAACCTATAATTGTCACAATAAGGACATCAAGTCCAATAATTTTTTTTTATCAATATTGACGTTCAAACTTAAATACCAGTATATTTCTTTTTTTTTCTAAAGTTTTTTACATAGTTAAAATAATTTTTGAAGTTAGTTAGGTTAGAATGTCAAATGTCAAAACAAGGATGAGCTTTACCGTACATGATTTTATATTCTATTCATAGTAAACCATAACTAAACAAAAGTAATAAAATTATGTATCTTTTTAGAAACTTTAACTCAACGAATAATATGGTATTGAGCTAACTAACTAACCATCGCGCCGTTTCTAGTAGGGGTAGGCAGAAAGGAAAAACCGCCAAATAAATCGATCTTGGCATACACTTCTTGCTTCATTCACATTCATACATCGTCTCATACATACTCTCCTGTTATTCTGACTCTTGACATGGCCCGACTTAAATATTTGATTCACTCGATCGTGCCACGTCTTCCTCGACTTCTTCTTCCATTCACATTCACGTCATATATTCTTCTTAAACTCCTTTCTTAGTTCATTCGTTCTACATGCCCGAACCATTTAAGCGTCCTTTTCTTAATTTTACTCATTACGCTCACATCAACCTTGCATTCTTTACGAATCTCAATATTTTTCACACGATCATACATGGTTTTACCACACATTCGCCTCAGAGATCTCATTTCTACTGCATTCAGTTTACTTTCATCCTTCCTCTGCCAATTCCATGCCTCACTGCCATACATCAGGGTTGGTATCAGCACTCCAAGGTGGACTGCTAGCTTCGCTTCTTTGAACATTTTTTTTGTTAGCGCCAACCGCATTCAGTTCACCTTTAATGGAGTTTCCTGCATTCACCCTTCTCTCAATATCCCTATCAGTCTTTCCATCTCTCGTAAACATGCTTCCCAAATTCACAACTAAATTGCATACGGTTTTCGTACTCTCTCTTTCAAACACCATGACTTTAGACTTACTGACATTCATCATTAGCTTTCACCATTAATCTAGATCCAAGAAAAATCAAATAAATCTAATGTTTAATTTTTAAATTATTTATTGAAGCTTAAAAACCTCATTGTAATATTTTAATCATTGAAGAAGATATTATTCAATAAAATAAATAACTTATATAATTTTTTTTTAATATTATCTTTTTCAATTATTAAAATATTACAATGACATTTTTAAACTTCTAGAAATAATTAAAAATTCAATATATTCTTTAGAATTTTATAAAAAAGTCAATAGATATCGCATATAAATAAAAATCGGATAGTTATATCCGAGACACTATCTAGTTTGCAATTGAATTCGTGAAGAATTTTGTAATCATCATAAAGATAGCTGCCAATAATATGGGATTAAAAATGGAGGACAATATTGACAAGTATTGAATTTGAGATATGATATCGATGAAGATGACTTAAATTGAACTGAGCTCATTAGCTAAGTTAGTAAAGCGGTTGTCCCGGTAAGACAGAGATCCTGGGTTCAAGTCCCAGATGAAACTGATATATATATTTTTTTTTTTCTGTTGTTTTTTTCGGTTGATCTTGATCTTCTTCAACAAATAAATCCACTTACGGAGCTGGTTGATGCTCGAGGAGATCGTTCGGAACACAGTGAGTCGCACAAGCACACACTGGTAACCTCAGATTGGCTATGAACGAAAACACACTTATTAGAGGTAGGTGTATAAAGGCCGGATCAAGTAGTGGGAAATCCTCCCTGAAGTAAAAAACACTCGTATAATCCGGCACAGTGAGTGATAACAAGAATTTTTTAAGGAAAAATATGTAAGTAATGTACCAAAATATCTGCGTAAATGCGAATAGAATGCAAGAATTGATTTTGAATATCTGTTGCGAAAGTGAATGAAAATAAATTGCGGACTGCAGATGATGTTTACACTAATACGAGCGAAAGCAGACAGACTGAACTCCAGGTATTCACTATATACTCACATATCTCACACGTGGCTACGTGCAATACCCTTTATCTATTATTTTCCTGATAACAAACGGCTATACGTCCAAGTGGACTGGTTAAATGACATTGACTTTATTTATTTACAGAGTTCCTAAACATGTGTTTACCGACTCTAACATAATTATAAAAGATTATCTACATATACATTACTTGATTATTATTACTGTATCGGTATATTTTTGAATGATAACTAAACTATACTGCGGCTGTGGGTAGGTGTTTATTCCTTACGGGGGATATTCTTTCATTTATTAAATTTGAATTTCTGTTCTCGCTATATATGGTGATAGTATTAATCGTGGATTTGGGTGTCCGGCTAGGCCTGCGTAGCACTTAGTAGCCTGCGTGACAATGAAATCCTTTATCAACGGAATATTGGAATCATTATGGATAGTTGAGATTCTACTCCATTTAGGCGCATTTAATGCGAGTCAACCTTGTTTTGGAACGATTGAAGTTTTTTAATGTTAGTAGGAGCAGCATACCCCCAAATAGGGCATGCGTAAGTGATGCCTGCTCCGATGCTAGATTTGTATAGAAGTAGTTTGTAGTCCGTTGATAAACGACTTTTCTCGCCCAACATCGGGTAGAGTACGGCCAAGCATTTATTGGCTGATTTGATTTTTCATTTATATGTTTCTTGGAGGTTGGTTTTGAATCTAGAGTTAAGCCGAAGTATTTGATTGACTTTTCCCATGGAACATTTTCCCCGAACAGTCTAATGAATGTGGGCCGTTTCAGCCGTGTCTTTGAGAAAACGGTCCAAATTGAGTGATTCTAATATTATGATTTACAGGTTTCGGGATTTCGCTAGAGTAAATATTGTATAAGGGTGGAGAAAGTTATCTTGTGAGACCTCGGCTGAGAGGAGGCGTATTGTAGAGAATATGTTGTCTATTTTTACTTTAAAAGATCGATCTCTTGGGTAGTTATTTATTAATTGGATAAGTCTTAATGGATAACCAAGAGAATACATTTTGTATATGAGGCCGTTGTGCCAGACTTTATCGACAGCTTTACTTAAGTCGAGTGAAAGAATTATTGTTTTATTCCTTGTTTTTAAACCCTCCGTGATGTGTTCTACAACACGCAATAGTTGATGAGAAGTGAAATGACCTGCTCGAAAACCATGTTGAAAATTTACTGTCGTGGGTGAACGAGTTTAAAGGTACTAGGATTAATTTTTCAAGGATTTTACCTAGGCATGGGAGGAGGCTAATTGGCCGGTGAATTTCCATTAGTAATGGGTCCTCGCCTGGTTTGGGAATTAAAATTACATCAGTTTCTTTAAAATCCTTTGGAAAGCAAAGAATTCGAAGACCATCGTTGCAGATTGCTGTCATGGCGCAGATGCCTTCAGTTGGAAAATATTTAAGAATTTTGTTTGAAATGCCATTAAGCTTTTTTATAATGTTAATTATTTATTTAAGAGTTGTACACCTGATTGGAGGGTCTTCAGGAACAACTTTTAAGATAGCTTCTACTTTTGAATCCACCTTTGATACGAAGGCTGGGTCATCGTGGTCTATACTCAATGTGAATTAAGCATCGAGGCTATCTGTGAAGGCTTCGGTCTTGTCTGCAGCAGAGTAAACTTTTCCGTTGAGGCCTTTATTCGGTTTTTTTGTTTTTGTTTTTGGGCATCTGAGTGTAGTTTAGTAGGCTGTTCTGTCGTATTCTAAAGATGAATTGAAATCGTGCCAACGCTCATTGCGAAATTCGCTGGGGGTATTTCGCACTTCTCCTATTTAAACGATATAGATAATAGATTTTTTTATTATTAATAAAATTTATTGAGATTTAAAAACCTCATTTTAATATTTAATCATCGTAGAAAATAATATTAACATAACCTAAATGAAACGGAAAAAATGACAGAAAACAAAAAGGTTTCAGTCGCATCTGGGACTCGACCCAGGACCTCTGCCTATCCGGGGCAACCGCTTAACCAATTTAGCTAATGAGACCAGTTCAATTTATGTCATCTTCATCGATATCATATCTCAAATTCAAGATTTGTTAATATTATTCTCCATTTTTTTTATCCCATATTTATTGGCAGCTATCTTTATAATTATTCCAAAGTTCCTAAGGAACACAATTGCAAACTAGACAGTGTCTCGGATTAATATCCGATTTTTTATTTATATTTACTTTTTATAAAAGTCTAAAGAATATATTTCATTTCACATTTTTTTCAAGAAATGTTCATTGAGTCCAATTTTTAGATCGAATTCCTTGCAGGCCACCAATATTAATTGTAAATAGTAAAAAGTTTTCCGATCGCTTTCTTAGGGCTGGAGATATTAGTAATCCAATCTGGACCCCAAGGATTGCATTTCTCCATAAGTTTTCCGATCGCTTTCTTCGGGCCGGAGATATTAGCAATCCAATCTGGCCCCGCAGGATTGCACTTCTCCATAGAATTGACGATTCTTCCAGGAAATAAAGTTGTCTCCAATTTTTTTGACGAAACCCTTGCAGGCCACCATTCTTAGCCCAAAATCATTAAAAGTTTTTGAATCGCTTTCTTAGGGCCGGAGATATTAGCAATCCAATCTGGACCCGCAGGATTGCATTTCTCCATAGATTTGACGATTCTTCCAGGAAATAAAATTGTCTCCAATTTTTTTGACGAAACCCTTGCAGGCCACCATTCTTAGCCCAAAATCATTAAAAGTTTTTGAATCGCTTCCTTAGGGCCGGAGATACTAGCAATCCAATCTGGACCCGCAGGATTGTATTTCTCCATAGATTTGACGATTCTTCCAGGAAATAAAGTTGTCTCCAATTTTTTTGACGAAACCCTTGCAAGACACCATTCTTAGCCCAAAATCATTAAAAGTTTTTGAATCGCTTTCTTAGGGCCGGAGATATTAGCAATCCAATCTGGACCCGCAGGATTGTATTTCTCCATAGATTTGACGATTCTTCCAGGAAATAAAATTGTCTCCAATTTTTTTGACGAAACCAAGTTGCAAGACACCATTCTTAGCCTAAAATCATTAAAAAGTTTTTGAATCGCTTTCTTAGGCCGGAGATATAAGCAATCCAATCTGGACCCGTGATCATTCACAGATTTGACGATTCTTCCAGGGAAATAAAAATTGTCTCCAATTTTTTTGACGAAACCCTTGCAGGCCACCATTCTTAGCCCAAAATCATTAAAAGTTTTTGAATCGCTTTCTTAGGGCCGGAGATATTAGCAATCCAATCTGGACCCGCAGGATTGCATTTCTCCATAGATTTGACGATTCTTCCAGGAAATAAAATTGTCTCCAATTTTTTTGACGAAACCCTTGCAAGACACCATTCTTAGCCCAAAATCATTAAAAGTTTTCGAATCGCTTTCTTAGAGCCGGAGATATTAGCAATCCAATCTGGACCCGCAGGATTGTATTTCTCCATAGATTTGACGATTCTTCCAGGAAATAAAATTGTCTCCAATTTTTTTGACGAAACCCTTGCAAGACACCATTCTTAGCCCAAAATCATTAAAAGTTTTTGAATCGCTTCCTTAGGGCCGGAGATATTAGCAATCCAATCTGGACCCGCAGGATTGTATTTCTCCATAGATTTGACGATTCTTCCAGGAAATAAAGTTGTCTCCAATTTTTTTGACGAAACCCTTGCAAGACACCATTCTTAGCCCAAAATCATTAAAAGTTTTTGAATCGCTTCCTTAGGGCCGGAGATACTAGCAATCCAATCTGGACCCGCAGGATTGTATTTCTCCATAGATTTGACGATTCTTCCAGGAAATAAAGAGATTGTCTGGAATTTTTTGACGAAACCCTTGGGCCTGTTCTTAGCCAAAATCATTAAAAGTTTTTGAATCCTTTATGGGCCGAGGAATGTGCCAATCAATCTGGACCCGCAGGATTGTATTTCTCCATGATTTGACGATTCTTCCAGGAAATAAAGTTGTCTCAATTTTTGACGAAACCCTTGCAAGACACCATTCTTAGCCCAAAATCTGCATTAAAGGTTTTTGAATCGCTTTCTTCGGGCCGGAGATATTAGCAATCCAATCTGGCCCCGCAGGATTGCACTTCTCCATAGAATTGACGATTCTTCCAGGAAATAAAGTTGTCTCCAATTTTTTTGACGAAACCCTTGCAGGCCACCATTCTTAGCCCAAAATCATTAAAAGTTTTTGAATCGCTTTCTTAGGGCCGGAGATATTAGCAATCCAATCTGGACCCGCAGGATTGTATTTCTCCATAGATTTGACGATTCTTCCAGGAAATAAAATTGTCTCCAATTTTTTTGACGAAACCCTTGCAGGCCACCATTCTTAGCCCAAAATCATTAAAAGTTTTTGAATCGCTTTCTTAGGGCCGGAGATATTAGCAATCCAATCTGGACCCGCAGGATTGTATTTCTCCATAGATTTGACGATTCTTCCAGGAAATAAAATTGTCTCCAATTTTTTTGACGAAACCCTTGCAGGCCACCATTCTTAGCCCAAAATCATTAAAAGTTTTTGAATCGCTTCCTTAGGGCCGGAGATATTAGCAATATCTGGACCCGCAGTATTTCTCCATAGATTTGACGATTCCAGGAAATAAAATTGTCTCCTGGACCCTTGCAGGCCCAAAATCATTAAAATGAATCGTATATTAGCAATCCAATCTGGCCCCGCAGGATTGCACTTCTCCATAGAATTGACGATTCTTCCAGGAAATAAAATTGTCTCCAATTTTTTTGACGAAACCCTTGCAAGACACCATTCTTAGCCCAAAATCATTAAAAGTTTTTGAATCGCTTTCTTAGGGCCGGAGATATTAGCAATCCAATCTGGACCCGCAGGATTGCATTTCTCCATAGATTTGACGATTCTTCCAGGAAATAAAATTGTCTCCAATTTTTTTGACGGAACCCTTGCAGGCCACCATTCTTAGCCCAAAATCATTAAAAGTTTTCGAATCGCTTTCTTAGAGCCGGAGAAATATCTAATAGCTAATAAGCCATCCAAACTTGACCCCAAGTATTGGATTTCTCCATTTTTCAAGAAATGTTAATTGGGAATATCGCCACTCTAGTTTATAGCTTTCCTCGCATTGACAAATTTTTACAATATGAATATGTTTATCAACATTTTTTTGTATAACTTTCTCCTCTTCTGTGTTGCAATAAGTACTAGTTATGGGCCGAGTACTCGTTTAATACTCGGTACTCGGCGGATTCGGCGTTTTTTTATTACTCGTACTCGGCCAAATAACTCTGTTTAAATGACGAGTATACTCGGTTTAACTAAAGTAATATAATATTTCGGGAAATGTAATGAAAACAAGAGGATAAAAAAGTTACGTTTATTAAAATTAAATTTAAACAATTAATATTTAAAAGTAGCAAAGGCAAGTTGTGATGTAAGAATACAAGACTCTCTGCACGTTCTGGTAACAGACGGCCTCCATGATCGAGGGGTAAGGCTCTCGACTACGAATCGGAAGGTCGCGGGTTCAAATCCCGGCGCGCGCAACTAAATTTTATTTAATTAATTTGTGTTGTTTCACAATTAATTAATTAAAAAAGAATGTATTGTATATTTGCGCACGTTCCAGAGTGGAAGATACTCTCAGTATCACCCTGGTGAAAGACCACCGTTCAGAATTGAAATGTTGCTTGAAATGGCTTTTAGCCGTGTTTGGTGACCAGATCTGAATAGCCAGGCATTTCCCCACCTTATTCTTCCCCTTCTCCTTCCCCTCCCCTATACCTTCAGCCTCACAACATTTCCCAATTGGGGATGCCATAGTCTCACTGGCTCCAGACGGTTGGGAGCAGTTGAGACTCTTGTGGGGTATTCATGTAAAAAAAAAAAAAAAAGCCTGTTCCTTTTTTTCTTCATAGACGTTACCTGCTTCTGAAAATAAACGCCCGCTATACGCAATGCTTGCAGGTACACATAAAAACACTTGCTAAATGTGCTATCTCTGGATATCTTATTTTATGTCTTGCCCACCACTCGAAAGGACTCTTATGTTTTGACAACAATCCTTCGTTTACATATCGATCCAATTCTAGAGCGATGGGTCTTTTAGGATCGTCGCGCTCCGGTGGCTGGGCAGAAGCAAGTTCTTCGAAGCAATTCCAAAATGATGCATGACCATCTTGTGATTGTCTTAATTGATTAAGGTTAGAATTAAATTCGTTGTCTTCACTGCTGCTAGCACTCTCTGTAACGTCGCTTCTTTCAATGGATTCTAAAAATAGGATCTTCCTGACCAATTCGCATTTCTGTGGATTAAAAAATCGCATTCTGAATCTGGGGTCCAGTAAAGTAGCAAAATAGTCATATTTATTACTCTCTAAGCCTTGAAAGCGATCCCGAACTTCATCCTTAAGCTTTTTTTTGCATATCCGCTATGTTTGGGCAGATTTTACTGACTTCAGGTTTATTTATAAATATTTTAAAAGAGTATTGGGTATTACTTCTGAAATTTATGAGAATATTGAGCTGGTAATTTTGGTGATTTCTTCCAACGGTTTGAGTAATATACACTCTCTTAAAATTTCCCATTGGCGTTCGCTCAACTGTTGAAGATTGGCTGTACTCGGATTGTCTGATATATAAAGTGAAATTGCCCTTTCTTGCTCTACCAATCTTTCAATCATATAATATATGCTGCTCCATCTCGTGGTAACGTCCTGCACGAGTTTGTGTTCAGGCAGTTTAAGTTTCAGTTTGCAATTTTCATCCTTTGCCGATAAATGGACTATCATAAATAGCTTTTACTACATTGGGTCCATTGTCTCTCAAAATAACATGAATAACAGTATCAATTTCCCAGCTCACAGATAAGTTTGACAGCACTGATCAAATATTGTCAGCTGTGTGGTGTCCTCTAAAATGCTGCATTTGCAGCACTCTGTGCTGTAGGATAAACTCATCGTTGAGCCAGTGAGCAATGTAGCTTAGAAAACCAAGCAAGTTGTTCAGGCAGGTTCAAATACCAGTGGTCATTGATACAGCTTTAACGTTTGCAATTTCCGCTCTAATTACGCTTTTCACTTTGTTGTAAACTACTGGTATACTTTCTTCCGGGTATTTGGTATTTCGGCTTTAAGACGTTCATTAATTTTCGAAACCCATTATCTTCCACTATGGAAATCGGTTGGTTGTCAATAGCAATCATTTCGGCGACAGCTTTGTGGATTTCTTTAGCCCGCGAATCATTTATGTCCCACTTTGCCGCAAATGACTCCTGAAGGCTTTGTTCCACCTTTGTTGCATTCGATTCCGACGACGAAGTTTAAGCAGCCGCCTCGCGATATTGGGATGTTTCGGATTGAGGTTCATTTTGTAAATCTTCTGACTCTTCTTTCTGTTTAATTTTAATATGGTTTAACATCGCCGTCGTAGAATCATTACATCCAACACCAATTTGTGAAATCAAAGAATTGCACAAGGAACATTTCACTTTGTTTTTATCTCCTTCAATCTCGTCGTAAAATTACCAAATTCGCGATCTTTTGCGTGAACTCATCTATGATTGATTGAACCGAGTTATTCGGCCTAGTACTCGGTTTGACAAAACATCAAACCGAGTAAAACTCGTACTCGGTATCTCGGTAAAACTTGTACTCGGCGCATCTCTAATAAAGTACACTATCTTTCCGTGCAATTCTCTATCAACGTCTTGTTCATCTCACTGTTAATAACAAACAGGTCATCAGCATCTCAATAGATTCTAGGTGGAAAAACATCCTGTGGAAATAAAATCTTCTATTAAATATGTATACTTCAAACATGTAAATCCATTTATCCTGGTTATTCTTGCATGTGTCTGTAGAGGTGAGTTTAGCATAACCTTTCCTGGGGATGATGTCTTCCCCTTGAGCTGCTTCCAGTCGTTCTTTGTCTCTAGGTTATCGCGGCTCAACCCACTCACAACCACCAGGTTGTAAGTGTTGGGTGGCTTTACACAACTCACGATGAATTTTACCCTAGTTTTTATGTCTAATTTAAAGATAGGCATCTGCATGTCACTGAGGGTGGAACGCGTGTCTTTATGTTGATTGCATAGTTTTCATTGTCACGAAATTTTTCAAGTGTTCGGAACTTAGAAACTTATCTATTTTACAAACTAAACGGTCCTCTCCTAAGAACCTTTCGACACTATACTTTTTATCCCCGATAGTTATGACATCATCTCGATTAAACATTTAATTCTGTGAGTCTGGAGTTAGGTCTGAGAAATGAATGTCACTGGCAAAGTTAAAATTTGTTAATGTAGACGGGTCGGATGTGTCTATTGAATGTAACACAATCAAAACAAGTTTTAGCGATTTATAATATTCTATATAATAATCATATGTCTTCAATCAATTGGAGGAAAAATGAAATAGAAGATGATGTGCAGTCTACAAACATCAAGTATTCTTTCTCAATGGGTCAACTAAAATTTTTAATAAGGTTTTGAGCTGGGGCTGTGTAACGAATGTGCAATGATTTATACCGATATATTTGATGGAACCATCAGAGAAGTTGATGTTTTTTTCGATCTGATAGAAGATGTTCCGAAGTCGGGTCATCTGGAATGCACCATCTTCACTGCTCATGACTAGACAGACAACTCGCTCATCTTTGGAAACCAGGATATCCCGGAAACCCACGGAACCCAGAAAATCCAGCCAACACTTGGGCAACGAGTCGAGGTATATCTGTCCCTCCGTGTAGCAGATGAAGCCTGCAGCTTGACTAAAGGGTTTAACTGTTCCTCCACCACCTCCGTGAACTGCAGCTCCAGCCACCGCATCAGCTGCTTCAAGCGCTTGCAGAGTTCCGCCAATGATTCTCCAGACATGTTATTATTTGACCATAATGATCCAAATCAAAATGAGGGAGCACTTTGACACTCTCCACTAAGGTTATTTGTTTTGGCAAACTTATTTAGAATGGTCAATTCACTCTTCTGTTCCTTTAATGCATACAACTTGTAAAGTATTTGCAATTCGACCTTAGAAAAAAACTCCAAAAGAACTTCTAAAAATGTCAATATTTTACGCCACCTCATACCTAAAAAACTCTTTAAGGTCGTCAGCATGAAGGATGAATTTGGGGGTTTAATGGAAAGAGGGGTGAAGTGTAGGGAGTTTTTGATGAGCAGGGCTGCACCGCCCGTCCCATCAATGCGATTGTCCCGCAGACGTTGGTAGTCACTCACCTTGAAGAGTTGAGCAGGCTTAAACCAAGTCTCAGAGACGGCAGCAATCGATACTGAGTGGAAATGCAGAAGGCAGGTGAGGTCATCCTTATTATGCGGCGCTTCTGCCATTCCGCTGAAGTATTCTGACGTCTTATGGAGTCATTTTGAGAAAGTGATTTTAATGTGGTAATAATAGAAGCAGCGTTGGACGGTAGATTGGTTTATGTAGAAATTAGGTCAATTAGAAGCATAATAAGGATTTGAATAAATGAAGAATTGTCTTGGGAGAGTTTTTCAGAAAGGTAGAGAGAGTTCGTTGAGGGAGAATTAGAATTGTTTGCACAACCATTTACGGCAGTTGAAAGAGATGAGACTTGCGTAATATTTAGTTTTGTCTTGTTAAAACTACGCAAATGTTGATATATTTAATGAATGTCATATGTCGAATGACAGCTGGCAGCTGTCATTCAGAAAATAAAAGTGATTATAAATGTCAATATTTACGTTGTTTTAACAAGAGAAAAACACAGTTTTGAGTAAGTTACCAACTAGGTTATTATCAACTTTAAACATTATCAGCTATTAAGTTATATATGTAAATATAAATGCAGGCGGCAAATGTCACCAAAATGTCTAAAAATATGTGCGGTTTGAAAACGGGAGAAGGAAATTTTTAACCTAAAATGCCTATAGGTACATATTTCATGTATATATTTTTTTTAAATCCGTTTAAGGATGTTTGTATTTTGAAACCTCATACATTTTCCCAACTACCTGTATATAATTTACGAATTAATAAATCATGGTATTTTTACCTTATCGGACTACAGGGTATGTATTTTTGTCTGCTGACTGTATTTTAACGATGTTTGAATCTTAGGCCACTCTCTGACGGTCCGGTAAGGAATCGACATAAACCTCATGCGTGATACCGACAGGGCACTGCGCCATACATTTTAATGGGCTCTAGCTCACGACTCGGGGGGGAAGCGGGAGCGGCGCGACATACTTCAGTTATACCACAAGCGGGACAAGAATTCAGTAGCTTCTCGGTAAACACGCCCCTAGTAAATCTATGCACTGCGTTTCGATCGTTTACGCGTCATTTATCCTTTGAATTCAAACACGGAGCGGGTATGAATTTTTGGCTAATAATGGAGGTAGAGAAATATGCACGCCTTTATAACTATAAATTACTGGCATATGCATTAAAGGGTTATTAAAACTCTTTCCTCAGCACTAACGCACTCCCTCATATTGGTATTCATTTTTGTAATATCCAACGAGCAACGCGCTGGACCAGTTCTTGGAATGTTTTTTTGACATTCGGTACATTTGCCGGAATTTTACATCATCTTCGGACAGTTTCCTGGCAGCAACAAATAACCTACAATGAATAATTACGTTCAATGTAGGGGTGGACCCAAAACCTCCTCCTTTTTTGTCTCATTCGAAGTAATAAATAGGATACCAGAGCCCCGTCTTCACTTGATTCCCCCGACATTTTTTGATCTTGAGTTTGACAGATCCGATAACGGTAAACATAACAGAAATCTGCAATACCGACAAATTACCGGCCCGCTACAAATCACTGCAGACCCGTCAGAGAGTCGATGGAGAAAATATCGCGAAACATTGCCTGCATTTTTGCAGCACCCGGTTTATGTCGATTCCCTACCGGACCGTCAGAGAGTGGCCTTAGAGTAACAATATTATTACTCTAAGGTTTGAATAGTGACATCCCGTTGGATTGGATATACCTTGGGTTACTATTGCAACCCAAGGTATAATATTTTTTCACATTTTTTTGTTAGGTTTATGGTGAGCGAATACAGCAGCATCAGGAGAGATGCTCGCTACTGGCGACGCGTCATCCAATGCGAGATAACCAAAATAGAACTCAATTCAAACACCGCGATGAACCGAGCTAGTGGAAGGATAATCATTCCGTCCTGGTTGCCGGCGAATTAGTGCTTCCGCGTTAGCTCCCACATTCATTGAATATTATGTATTAAAAGATAACTGTTAATGTTGATCGTAATAAAACCTAAAATGACGTTAAACTGACTGATGCACTGCCCGACGTTAATATTTACAAGTATAATAATTTTTTTGAATATTTTCATGCCAAGTACCATAAGCACTTTTAATGCTATTTGTATTTTTTTATAATGAGAGTACATTATACCAACTTCCAGAATGTAGTTAATTATTTAATGTATAATTTTTTTGTCTAGTCTCTTTTCGGTTAAACTAAAAAAGTTAAAAATGCTAACTATACCGTCGCCGATGCCATTACACCGCTGCCGATGCCACTAACAACCGTTACTACACCGCTGCCGATGCCATCAGCAACCGTAACTTCACCGCTGCCGATGCCACCAACAACCGTAACTACAGCGCCGCCGATGTCTTCATCAACCGTCACTAAACTGTTGCTGGTCGACTGACGAAGGATGTTGGTGGGGACGATTTCAGGGAGAAGATGTCTGGGATATCGGAAGAGTCATCGCTTGAGATGTACCTAGACGCCGCGGCTGGTCCCCCACCCTCTGGAACTGGATATATAAAAATAAAATAAAAGTGGTTTAAAAAAAGAAGTATGTTTAAATATGTTACGACTTATTATTCGATCCGATAGCTTTTAACCAATTCCACGTGTTGGTTGAAATTACTGTAGTAATCCCAGTATACGCGAGGCGTATTTTTTAAAAAATTACTGAGGCTTGAAATTATTTTTAACAATTATTAATTAAAAAGTGGACTCACCAGTAGAAGGACCTCAGGATTCACTTTTCTGCTCTTCCTACCGATCGTTCGTTATTTATTATTCCGCGTTTATTCGGGGTCACCAATTTAATGATCGGGATCACCAATTTAACTTCGAGCAACGGTCACCAATTTAACGGTTAATTTGTTAATTAATTAATCACGTCGGGAGGTTGCCAATTTAACGTGTTTTAACTGTATTATGTATGTTTGACGGTATGGTGTGTATTGTGTATAATTACCAATACTTACCAAGCGCTTTCGTTAAAGATTGTCGCGGAGATATTAATAAAAGAAGTGTCACCATTTGATTAATTTATTTCTCAACGCGTACAAAATTCAGAAGGTAAATTTATAAACTAGAAGTGATGCAAATGCAAATCAACAAGTTACTAGTATGTTCTACAACACGACCGATTCAGCAAGAAGCAGAAAAGCGAATGAAGATTTGTTTTTTAAACAATAGAGTGCAGGCTGATCGTCTTTTATCTTGTAGTGATGGCATATTAAAAAAAGAATATATTTCAAATGAATTTATGGTTGTTCAGTGCTTGCATATTACACGACTATATTTTTGATTAACCTTTAATTATGGAGGTAATATTTTATTAACACTACCCTGGACGTGGAGTCTCACAGGCTCCTATGTTCAAACGCAACTTTTTTTGAGAAAAAGATTCCGAATCGCTTAAAAACTGTATCTATATTAAATTGTGGGTTTCTAATTACAAAAAGAAACGTTCACATTTTATTTATTTATTTAATTTTTTAATCCAGCAGGACTGGGTGGGTAGTGCGAACCCAGTCTGCCATATCACATGAAATATATGCAATATAAATAGAGAAATAAATATAATAAAGTAAACAAAAAAAAATTTACAATATTTTAAAAAGTAATTTTTAAATATTTAAAAAAATATGAAATGAAAAACTTAATAGATGATATAGAATAAATTAAATAATTAACTTTATTATTAAAAGTAAAGAAATATGAAGAATAAATCAGCAATTAACACACTTTACAGGCTATTTTTTTGAGTTGAGGCTATATTTTTAACAATTAAAATAGTCTACAAGTATTTATAGAATAAGATAAACTTTTTTATCTTAAATTCTAATATGAGAATAAAAAAAAAACATAATATCCTCTTCTAGTAACTGTATCGGACGTGTTCGCCTCTCTCGCAATGTTTTGACGCATTGTTTTGTATTATTCTTTAGTTATTATATTGCCCTATATTTAGTTGCCCTGGCGAAGCTTGAACTAAGCGAAACCGGTTGGCGAAAAATAAAACATATCCGTTGTTTATAACAAAGTATTTGTTTTATTTAATATGACGTCAAACCACAAAGTGATTACTCCTTATGAAAATATATTTGCTATATTCCACTTGCTTAACTATGTTTATTGTAAGGGAGTTGGGTCATACGGAAAATAAATGTTATCGCTGTGCGCAAATGTCCCAATTCCCAGCTTCATTCTGTATGATGTATGTTTAATGTGTATTCTACGGTCTGTGGGCCGCCGACCGCTTGAAATATGAAATGACCAGCTTTGTACCTTTGGCCCGGCTATAGCGCCTGACATGACACGAGGAGCGTTGCATGTTAGTACAGTCCGAATAGCCTAACTAACTAACTAACCATCACGCCGTTTCTCCGCAGGGGTAGGCAGAGAGGACGGACCGCCAAACAACTCGATCTTGGCATACACTTCTTGCTTCATTCACATTCATACAACGCCTCATACATTCTCTTCTGTTATTCCGACTTCTGACATGGCCCGACTCAAGTATTTGATTCACTTGATCGTGCCATGTCTTCCTCGGACGTCCCCGGCTTCTTCTTCCATTCACATTCGCGTCATACATTCTTCTTACACTCCTTTCTTCGTTCATTCGCTCCACATGCCCAAACCATCTAAGCGTCCCTTTCTTAATCTTACTCATTACGCTTACATCAGCCTTGCATTCTTTACCTCTTTAATAGCCTCTTTTAATTATATACATACATTAGCAAAAATGTACTAAAATCATATGTAGCATGTACTATATTATGTATTATGCAATTTCATACATGTTTACGTCATCCAAAATATAAAAACACGTTGATCTTTTTTTCTCACAACGTCATGCACTCATATTATATTATATTATGCACTTGTGTATTATGTATCATGTAAATCATGCTACTAGTACTATATTTTTTTTTTTTAAAGTATTATTTACAGATTAAAAACCTTTCTCTTATAACTTCTCTGTACCATGCACTTATACATTATTCATATTTATATTTATGTATTTCATATATATGTTACACTTATATACCAACTATGTATCATGTTCTTTTTTTGTTAACTTAAAGATTTTTTTTTGTACACAATCATTTAAATGTTAAAATATGTAAAAGCCGATGGGGGCGTTAATAAATTAATAAATAATTAAATATGTAGGTCACTCATTTTTTTTTCGAATTCTATAATTTATAAGAATATATTTCACAGAAAATCTATTAAAATGTATGGAAAAACATGATTTCGCAGACTCACGCCGCTGGCGGCGCTGGTGTAGAATGTTTCCTGTGTATCCTATTGGTGCGGGCGAGTTTCAGAGAACCCAATCTCTCTCTCTCTCTCGCGAACTGAGGGTGATGGTTATCTGGAGGATGGTTTTTTTCTACCCGATGTGTTGGTTACATACATATAGGGCTTTAAGTACTACTTTTTTTATTGTTTTTTTTGAAGTGTTGGATGTTTTTTGCATGCCGGGTGGATATCGCAGTGTTGTTATTATATATCTACGGGATTTGGTTCTATCTCAATATTTTTCCCCATTTCTCTCGATTTCACATTTACCTAAATCATTTTTTCTTTTTTCTGCTTTGGCAACACTGAGAGTGATTCACATCTCGAGTCAAGTTTCGTTATAGTTTCAAATTCAAAGATGTGCCGTCGTTTTATATGTATAATAATATTGTAATATATTGATGTTTGTTGCCGCTAAACAGTTAATCAAAATAAGTGCGTGACCTGTAATAATCTATGCCGTTTTCCAACTGCCTGTCGAAATCGCATTCCGTAGCCGGCTTTTTCAATAAGTGTGAGTAATAATTTACATTAACAACGTGGAATGAATCCCGGTTGCTATTTATAATTTTATCAACGACTTTGGCTCTTTGTTGATTGTGTTACATTTGCTGATACTAATCGGGAGTTGCTGTACTATGAGATTGAGATGCGTGTAGAGGACGGCGTTCGCATAGCAACGCTGTCAACTGTCACGGTTCCATTCTATGGTCAATTTTAAATAGAATAGAAAACCACTGACGTCGGAATAGATAGACTTGCCCTAAAGCAAAAACTGCATACCATGTGATAAAAAATCCGGCACCAGCGAAAATCGCCCATTTCTTGAATTAACTAAGTCATCAAATCATGATTTTTGTGATAACAGTCAATGAGAGTGATTTTTCCTGTCATCTGAGCAACCCTTAAATAAAATAATCTTTTTTTGAAACGTAAAAAGCCATATATAAGGGTTAAGATACTTAAAAATGATATATTTTTTTATATGAACGCCACACAAGAGTCCCAACTGATCCCGACCGTCTGGAGCCAGTGAGACTATGGCATCCCCAATTGGGGAATGTTGTGAGGCTGAAAGTAGGGAAATACCTGGCTATTCAGATCTGGTCACCAAACATGGCTAAAAGCCATTTCGGTAATTTTATACAATTCCGCTTCAGTAGAAAAATACATAATTTAGAAAAAAGAAATATACTGTTAGGTTAATAAAAATAAATAAAAAATAATTGCACATGCGGATTTTCAAAATATTTCACTTTATTTTTTACTTTACGTAAATCAAAATACGTAAATATGTAAGGGAAATTGACGCCATCTTTAATGTTGTTAGTATGATAATAAGACGATTTTTAGGTTCTAGGTTATTAGGATGAGTTAAATAATAAGATAATTTTTAGGTTCTTAGGTTATTAGGTTGGGTTAAATAATAAGATGATTTTTAGGTTCTTAGGTTATTAGGTTGGGTTAAATAATAAGATGATTTTTAGGTTCTTAGGTTATTAGGTTGGGTTAAATAATAAGATGATTTTTAGGTTCTTAGGTTATTAGGTTGGGTTAAATAATAAGATGATTTTGCAGTTGGCGCTTCCGACAAATGTCATATCATACTAACAACATTAAAGATGGCGTCGATCCCCTTACATATTTACGTATTTCGATTTACGTAAAGTAAAAAATAAAGTGAAATATTTTGTAAATCCGCATGTGCAATTATTTTTTATTTATTTTTATGAACCTAACAGTATATTTCTTTCTTCTGAATTATGTATTTTTCTACTGAAGCGGAATTGTATAATATTACCGCCATTTCAAGCAACGTTTCAATTATGAATGGTGGTCTTTCACCAGGGCGATACTGAGATCATTTTCCACTCTGGAATGTGCGCAAATATATTATATATTATTTTCAAATTAATTCATTGTGAAACAGCACAAATTAATTACATAAAATTTAGTTGCGCACGCCGGGATTTGAACCCGCGACCTTCGGATTCGTAGTCGAGAGCCTTACTCCTCGACCATGCAGGCCGTCGAATTTAACGAATGTAAAATTAATATTAAAATAATGAAATTAATTCGAGTAAAAAAGGCCCTTTGTGATTTTGTAACTGTTATTATTTATTTTATCAGATATATACTATACCTGTGAACCTCTGGTAATCCTTTACCTATGAACCACTTTGAAATACCATTATGAACCTGTAAAAACCTGTGAATCTGGTGTTTACGTGCTTTTGTAATAGTAATGTTGTGAATTGATTATATACAAAATATATATCTTTAATTAAAATGACATGTGTTGTGTTTGATTCGATATTATAGAGAAATACTCGTACAGTCGCATTTGCTTGAGTTAAGTTGTGATCACACCGACTGTAACGCCATTTTTATCGGACAGACGGGGGGGGGGTTTTCAACTAGATTCAAATGGAATTGTGACAACTGTAGCTTTTAGCATTAGCGTATGGTGCATATTGTATGAGGTCATTTATCTTTTTCTTTTAAGATTGAATAGACGAACACGTCTCAGTACTTAGCACGCGCACCCCGCACCGCACAGCCACAGCACAGATACCGTACGCCGCACCAAATACTACATAACCCTAGTACAGACCTCGCACCCGACACCAAGCGCCCCGTAGCTTCTTAATAAACGTAGCAAATTGAGCCTTGAGTGAGTTCATAATGACAGAAACATACTCGTCCTGGAATAGGAGTGCTCGCGAGCACCAAGCGAACTTACAAAGACGCCTTGGCGACAGAATATGGGATGAGTTTCAACTGCCATCCCAAAGGGATACGCTATTCCAGAAGATAGCGACCACTTTATTTTGGGTTCCGACGGAAGATTCACCGGACATGGGTTACACCGCAGATCAAACAAACATTATTCAGGATATCCTAAATACGCTTGTGGCAAAGGCAGGAAGTTTATCAACGACAGTTGTACGTATCAGCTTTGCCTATATTTATGTATTTTTCGACGAGAACTCTCAATACGTTGTCCCGTTGTTCAGAGTCATGGACACTGGCAGCGGCCAACTGTCGGAAGTTCGCGAAAACACGTACGTTGATCACAGGAACCGAGTTTACCACAACTGGTCAAATTACCTTAAAGAAAACACTTGGGGTGGATGTCATTTGTATTATCCAACACACGGTTGCTACGCCACGCGGGAAATGAGGATATTTAAGATGACGTCAGGGGATGAGGCGTATGCGAAATCGTTGCCGGCATCGGGAGATATATTTGGTGGAGGGTTCCCGGTGAAGGAAGTAAAGGGGGCGTTATCTACAATATCTGCGATCCTAAAGGTAGCTTCAATCCCCATGCTTGCTTTCCCTCCATTAAGTGCTGCACTTCTTGGAACTGGGGTGGCATTTGGAGGTGTGGCTGCAGCTATCGGAGTGGGAGTCGATATCAAGAAGCTCGTAGACATGGTCAAAGATAGTCAGAAGTGTGACGACGCAGCCATTGTATTAACCAGTTTAATTGGAAATACAATTGGTATGACCTTGGCCTCTACTACCATCTTATCACCTTCTGATCTCGGAGGACCGCTGGGAACGGGCCTTAAACTCGTATCATTCTTTTTTTCCGGCAATCGCATTATAGATGATATCGATAATTGGGATAGTCTCAGTGGCCTGGAGAAATTCCAGTTCGGTATGACTGTTATATTGTTTGCTAATACTTCGTGTAAGATGTCCAGAGAATATTGGTCTGAGGATTACGACGGAGCTACTGGACCCATCATTATCTTCTTGGCACTCTTCGGATTTCGTAAGTAGAACTAATTAATTCGCATTGTAATTCTTGATATAATTCTTATCTTTTTTATTTATTTACGCCCTTAATTTGAGCTTCAAATAATTAATGTTTTTTATCACTTGTACACAATTACTAATGACTACTTTTTAACCTTCACTTATACACATCCCACTATCATTCTCTACTTGACACTGGTGGAAACCGTACTCCTGTGAGCCATTAAAAATACTGTTTTATTTTTAATTTATTTATTTAATATCAACGGTATAAATATAACATAAACAATAATTGCATGTCACAGTTTATAATAGAAATAATTTTAAAAAGTAACTATTAACTGTGGCATTAGATCGTACAATGACATCGGAAAGTATATAAAGAATAAAAGTCCATGAAGGATATAAAACATAATATAGTAACTTGAAAAGATATGATAGTATAGCCTTCTTGTACATACCTTCCATGCAGTTAAATAGATCCGCCACATCTGTGTATATATTACTAACTTCATGTAATCTAGGTACAAGTGAGTGTTTGTAATGCTCATTCCTGGCTTTGTTATTTTTGGAAGTGTGTAGTTGCTAAGCAAATATTTACTTTATTTAGTGCAACAACTTTAAAAATATATTCGAGCGTCAAGCATGACTGATATCTGAGGCGAAAAAATTCTGTTGTTTTTTTTATGATTTCATTGACCTGTTGTATCGTGTGAATAGAATACAGTTTACAAATTTTAATGTTCTGGCTATTTGTCAAAGATGTATTTATTTATTTATACTTACGTGAGAACAATCCAGTTATAAAAAATCAGTTATTACGCATAAATTACATAAAATTACAAATACTCAGACAAAGGATACACAAAACTCAAAATTTCAAAAACTCACTCAATGATACATAATACAAATACAAGAGACACAAGTGATACATAATATAAATAGCCCAATCATTGTTAGATGTTTATTTTATATGTAGGTATATTTTTTACTCATTGCATGGATTTTAATGAATTGAAAATAAAGATTTAATTTTTTTTTAATCTTAACCTTTAAGTATGGACGTGGAGCCTCACAGGCTCCGCAACACTGTCGGTTTCATAGTTTCACACACTTCCCCCGCTCCCCGCAACTGAGCGGCTCATTAGCTTCAGTTTTAGTAGAGAAACGGCCAGCGAGGAGGTTGCGTCGATCGATATACGTCACGCGGTAGCGTGTAGTCAATAAAAGCTAAAATGCTGAAAAACGAATAGAAATAAAAAAATGTTGATTAAAATTTTATTTTTTCCTAATCCCTTTTTTTTCGTTTTACCCAAGGAGATTTTATTCTAATTTTCAAGCAAAAACAACTTATTAAACAATTTATTTGAATATCTAAAAAGATGTTCGGGATTTTTCAAGATTTAGTGGTGAAAATCAGCACGTGGAAGCTACAGCCCACCCTTGGTTAAAGAGCAATGCACGACACGTGAGTAATACTCATCGAAAAATTGGCCGGAGTCTGTCAGACTACACGTCAATTGCCAATTTTTTTTCGTCAGTAGAGGCTATTAATTTTTTTTTGGATTTTGCTCATATGTTAGAATTTAAGTTAAAAAATTGTCTTGTTCTGTAAATAGTTTTAGATTATTTTTATTGCTAAAAATATAGCCTAATTCAAAAAGTGCCTTAATTGTTGATTTTTTCATATTTCTATACTTTTAATAATAAAGTTGATTATATATACACGTTTTTATTATGATATAAAACCTACAATTTTATAAAGATGTAGTTTTTAAGCGATTCGGAATCTCTTGCCTGTGAGACTCTACGTCCAGGATAGTGTCGATAAAAAATGACGTCCATACTTAAAGGTTAATCTGAAATATAGTCATAACACATTTAAATATATTTACTTTCTTAAACCACTTTATTTTTTTATATATCCAGCTCCAGAGGGTGGGGGACCTTCATTTCCATCGATACCTCTTCTGATCTTCCAGATACCATCGATACCTCAATACAACACTCACCGTGAAGTCTACACCCACACCCTTACTCACACCCTCACCCACACCCACACCCATCGCCAATCAACCGAAAACAGTTTAGTGACGGTTGCTGAAGACATCGGTGACGCTGTAGTTGCAGTTGCTAATGGCATCGGCAACGGTGTAGTTGTGGTTGCTGATGGCATCGGCGACGGTGTAGTTGCGATTGCTGATGGCATCGGCGACGCTGTAGTTGCAGTTGCTAATGGCATCGGCAACGGTGTAGTTGTGGTTGCTGATGGCATCGGCGACGCTGTAGTTGCGGTTGCTAAAGGCATCGGCAACCGTATACGTAACATTTTAAACTTTTTTGGTTTTAACCGAAGAGAGACCAGATACAATTAGATATTACATAATTTCCTATATCCTGAACGTTGGAATAAAATACTATCATTATAAAACCTACAATAAGGAACTCCACTGAAAATAATTAAGGCTTTAAAAAAATACATTCATATAGATCAGCAAACGCCGGTGAGAATATACACATTTTATTATATGTTATCGTTATTTAATAGTGAATAAAAAATTATCTTATCAAAACACCTTGTTATGTTGGTATCACTGCATTTGGAACATCTGACGTCATGTGCGTATTCTGTTTTTGGATTAGTATGGACATTTTTAATTTTCGATTTTGTTTTGTATTTCAAATACGTATTTTTTAATTTTTTCGAAATTCAAACTTAATTTGGGTGACTTTAGCCACTATAATTGTTGTTCAATATAAAAAATGTTATTACTGAAATAAATTAGAGTTTTCATTAGCAAACTAATTTACAAATTTTTGAAGCCATTGCGATTTTTTCAAAAATTTCAATCTCCAAAATCTGTCCATTTTTTATAAACCGGAAAGAACGGACATTATTTATGCAATAAATCTGCAAACAAAAAACCGTCGAATTTCACACGAATAACAAAGCGTACCGAAAACGTTAAATAGCAGATTTTTTTCTTTCTTTCCATTTTATTGATCATTATAATGTGCAACGTCAAAACTGTTTTACTCAATCCGTATTTAAAAAAAAATCAGCTTAATAAAAAAATACTATCTACCTAATGTATAATAGAAAATCACTATGAACTTTTAAATAAAACATGTTATGAACAAGGAAGGTAATTTCCAAAAAAATAGAAGGTTTATTAACAATGTGAAACGTATTAAAAACAAATTAGAAGGGTTTTTTTCACGGCCAAAAGTATTTTTTCCGTGAATTGTTTTTGGGATATTATGCCGTGTTGCGCTTCCTCCTCCTTTAGCGAACGTTTCAGACAGCGTCATAGTGTCCATCATCAGGGCAGATGTGACGCTGTCACGTTAATAAAATAAAATAAAAATAATAAAAAAAACAGGTTAGGAGGTCATAAAAATTGAAAAAACACATTTGTTTTATTTTTTTTTATTGTACGATATTAATTATATACAGTGGGAACTTATACCCGCTAAGCCACTGCAAGTAGCTTGTCAGCAGGAGTTTATTTCAACAATATAATATAATACAACAATAAATTACAATCATCATACAAATGTAGGGCAAAATTATTATATTTAGGCGCATGCATGTTGTGATCAATGTACATAAGTTGAAAAAAAAATTAAAAAGAAAAAATAATGGAATTAAAAACAAGAATGGTTTTTAAAAAGTTTATGTAGAATTTTTTACTGTCGAATATTTTTTTACTTTTTTTATGTTTAATTTGTAGAACTCCATTTATTTATTTTTTTAAATTTAATGTAAGTCATAGTGTTATTATTAAGTTCTGCAAGTATTTTTAGTTTTTATTATTGTGACAGCTGTTTCGGCGTTCAAGGCCATTTTCAAACTGCGGTTAATCCGCATTGTGATGACTTATTTATATGATTTTATTCACTCCCAATCCATTCTAATTTCGGCTGGTTTTTAAAAAATAGTGATTTATTATCGGTGAAACCGATTTAGTTAAATAGATTAGAAAATAATTAAAATTCTCCACTCTTTGCGGTTTTTACATTTAGAATGTGTTTCCCCGTATTTAAAATGATAATGTTTTCTTAATTAATTTATTTAAAAGTGTTATAGAATTTTCCTTGTTTTATCAATTATTGTTATATTAGGATCATTCTTATACTTAATCATACCTACCTTAATGTTGTTTGATGTTTGATATTATTATCATACTTCTCACATTTAAATTATACTCGTATGTATTTATATAGTTTGATTTTGTTAATGTTTGTATCCCCGTCGTTATACTGCTAAGTCGGAAGTTCAACGATCTCGTACAAACATCAAATTCACTTTTACTCTTGACACATTCACATGTCACATCTGTCAAAATTCAAACACGTATTCCATTGTTTACATGGATCAACTCTGATTACTGCAGGGTCCAACATCGTAAAAGTATCCTAAATATATATTAGTTGTATATAATATATATTTAGTATAATAAGTTCATTAATAATAACACATTAAAAACGAACTGAATAAAAACAATGACATTTGCTTGACGAAACGTTGCTAAAATAGACTAAATATTATTATTGCATAAATAATTAATGGAAACATAATGAAACTGTGTTCTATTTTTAGCTTTTCGTATACTCTTATCTTACAATACAGGAAAAATAACAACTATTCAACCAACATTTCATTTTCCCTCCAATGCATTTTATTTCCTGTCCTTTTTTGCGGTTTCATATTTCATTTGGGTTATGTTAATATTATTTTCATCAATGATTAAATATTTCTGTTTACTTTTTAACTGTATATTTATAGCTATGAATCTGAAGAGGAGAATCTCTGTTTTGGATATTAGGTAACTGTACACCAAAAATATACTTACATATCTCTTTAAACACAGAACTCTACTTGACAATGTCCAAACTGCTCGCGGTACTAAATCTAAAGGGCATAGTATCTTACTTATCCCTCAAGCTTATACAACATTTGGTCAAAGAGATTTTAGATACTCGTACTTTGCATCAAAGCTAAACAATGTGCTTCCACTGGCCATTAGACTGAACACAAATTACTACAAATATAAATTGGACAACATGATTTGGATCACTAGCCAAAACAGATCAAAATTCAATTTTTTTTTAAACATCCCTTTAAGTATGATGCAATGATCAATTGAGGCTTCAAACTTTTTACCATAACATTATACTGTAAATTGTAAACTTTGTAAGCTTTGTAAACTTTGTGAACATTGTAAACGTTGTATACTTTGTAAACTTTGTATACTTTATAAAATTTGGAAACTTTGTGATCTTTATAAAATTAGTAAACTTTGTAAACCTCGTGAACATTGTGAACATTGGGAACTTTGTGAACTTTGAGAACTTTATAAAATTAGCAAACTTTGTGAATCTCGTGGTCATTGTGAATATTGAGAACTTTGTGAACTTTATAAAATTTATGACCTTCATAAAATTTGTAAACTTTGTGAACTTTTTGTGAACTTTATAAAATTTGTTAACTTTTTCAGCTTTGTGAAATTTGTGAACTTCATAAAATTTATAAACTTTATAAAATTAGTAAACCTTGTGAATTTCGTGAACATTGTGAATATTGGGAACTTTCTGAACTTTATAAAATTAGTAAACTTTGTGAATTTCGTGAACATTGGGAACTTTCTGAACTTTATAAAATTTGTAAACTTTATGAACTTCTTGAAATTTGTAAACTTTGTGAACATTGTGAACTTTGTAAACTTTTCAAACTCTGTAAACTTTGTAATCCGTAAATTGTAAACTGTAAACTTTGCTCAGTACCTACGCCCTCAATTTTGTGTACTATTAAATGTCAGACGGTGGGTACATATCTCTAAAAAAACTATTTGTAACTACAGTGGTGCCTCACACAACGAACTTAATTCGTTCCAGGAGCAAGTTCGTTATGCGAAAAGTTCGTTATGTGAAACGCGTTTTCCCATAACAATACATGTTAAAAAAAATAATTCGTTCTGTAGCATAAAATATGGTAAGATGACATAAAAAAAAGATAAATTTTTGTTATTATTTTTATTTAGATACATCTAAAAACATAATGAAAAAAACACACATTTTTTTAATTTTAAGAAATAATCGAATCTTGCACATCTTCATCCATTTTCCGCTTTTTGGCCGATGGTGCAGTGAAAAACCTGTCCAAAGTCGTTTGTTTCTCTCTTTTCTTCAACATCTGCCGGAAATAACGGACAAGAGTATCGGAGTACAGGTCGTTGATCCTGTTTCCTTCAGCGGAATCCGGATAGTGGGCATTGGTAAACTCCTGAACTGCTTTCCATTTGACCAGGATGTTCTTGATGTCAGCAGTTGTAATTGGTTGTTTGTTTGATTGTTGCTCCTCGTTATCAGATGACGCTTCCCTTTGAGCATTGTCCTGTTGTTGGGCCAGAAGTGTTTGGAGCTCTTCAGTTGTCAGCTCTTCTTTGTGTTCCTCAATAAGCTCCTCTACATCCTCTTCCTCTACCTCTAATTCCAACCTTTGGGCCACTGTGATGATGTCCTTCACCACTTCTGTGTCATCAACTACTGCTTCTTCCTGAATCCACGAAGTCAAAAGCATCTTCCAAGCAGAAATGAGGGTCCTTTGTGACACTTCTTCCCAGGCCTTCTGTATAAGTCGTATTGCCAAAAGGATATCAAATTTCTCCTTCCAAAACATTCGGATAGTCATATTGTCTCCACCAAACTCGCATTCTTCAAACACCTTATTAAAGAGGGCTCTAGTGTAGAGTTTTTTAAAGTTCGCAATAACTTGCTGAACCATTGGCTGGAGAATGGATGTGGTGTTTGGTGGCAAATACTGCACCTTGATAAAAGGATAATTTTCCTGCAATATTTCTTCTAGGTCTTTTGGGTGAGAAGGGGCATTGTCAAGTATCAGAAGGGCTTTGAGCGGCAGTTCTTTTCCAACAAGAATTTCTTCACGGCAGGAGCAAAGGTTTCCAGAATCCATTCGTTGAAGATAACTTGGGTCACCCAGGCTTTTTGATTGGACTTCCAATGGACGGGCAATTTGGACTTAATAACGTTATTTTTCTTAAAAATTCTTGGATTATTAGAGTGATAAACCAATAGAGGTTTGATCTTGAGGTCTCCGCTGGCATTAGACGAAATCATAAGGGTAAGTCTGTCCTTCATGGCTTTGTGTCCTGGCAATTTCTTCTCTTCTTTTGTAATGAAGGTTCTGTTCGGCATTCTTTTCCAGAAAAGACCCGTTTCATCGGCATTGAACACTTGTTGTGGGCAGTATCCTTCATCCATAATAAATTTTTGAAAATTAATAGAGAACTTTTCTGCTTCTTTTTTATCAGCACTGCCAGCCTCACCATGCATATTAACGCTGTGGATTCCATACCTTTATATATATGCAATAAATCGGCAGTGATCGTGTGAAGTGGGCGACTTCGTTGTGTGAAGCGAAGTTCGTTGTGTGAAGCGAAGTTCGTTGTATGAATCGTGAAATGAACGAAAAGGAAGTTCGTTGTGTGCAGCGTTCGCTGTGCGAGGCGTTCGTTATGCGAGGCACCACTGTATAATTATTTCCATTTTCTTTTTTTACAGCATACAAGTATACCTTAAGTATTTGGATTTTACACTGTAATATTACTTTTTCTTTTCTATATAAATATAGAAAAGAAAAAGTAATCGTTTAAAAGTAGTCAGCGTTTTTTTTTATTTCTATGCGAAATTATACTTACAGCTTTCAACATTGAAAACAGTCCATAGTATTATGTTCTCGTCGATAAAAAAATGAAAACAGTACGCGCGATATGTGGCAACATTGTAAACCCGGCACTTTCGATGCGCCAATGACCACTGGTGAAACCTACAGTGTAGAGCCATAACATGATTTCAGCCGGGCCACCCAGCAATTGTGCAAATCACTCATGTGGAAGGCCCAATATAGGTGTTCCACACAAACCGAGTCGTGTAGTGGCAAATTCCTGGTCCTGAAGAGACGTTGCCACAGGAAAGGAGAACGGGACGATGCGCCATTACTAGACCCAGTATTCACAGTCAAAACCAAGCGTGTGGACATCTGCTGGGCCAGCCAGCGGTGTGATCGACGGAATAAAAATATATTTCGTTTTTCCAGTTTTTAACTAACTAACCATCACGCCGTCTCCCCGCAGGGGGGAGGAGAGGACGGACCGCCTCGATATTGGCATACACTTCTTGCTTCATTCACATTCATACAACACCTCATACATTCTCTTCTGTTATTCCGACTTCTGACATGGCCCGACTCGAGTATTTGATTCACTTGATCGTGCCATGTCTTCCTTGGTCGTACCCAGCTTCTTCTTCAATTCACATTCGCGTCATATGTTCTCCTTACACTCCTCTCTTCGTTCATTCGCTCTACATGCCCAAACCTTGGTCACTACGCTTACATCAGCCTTGCATTCTTTACGAATCTCAACAAATAATGGCAATACTCCTTGTACCAGACATAGACAGAATTTAGATTAAGATGTTTAGTTTAATTCGATTATTAAATATGTTTTTTTTTTTAATTAAATAGTAAAGGTCATGTCGCATCATAATTGACATAATGAAGCAAAATTCTTGGCCTAGAGATAAAGAAGAAGATAACGTGCAATCTCGATCACCCGACGAGTCGCTACTGACCGCTAATGAGCAATTTCTCGACCCCCGCCAATCCTACCGCTTGTCTGGCGGAGGTCTGGTATCTCGGATCGGGCCCCAATTCCCAATTTTGCACACCTGTTCACAAGTATTCGCGGAATCAAATAAATTCAACTTAATTATTCCACCCAACTTTGCTATAATGTTTGTAGAAATAATTTTTACGTTGCGATTAAAAATCTGATGAAGAGCGGGAAGGGCTTAAGTGCATGTTATAGGCTGAACGAAATTCATCAACTGTCAAATTGTCTTCTTTTTTGCCGCTGGGTGGCTGTAACAGTGCGTTCCTAACTGTAGAAACTATAACATAAAACTTACGTCAGTAGAAACTATAACATAAAACTTACGTCAGTATCGCGATCAATGTAAACAATCGAAAATTGGAGATATTAATTAATACAACCAACTAGTAAAAAGGTATCATGTTTACAGAACCAAAAAAGAGGGCTATTTTGGTAAAGTATTTAGTATGATCCTTTTTACAAATGTTTCGTCATTTACTTACAGTTGTAAAATTGTATTAGATTTGCACGGCTTGCTAAATTTTGTGATGCTACTGTCGCTCACGTGCATTTTGGTTTTCGCTACACGCGGTGTTCGGAATTTCGTAGTTGAAGCGTGAAACTGGTGAATCTACCCCACATTTCTAGTCGATATTCTGAAAAAAGTTTTTTTGATTGAAGCCTTCGTTTTCGAGATCGAAGTTAAAATTTTAATTCAAAGTATCACAACAATATTGAGACTAAAATTAATAAAAAAAATTATATGTACCCACGCAATAAGGAACTCCAGTGAAAAATATATTGTCTTTAAAGTATATATATTCATATAGATTAGCAAACGCCGAATCCGAATATACTTTTATTATATTATACGTAGGATTATATAATTATACGTAGGATTTATAAATCGTTATTTAAAGTGAATAAAAAATCATATTTATGTTGTTATGTTGGTACCATTGCATTTGGAACATCTGACGTCACATGCGCATTGTGTTTTTGGATAAGTATGGAAATTTTTATTTTTTGATATTGTTTTGTATTTTTTTTTTAGTTTTTGCGAAATATTAACTTAATTTGAGCAACTTTAAGCTCCATAATTGTTGTTCAATATAAAAAACTATTATTAATGAAAGAAATTAGAGTATTCATGAGCAAACCAATTATCAATATGGATATTATGATAATGTTAATGTTGAATACTATTATTATTCTTTGAGTTAAAGTTTCTAAAAAGGTACATAGTTTTCTTACTTATGTTTAGTTATGGTTTACTATGAATAGACTGTAAAATTATGTACCTTAAATCTCATCCTTTATTTGACATTCTAACCTCAAAACTGATCAAAATCGACCGGCCATAGATTTGAAGCGTCTTAGCGAGCTTTGAAAAATTGAAACTTTGAAAATTATTTTATCTATGAAAACCAACTTTAGAAAAAAGTCGAAATATACTGGTGTTTCGAAGTCATTATTGAGAAAAAATAGACTGAAAAATTGATGTAATGGTATTGATCTGGAGTAATAAAAGAAAGAAGAATAGCCATTGTAAAATCACAAGAGATTTGTGCAGCAAAAGGCAACAATCGCTTTGGAATTAACATTTCGGAGAGATAGAATACGCAGTGTCTGGACACTCGTGGTACAACTGGTGAATCTACCTCACATTAAAGTCGATTTTGTGATCATCATCATTACTTCATCAATAATTTCTTCACCCTAAATTTTCCGATTTTTTTTGTTTGTTAATTAGGTGAAATTGAAAAAAAAAACGTTGTTTATTTGGGTTATTTATCTAGTACAGATACATATATTTTTATGCTGTATCACAAGTTTTCGGAAACCGTGTATTGATTTGCTATGCAAACAGTACAATTGTGAACTCTAGTACCTACAATAAGAATTAAAAAAAACACATTTCTGTTATTTTCCGCACGGAGAAATAACTTAATCCTAATGAATTCCTGAAAACGTTTTTTATATCTATCCCAAACACCATGTAGGTACACTTAATTTGAAAATGTGAAGATTAAAACAAAAATCTAGTTAAGTTTGTTTGCTCCTAGTGTTTTGTTTGGTTTGATTACCAAACACCACCACCACCTAACTACGGTAACCGAACAATTCCGTACAGCGATAAATCGGCACACTTTTGAAAAGTGATATCATGAAATATGATGAAAAAATTGGTTAACTATGTCAGGTTAGATTAAGTTTTTAGGTTAGTTTTTTTTCTGTTTCCTAAACGTCATGTTCACTAAATAATAAATAAATAAACAACTCGTCATTCGGTCTGTTTCCCAAACACCCTATACTCAAACGCATGATATTATTTGGAGGTTTCATATAGGTTGATAATGTTGATATGCCTGGAAAAAATGTAGCCGTTTTGATTCGTAATGCCGTTTCATACGTCTACACTATGTATTTAGTTTTTTCCGTAATATCGATTGATGTACAGATATTGATAGCTTTAAAAACATAAAAATCGTCAATATTCCAAAAAATTTATTAATATTACAGCCTGGTGAAATCGAACAGCATTGTCAAAACTAATCATTTTGATAATTATGTAATTCAAAACATTATGTTACGCCTCGCGAAACAATATATATATTTTTTTAATTTTACAAGAGAAAAATACAATTCAAAAAAGTCCCGATAAACTACTTTTTTGTAGTTTGTCTAACGGGAGCTTCTTATTTAAAACATTAAATTTCCAGACAAGGTCACAAAATATGTCAAATAAAAATATTAAAAAATATATATATAAAATAAAAACATAAAAAAACAAATGTAACAAGCTTAAAACATAAATATTTATCAAGAATATTAATCTAAAACATTCTGCAAAAATACATTAAAAAATTAATAAAATAAAAACATAAACGAAAGCAATAAATCATAAATAAAATAATATTTCCTTATTTCTAATACAAATAGCTTCTTTCAGCTAGCCAAGTTTTCAATGTGTTTATTAATGTTTTAGTTTTAATACAGCCTTTTTATTATTTTTTTATTTCAGCGGGTAACATATTTATACAACTAGGAGTCATGTCTCCATATTTGTTTTTATGCTCATTTTTATATCCTTCATTAAAATTGAGACAAGTATTTTAAGTGTGTGTTATAAAAAGGACAGACAAAGAGATGGGGATGGGGAAGGTTAGGTTACAAGGGGAAGTTATGGGAGACAATTACATCGACAGGACTTACCCTGGAGATGGCCTCTTAGATGTGAAGTCTGCTCCGGACATTAGCTTAGCTCAGATCGGCAGGGACATTAGCTTCCCATCGTTCAGTTCAGGTCGTGGATCGATCGCAATCTTATAATTGGGTTGAGGGCGTTTTTAATTCTACGTTAAATGAGTACAGGGAAGTGGTTTCATACTCAGAGTTTATTGTAAGGTCAGACAAACATTGTAGGTTAACGCAATCGAGTAGTTAGTAAAAAGGTCCTATTCTAGACATGATTCTATCGTAAAATTTCTCTCTGTCTGATTCAAATCTCTAACCGGGTAATGCAAATGTAACAAGGGCTTGAACAACACAATAAGGGGAGATGGAAAATCAGCTTACATGGGGTGATCTGGTCGGGCGGCAGGAGTTTGTTGGCAATGACGCCAGGGCTGGACATCTCTGCACTGAATTTAATTGGTTTTTAATTAGTAAGTCACCCTGATGAGTGCTTTGGCAGCAAATGGCACGACCAGCTGCGGGCTTCAGCCCGCCTGCATAGTACTTGGCCGTAATAAACTAGTAACACAAAATAGTTGTCTCTTTTCAGAGACGCAGTTATCTCCTCGATCTCCAGGCGGAAAGTGCGTCTCGAGGGCAGCAAGGAGCGGCCGTCAAGCTGCCGTGGCGCTGGCGTCGCTTCCTTTTGTTCTGTTGTCAGATTGTGCAAATGTATGCTCTGATTGGTTTAATTTGGGCGCTAGAATCGCCTGATTGGTTAATTATGGAGGGAAATGATGTGATTGCTTGCCTAGCTTATTTGTTAAGACGAGTAGCTAGAACTCATCTCAGGGCCATCCTTTCGTTACATAAGATGTGCTCTAGTCTATTTGTATTAAATATAGGGTTATTAATGTGCTGAAATATAATTTTGTACCACAGAATTGATCTAACTGAAAGAATTTTGAGAGTCTGATAAAAGCATGGAATATTATGCCTTTGTTCGTATAAACTTTTATGAGCTAATAATTTAACCAAAGAATTTTATACTGATTGAACATGATTGATGTTTATTTTACAGGAAAGTCCCCAGGCTGTAATTCCATACCTTATAACAGATTCCGCTAATGATAAATAAATTATTCGAAGTGTACAGATTGGAACAAAGAATTTTAATTTAAATAATCTACTAACAACTGATCTTAATCGTACACAAACCTTATTTATGCGTAAATCCCACTTGAAAAAACAATCAATAATGACAACTAAATAAACATATGATTTCACAGGTTCAACATTTTCACCTATACGAGTACACAATACAGGAATGCCATTGTGTAAACAATCTGAAGTACGTGTTTTTATTTCAGGTGTAATATATACCTTTGCATTTGGGGATCTTATGTGCATTAATTTAGTTTTTTTTTTCCAATCCAGAATTAATCCAGAATCATGATTTTAAAAGTTCAATGTAGTATTTTTGTAAAAGGTCCATACGTATTTGTAAATCACTGCTAGAAATTACCAAATCAGTATCATCCGCATACACAAAGTGCTTTACATGTCTAAAACATGTATTTAATAAATGATACATAAATAATATACAAAATTGGACCTAATATGGAACCTTGAGGGACTCCTGCCATAAACTTCTTTTTTTTACTTAAAGTGTTCAATAGTTTCAGTTTCATGCATCGGTTGCTTAAGTAATTTTCAAAGAGTTTTAGAAGTTTTCATCTAATTCCTATAATTTTTAGTATTGTAAGTAATTTACAATGGTCAATAGTATCAAAAGTCTTGCAAAACTTGCTTAACACAAGAATGACGAGAATACATCGCGCGTTGAACGTTATAAGTTAGTTTTGCTAGCTGTCGAAAGTACATGCAATATCAACGTTATTTATAGGTGTTTTGTTAAACTAACTGTTTGCATAACCTTCTAACATGATCGCAAAGATTTAAGTCTATCGGTATGTTCCTTTTCTAACTATTATACAAGGCATTTAGATAGTATTTTTCGTTTGCGAGTCCAAAATTAGGGCAGCATAAAATCACACTGCATTCACCGCGGACTTCTCACGAGGAATTTTTCCTCGGGGGAGCAATGGAGAGGATCCAGGGGGAGAGGGGATGAAATTGTTGGGAAATGCAACAATAACCACAAATATGTTCTGATTTTTTATGTATGTACTCATGTCTGTCTTCTGCTCGGCTTCTTATCAGTTCTTAGGACCAGAAAGTCAAGTCTGTGGAAGATGGGATTATCTAGTTCTCTGTAATGCTGTAAAATAACATAATGTAATGGAATTGTGGTGCAGCAGCAAAGCAGTGCAGAAAATTTGCTACCTGCCTGAGACACCTGTCAAAAGTGAAAAATCATCTTTCTTTGTTTGACAACCAATATGTTGGCACCACAAAGCTGATCAACGAAGGAGCATTCTATATTAGTCGAATGACCTTATTTTGCAGGGTTTGTAAGGGTTTTATGTGTGTTTTTGCTGCGTTTCCCCAAATAGGTGCAGCGTATGAAAATATTTACCCCTCCAAAGCAATTGTCAGGCTATTTATTTAATTCGGGAACAAAGCACACGACTGTCCTTCGTTCTGCATGGGTAAGACATCCCGTAATATTAATATTAAAATTAAAATCACGGAACACATGAGATGTTAACAATGATAATTTTTCAGAGTTTGCCAATCATCTCGTTTCAAATTATCATGATGTTTATAATGATACAGGGGTTCAAATTCTTCACCGTAATAATAAAGTAAGGCAAAAAATTAAATAATTTAGAAGCACTTGTTTATAGTATCCTCACGAAGGAAGGGTACTTCCGAAACTACAAATTTATGTGTTTATATTATAATAAAGTTTTCACCAATATAAAACGACAACATTTCTTAGCGCTCTGGGTTCGCAAGAGTCGGTGAATTTTAATTCAATTTCATGGTAGGCATGTTCAGAAAAGGAGTTTTTGGGGACATGGAGATAGTGGAATTAAGGTTTAATACAGAAAAAATCCTGAAACATGAAAAAACTGTTTATTTTTACAATTATTGTTAACGAAATTATATTTTTTTTACATAAATGTTTGTAGCAAAACTGTATAAAAAAACAATAAAAAAGTAAATATAAAAAAATACATTATTTAAGTAGGTACCTAAACATACATGACATAAGTTGGCAACTACAGCTAAAAGCTTAATACATTAAGTTTAAAAAAACCCAAGAAACTTAATTTTCACCACACAAGAGCGAACCAAAGTGACATTATGAATATTCCTAAATTTAAATTGCTTTTGGACAGAGGGATTATAAATATCTCTCCACTAAGCTATATAATTCACTTTCGCATTCAAAAACAGATTTTTTTTAAAAATTTAATGTAAATCAAATTTAATAATGTTATTATTAAGTTCTGCAAGTATTTTTAGTTTTTATTATTGTGACAGCTGTTTCGGCGTTTAAGGGCATTTTCAAATTATTCTTTAAAACAAAAATAAATAAATTACTACTCATCCGTATTAGATATTTACTAAACCTTCAATTTAAAAAATATATCATTCAATTTGGATGGGTATTTTGTCCTCAATTCCAAAATTAGTTGTACGAAACAGGCCGCGCAGCCGTTCCCCTAAAGTTGAGCGAGAAATTGAATGGCATGTTAACGTTTCAGTTTAACTGGAACCAATTTTGTTATTCAAGATGGCGTCAAAAGCGATTGTATAAGGGCCATCACTCAAGCAATAGTATAAATGATTTATAAGAAATTCTTAACGGACCGTTAGGAAAATGTAAAAGGTTTCAAAAGACAAAAATCTTCAAACTGCCATCTTTTGAATTTTATGAAAAACATACCAAAATGTCTAAAAATATGTGCGGTTTGATAACTCCTAAAGTTCCGATAGGTACATATTTCATATATATTTTTTTTAAATTACAGTTTGAGGATGTTTATATTTTGAAACCTTATACATTTTTCCTAAGTTCACGTATAGAAATTACAGATTAATAATTCATGGTATTTTTGCCTTAGCAGACTACAGGGTGTGTATTTTCGGGTGATAACTGTTTTTAATGATGTTTGAATAATGACATCCAACAGTAACCCAAGGTATAACATTTTTACATATTATTTTATTAGGTTTGTGGTGAGCGAATACAGCAGCGCCAGGAGAGATGCTCACTGCTGGGGATGCGTCACCCTGTGCGAGAGAATCAAAATAGAACTCAATTCAAACACCGCGATGATCCGAGCTAGTGGAAGGATAATCATTCCCTTCTGGTTGCCGGCGAATTAGTGCTCCTGCGTTCGTTCCCACATTCATTTAATATTACGTATTAAAATATAACTGTTAATGTTGATCGTAATAAAGCCTAAAATGACGTTAAACTGGCTTATTCACTGCTCGAGGTTAATATCTACAGGTATAACAATTTTATGAATATTTTCATGCCAAGTATCATAAGATCTTTTAATGCTATTTGTATTGTTTTATAATGAGAGTACATTATACCAACTTCCAGAATGTAGTAAATTATTCAAAAAGCATTTTTTTTTCTCTAGTCTTTTCTTTTTCAAAACTAAAAAAGTTAAACATGCTAACTAATCCCTCTCCAATTCCATTAGCCACCGCACCTACACCGCTGCCGATGCCATCAGCAACCGCAACCATACCTTCGCCGATGCCACTAGCAACCGTAACTACACCGCTGCCGATGCCATCAGCAACCGCAACCATACCTTCGCCGATGCCACTAGCAACCGTAACTACACCGCTGCCGATGCCACTAGCAACCGCCACCATACCGTTGCCGATCTCACCAACAACTTCAACTACAGCGCCGCCGATGTTTTCAACCATCACTAAGTTCTTGCCGGTTGGCTGTTGAAGGGTGAGGAAGGGGTGATATTCAAATACCGGGATCTTTGGTGCGTGGACGATCTGAAGAGTCATCGCTTGAGATGCAGACGCCGCGGGCGGATCGTCACCCCCTGAAGAAACTGTAAATATAAAAAATATTTATAGATAGCACGCTACTACGTATCATATATCGAGCGACGTAACCTCCTCCCTTAATTGTCTAATCTTATATATAGCCTTAATCCACTAAAATTGTAGCTACTCAGCCATTCAGTTGCGGGGAACAGGGGGGACGTGTGCGAAACTAGGAAACCGAAAATGTTGCGGACCGTATGGGACTCCACGTCCATACTTAAAAATTAATATTAAATATTTTTTTAATCTTTTTTTTTAAATCCATTAAAATAAAATATATATATCTGCATATAAAATAAATAAGTAACACTGGGCTAATTATCTTATGTATCTACTTGTGTCTCTTGCTTCTATTTGTATTATGTATAATTAAGTTTTATGAATCCTTTGTCTGAGTATTTGTAATTTTAAGTAATTTATGTGAAATAACTGAGTTTTTATAACTGGATTGTTTTCACGTAAGTAAGAACATATATGCAAATCTTGTATAAATAAATATATATTTACTTATTTTTATTCATGTATCATTATTTGCTTATTACTATTTGCTGATTATTATGTACATATTATTATTTGCTTATTACTATTTGCTGATTATTATGTACATATTACTATTTGCTTATTACTATTTGCTGATTATTATGTACATATTATTATTTACCTAATTATTATTTACTCACTACTTATGTTAACAAAAATATGGTCACCCCATGATTGTGGCTAATTGGAGCACAGATATTTTATTATAGTTATTTGGGTTACAGTGAAATTACTATTGTTGTAATCTATAAATGTAAGGCCTAACTTAAAGATTTACTGTTGATTTTATAGTTGTTTATAGTCTGAATAACTTTGATTTTATTTTTAAAAAATATAATATATCGTTTCACTAAAATTGTAAAGCCGTTCATCTCAACACAGGAATGTCATGAGATGAGTGGCTAATGGTTTTGTTTTGTTTTTTTTTAATTTTAAGTATATATTTTTTCGGGTCGATATTTTAAATTATGTACGGCAAATTTGTATTCCAAAGTAAATTGATTGTTTTTAATTTAACTTAAAGTCCACCATAATGCTTATTTTAATGTGTTTTTAAATTTTTTTATTTTGTATTTCATTATATTTTACACCCCAAATAATCATTAAAGATCCCTCTAAATCGTGAAAAATCAATTCCTTTAATGGCCTATATTTCATAATGTAAAACAAAAAACAAATAAATTACTTTTAATCCGTACTAGATATTTACTGTACTTTTGACGAAAAAAAGATCATTAGGTTTAGGTTAGTATTTTGGTCTCAAATCCAAAATTAAGTTTTGTATGAAACAGGCCGCGCAGCCGTTCCCCTTAAAGTAGTTGCACTAAATTAAATGAAGATTTCCTTAGCAACTACATGTGTTTAAAAGGTAATCTTTGTAAAGTAATTTCAGTCAAAAAAAGTGTTAATGTGAACAATATTTCGTCAAAACTCGCCATTTCTCCTCTGTTCTTTGGTTTTATTTAACTCTATGTGCGCCTTTTCATCTCATAGGAGTATGGCATCAACCAGTGCCAGATAGAGAATGATAGTGGGATGTGTGTAAGTGAAGATTAAAAATCAGTAATTAGTAATTATGTACCAGTGATAAAAAACAATATTATTTGAAGCTCAAATTAAAGGCGTGAATAAATAAATGGATAATAATTACATCAAAAATTACAATGCGAATTAATTAGTTCTACTTACGAAATCCGAAAAGTGCCAAGAAGATAATTATGGGTCCAGTAGCTCCGTCGTAATTCTCAGACCAATATTCTCTGGACATCTTACACGAAGTATTAGCAAACAATATACAAGCCATACCAAACTGGATTTTCTCCAGGTCACTGAGATTATCCCAATTATCGATATCATTTATAATGCGTTTGCAAGAAAAAAAGAATGATACGAGTTTAAGGCCCGTTCCGAGCGCTCCGGGCGGTGATGAGATAGCCAAGGTCAAACTAACTGCATTTCCAATTAAACTGGTTAATACAATGGCTGCGTCGTCACACTTCTGACTATCTACGACCATATCTACGAGCTTCGTGATATCGACTCCCACTCCGATAGCTGCAGCCGCACCTCCTAACCCCACCCCAGTTTTATTAAATTTAGCACCAGCCGCAGCTGATGGAGGGTAAGCAAGCATGGGGATTGAAGTTACCTTAAGGATCGCAGATATTGTAGATAACGCCCCCTTTACTTTCTTCACTGGGAACCCTCCATTAAATATATCTCCCGATGCCGGCAACGATTTCGCATACGCCTCATCCCCTGACGTCATCTTAAATATCTCTATTTTCCGCGTGCCGTAGCAACCGTGCTCTGGATATATCAAATGACATCCACCCCAAGTATTTTCTTCAAGGTACTTTGACCAGTTGTTGTAAACTCGGTTCCTGTGATCAACGTACGTGTTTTCGCGAACTTCCGACAGTTGGCCACTGCCAGTGTCCATGACTCTGAACAGCGGGACAACGTATTGAGAGTTGTCGTCGAAAAATACATAAATATAGGCAAAGCTGATACGTACAACTGTCTTTGATAAACGTCCTGCCTTTGCGACAAGCGTATTTAAGATATCGTGAATAATTTTTGTTTGATCTGGAGTGTAACCCATGCCCGGTGAATCTTCCTTCGGCACCCAAAACAAAGTGGTCGCTATCTTCTGGATTAGCATATCCCTTTGGGATGGCAGTTGAAACTCATCCCATATTCTGTCGCCAAGGCGTCTTTGTAAGTTCGCTTGGTGCTCGCGAGCACTCCTATTCCAGGACGAGTATGTTTCTGTCATTATGAACTCACTCAAGGCTCAACTTGCTATATTTATTTGCGCTCGGTTCGGTGCACGGTCTACGCTACGGGGCGCTTGATGTCGGGTGCGAGGTGTGTGAGGTGTGTTGCGTGGTCTGTAGTACTACGGGGTGCGTGGTTGTGGTGCAGAGTACGGGGTCTCTGCGGTGCGGGTGTTAAGTGCTGAGCCTGTTTTTATCGTGTTCGTCTATTCAATCTGAAAAGAAAAAGAAAACCGACTTTATGAAATATGCACCACCAATGCTAAAACCTATAATTGTCACAATAAGGACCTCAAGTCCAATTAATGTTTTTTTTATCAATATTGACGTTCAAACTTAAATACCAGTATATTTCTTTTTTTGTTTTAAATTTTTTTCATAGTTAAAATAATTTTCAAAGTTAGTTAGGTTAGAATGTCAAATGTCAAATTAAGGATGAGATTTACCGTACATGATTTTATATTCTATTCATAGTAAACCAAAACTAAACACAAGTAATAAAATTATGTATCATTTTAGAAACTTTAACTCAACGAATAACAATAGTATTGAGCTAACTAACCATCGCGCCGTTTCTCCGCAGGGGTAGGCAGAAAGGAAAAACCGCCAAACAACCCGATCTTGGCATACACTTCTTGCTTCATTCACATTCATACATCGTCTCATACATACTCTCCTGTTATTCTGACTCTCGACATGTCCCGACTGAAATATTTGATTCACTCGATCGTGCAATGTCTTCCTCGGCTTCTTCTTCCATTCACATTCACGTCATATATTCTTCTTAAACTCCTTTCTTAGTTCATTTGCTCTACATGCCCGAACCATCTAAGCGTCCCTTTCTTAAACTTACTCATTACGCTTACATCAGCCTTGCATTCTTTACGAATCTCAATATTTTTCACACGATCATACATGGTTTTACGCATCAGAGATCTCATTTCTACGGCATTCGGTTTACTTTCATCCTTCCTCTGCCAATTCCATGCCTCACAGCCATACATCAGGGTTGGTATCAGCACTCCATTGTGGACTGCTAGCTTCACTTCTTTGGACAACTTTTTGTTTGAGCCAACAGCGTTCAGTCCTCCGTTAATGGAGTTTCCTGCATTCACCCTTCTTTCAATATCCCTATTAGCCATGCACTGAGCAAACAAAATCCTTTAATAATAATAATAATAATAACAAAGCATTTATATAGCGCAGTTTTGTGTTGTTTCACTTTAAGTGCGCTTTGTAATCACCGGTACCTGTCAGAATTTTCAACCCGTTCACTAATTGATAACGTATTTACAGCAGTTGCTACCCGCCGAAAAGAAAGCTATTAAAATTAATACAGCCATTTTCGAAAACAGCTTGGCTGCGTTTATGCACGCTAGGATCAATAAGGAGCTCTCTTTCGAAGAAAAAGAGCATCTAAACATGCGCATCGCTCATGAATTTGGGTCACAAAACGCAAATAGTCAGTCTCTTCTCTCACCAAGATGAGTACCTTCCCCCATCAGTTCAGTCAGCTACCCTAAACTGGGGTACTCGCATGATGAAGGTTGTATGCTGCTAAAAACTTCAATCGTTCCAGAACAAAACCACTAGACTCGCGTTAAATGCGCCTAAATGCAGTAGAATCTCAACTATCCATAATGATTTGATTGTAACGCAGGCTACTAAGTTCTACGCAGGCCTAGCCGGACACGAAAATCCCGCGATTAATACTCTCACCAAATATAACAAGAACGATAAATTCAAATTCAATAAACCAAAGAATAAACTCTGTAGGGAATAAAAACCTGCCCACAGCCGCAGTATAGTTTTAGTTATCATTAAAAAATAAACCAAAACAATAATAATAAACCCAAGTAATGTATCTATAGATAATCGTTAATAATTATGTTAGCGTCAGTAAACGCATGTGTGAAAAATGTTGAGATTCGTAAAGAATGCAAGGCTGATGTAAGCGTAGTGAGCAAGATTAAGAAAGGGACGCCTGGATGGTTTTGGCATGTAGAGCGAATGGACGAAGAAAGGAGTATAAGGAGAATGTATGACGCGAATGTGAATGGAAGAAGAAGCCGCGGACGGTCGAGGAAGACATGGCACGATCAAGTGAATCAAATACTTGAGTCGGTCCATATCAGAAGTCGGAATAACAGGAGGTATGAGACGTTGTATGAAAGTGAATGATTCAAGTGTATGCCGAGATCGAGTTATTTGGCAGTTCGTCCTCTCTGCCTACCCCTGCGAAGAAACGGCGTGATGGTTAGGTTAGTTAGTTAGTTAGTTCAGTGCGTGGCTAATCGGTTATTAATTGAGTTGAGTCCGGGCACAGTGATTTCTTGGAATAAGAATATTGTTTATTGTTGGTTTAGTGGTTTAAGTACATTCGGAGAATTTCGCAACGTTGATACGCTAGATTTGACTACGATTATGTTGAATCATTCGTTCGTTTATTAATTTATAATTGTTTAAGTAAATTTAATCTTAGACTCTTTCTTTCTATATGTAAGGGCTTAGATTTGTTGTTGTCAAGCGGGACGTGATTATTTACTAGGAGATATTCTGCGAATTTTGAAGAAGTGCTTTTATTTTTATAACATGTTCTTTGAATCTAGTTGAGAAAGCCCTTCCCGTCTGCCCTATATAGGTAGCGTTGCAGTCGGCGTGGTCACATTTTAATTCGTATACGCCACTATTATTAAGTTTCGGATTTTTAGTTTTTGAGTTTTTTAGGCTTCCCATGGGATCACCGTTAAGTCTACTTCTAGCAGAGATATTTGTGGATTATATTGAAAACATAATTCTTAAATCCCTCTTAGCTAAATATACATGCTATACTATATCAGATATGCTCATATGTTGGAAAGGCACCAACCGACAGTTCTTCACTAACTGGGCCAACACCGTTAATAACTCAATTTAATTTATTTTTATTAAAAGGAGTTCTACGAATTAACCACAACAACAATTAATGAAAACACACTTACTAGAGGTAGGTGTATAAAGGCCGGATCACGTACTAGAAAATCCTCCCTGAGGTAAAAAGCACTCGGCAAACAAAAAAATTCTTTAAAAAAAAATTGTAACGAATTATACCAAAATATTGTATACCTAAATATCTGCGTGAATACAAATAGAAGGCGAGACTTGATTTTGTTAAAGAGAATGTGAGTGAAAATAAACTGCGGACTGCAGGCGATATTTACACTAATGCGACAGACTGGACTGGACAGGTAGACTATATACACTATACTCACATACCTCATACACGGCTACATGCGGTACCCCTTATCTTAATATATTCCTGATAACAAGATTATCTATAGATAAATTACTTGAGTTTATTATTATCGTATTGGTTATTGGAGGATATTCTTTCGTTTATTTAATTTGAATTTATCGTTCTCGTTATATTTGGCGATAGTATTAATCGTGGAATTTGCGTGTCCGGCTAGGCCTGCGTAGCACTTAGTAGCCTGCGTGACAATGAAATCCGTGATCAACGGAATATTGGAATCATTATGCATAGTTGAGATTCTACTCCATTTAAACGCATTTAACGCGAGTCTAATGGTTTTGTTTTGAAACGATTGAAATTTTTTAATGTTAGTGGGAGCAGCATACCCCCAAATGGGGCATGCATAAGTGATGCCTAATCTGATGGTATATTTGTATAGAAATAACAAACTATTAACTTTTATTGCCCAACCTCGGCTAGAGTGCGGCTAATCATTTATTGGATGATTTGTTTTTTTTTTTTCATTTATACGTATACTACCAGGTTAGTTTTGAATATAGCATTACGCCGAAGTATTTCATTGACTTCTCCCATGGAACATTTTCCCCGAACAGTCTAATGCATGTGGCCGTTTCGGCCATGTCTTTTAGAAAACGGTCGAGACGCTTTTAGTCGGATTGATTTAAATTCTCCACTTTTTGCACCACTCTTCGGTTAGAGTGGTTTGCATCTGTACACGATTTGCAAACTAGACGTGACGTTAGTGTCATCCGTAAATTGAGTGATTTTATGATTTACAGGTTTCGGAATGTTGCTAGAGTAAATATTGTATAAGGGTGGAGAAAGTTGGCTACCTTGTGAGACCTCGGCTGAGAGGAGGCGTATTGTAGAGAATATGTTGTCTATTTTTACTTTAAAAGATCGATCTCTTAGGTAGTTATTTATTAATTGGATAAGTCTTAATGGATAACCAAGAGAATACATTTTGTATATGAGGCCGTTGTGCCAGACTTTATCGACAGCTTTACTTACGTCGAGTGAAAGCATTACTGTTTTATTCCTTGTATTAAAACCCTCCGTGATGTGTTCTACAACACGCAAGAGTTGATGAGAAGTGAAATGACCTGCTCGAAAACCATGTTGAAAATTTACTGTCGTGGGTGAATGAGTTTAAAGGTACTAGGAATATTTTTTCTAGGATTTTACCTAGGCATGGAAGGAGGCTAATTGGCCGGTGATTCTCCATTTGTGATGGGTCCTTGCCTGGTTTAGGAATTAAAATTACGTCAGTTTCTTTAAAATCCTTTGGAAAGCTACGAAGTTGAAGAGCATCGTGGCAGATTTCTGTTATGACGCAGATGGCTTTAGTCGGAAAATATTTAAAAATTTTGTTTGAAATACCATCAGGACCGGCCGCTTTTTTTTTAAGCTTTTTGATAATGTCAATTATTTATTTAAGAGTTGTACACCTGATTGGAGGGTCTTCAGGATCAAATTTTAAGATAGCTTCTACTTTTAAATCCACCTTTATAATGGTAATAATAACAAATTATTAACCTTTATTAATGGTAGTAATAATAACATTTATATAGCGCAGTTTTGTGTTATTTCACTTCAAGTGCGCTTTACTCTAAATAAACTGAAACATGATTAAATAACTTCATTCAGTGGTATCCTACTTTTACATTCTATTTATACATTCTTAACATATTACATACATTCTTGCTTATTCTTAATATTACTCCTACAGTACTCCTTAGGTGCATATTCATAAAAAAATTACATAATATTATACAGTATACACGGCTATACAATAATAACACATTCACAATAATAGCGCAAAAATAATAACATTTTAAGACAGGAGTCGGGTTATGATCAGTAATAACTGACTTCACACAAAAAAAAAATAAAAAATACATACGGAAATGGCTTTTTACAATAAATTGAAGAGAAATTAAAATTTATGGAGAGACGGATTTTTTAAATAATTTTGTTTTTAATACCCGTTTAAATTCAGTCAATTTCTGGATATTAGTAAGAGCTGGGGGAAGTTTATTCGAAAAGAGCGATCATAGTAGACGGCTCGATTTGACCTTGAAAGTTCAATTAGACGATTAGTAGCATCTAGATCTGCTGACCTCAGAGTAAGCTGTCTATCACTTAAATCCTGTCGGATGCATAGTTCAAGAAGAAGATTACGAAGGCTGTGTCATTGTGGTCTGTGCTCGACGTGAATTGTGCTTCGAGGCTATCTGCGAAGGCTTTGGCCTTGTCTGCAGCATAGTAAACATTTTCGTTGAGACCTTGATTCGGTGAAATTTTTGTTTTTAGGCATCTGAGTGTAGTTTTAGAGAGCTTTCAGTAGGCTTTTGTGTCGTATTCTAAAGATGAATTGAAATCGTGCCAATGCTCATTGCGAAGTTTGCTGAGGGTATTTTGCACTCCTCCTATTTAAACGATTTTGATAATGTTTATCTATCGGATTGCAAGATCTCTGCCATTCTTTTCGAATAAGATTCCCTAATTAGATCTTTAATCTCTTCGGGTATTCCGTGTCGTCTGAGTCGTTTGGAATCTCATCGGACGCTAAGTTGATGCATGATTTGATTGACTGAATTAAGTTGGAAGTGGCAGCATTTAATGTGGCTTCATCGGGAATCGATGTAGGTATTATTATGTTTTTGTTTAATAGTTCGATGCATTTTTTCCATTGTACCTTTTTTCGGGGAGGTTTATCGGGGACCAGAGGGTTAGAGCCTCCTGTTAAAGTTAGAAGAACTGGATCGTGGTCGGAGATTAATTCGTTGAGTACTCGGAGGGAGTGTAAATGGTTAATGTTTTTAAGTATGACGATATCGATCACATCCGACTACCGGTGTGGTGATGTATCGTGGGAGTATCTGGAGCATCGACTACGATTGGCTTTGTACTTTAGAGTTGTTCTGTTGGCTATGCTACGACCCGTGTTTTGGGTTCATGTCACCAACTATTATAATAGGGACATTTTCTGCCAAGATGCTGTTTAATTCTGATGGAATCAGCTTTAGATTGGGGGGTACGTAGATGGAAATGAGTCCGGAAGCGGAATTGATTATTACCGAGGTGGATTCAATATTAACGTTAGAGAATGAATGCGCTAGACGGTGGTTGGTTCATCCATTAGCCGCCCCACAAATGTTCTCTTACAAAACCGGCTGGACGAAAAGGGGATGGTGTTTTCATTCAATACGAAATTAAAATTACAAATTTCGACATGGAAAGCAATCCATAAGTACTTCAGACTGGCAGAATATTGTAGACAAATAATTAAATTCTGAACTAAGCATGTCATTTCTATGTCTTTGACACTACATTGTTGTTATTCAAAAACTAGCTAAACGGTCAATGTTGTTTACTTTAGTTATTTATAAATAGTTAAAAATAAATTTAAATTAGACCAATAAACAGTAAAACGAGGAAGGGTATTTACTTTGAAACCGGCCGCTGTTTAACTGAATTTCAAGCAAGACCACTCTTGTGTATTTTTGAAGACGTTTTCAAACGGACTACTGAAATGACTGGGAAGTTATTATAGATGGTTGACAAATTTAATCAATTCCGTACATATTTAAATAATATTGAGTCTCAAGGAAGATTCCGCAATTTTACATAGGACGGCAATGTACATGGCAACCTAAAGCCAATACGGGAATGTAACGTGTGTCCAAATTTTTTACGGAATCCCTTGCAAGCCACCATTATTAGCCCAAAATCATAACAAGTTGTCGAATCAAACTCGACCCCGAGTATTGCATTTCTCCATAGATTTGACAATTCTTCCAGGAAAGACAATTGTGTCGAAGTTTTTGATGGAATTCCTCGCACGCCACCACTCTGAGCCAAAATCATTGCACAGTGATAAGACTTCTTGTCAAGGCAATAGAATTGTGGAGCGTACAAAAAACGCCATTGTCAAACTCAAAACAATTAATGCTGTCGACTTTTGTTAATCAGAATTTTGAATGATCATGTAAAACTTGTACTTTTGTGCGGCTGATTCAAAATTTTGAAGACAGATAAGTTTGTCGCAATATCTTTTCATATTTCGTAAAACAGAATGGAAAATGTTAAATATATTAATCATGTGCACCGCTGCCGCTGCAGTCAGTCAGAGCGTTGGTAGTAATGCCATCTCAATGTATGGGAAATGTCAGAAGACGGGCGTATTATGCCTCCTCTACACGATGGGCCATCAACTGGCACACTACGAATGACCATCGTGTAGAGGGCAGAGTAGCGTCGAATGGCTTATGGCGCGATGGGACGGTCTGGGATGGCATCAGTGTCGGTTTTTCATTCGCATATCAAAGGATAGTGGGGCAGTGATGGCGGTACGCCTCTACACGTGGCCAAATGTGTACGGTAACACCCCAATGTTCTGTGTTTTTGTATAAATGTTTGCAGAAAACATTCGCAGGAGACGCAGCTTAATATGTACAAGATTACACGCCGTTAGTTTTATGAAATAAAAACAAATAACTAAATGAGAAAGAACGAAATATTCAATAAACATTGTTTTTCACAAAAAAATGTTGTCTTATTGCTAATGACGCCCACGCTTACCCATTTTGGGTATGTAGAGCAGCCCTGGTAAAGGATCTGGGAAAAGGAAATCAGTTTTTATCATATACTTGGAGTAACATGTTCACATTCACGGGAGACGGAAAGGCTGATGAGGACATTAGGAGAAGGAGGGACACAGGGAACTCTGTTGACACAGGACTGAATGTATAGTCGCTAACAAAAAACAGTCTAAAGAAAGGAGGCTAGCGATCCAAAATGGCGTGCTGACCCTGATAGATGCCAGAAGAATGACGAAAGTAAACTGAATGCTTAAGAAATGTGATCCCTGAGGTGTATGTGTGGGAAAACCACGTAAGACCGAGTAACAAATGTGGAAATGAATGAAAAATTACAAGGCAGATGAAAATTACTAAGAAAAGCACGCTAAGATGGTTTGGACAAATTGAGCGAATGTACGGAGAAAGAAGCGCCAGACATAGAATGAATGTCCTCCATAGTTTAGTGGTTACGATCCTCGACTACAAATCCAGAGGCCACGGGTTAAAATCCCAGCGTACTCAAGTAAATTTCATTTGATTGATTTGTTATTTTACTATTTATTCATTTAAATAGGGGACGTCCGAGGAAGACATGGCACGATCAAGTGAATCAAATACTTGAGTCGGGAATGTATGAGGCATTGTATGAAAGTGAATGAAGCAAGAAGTGTTTGCCAAGATCGAGTTTTTTGGCGGTCCGTCCTCTCTGCCTACCCCTGCAGCGAAATGGCGTGATGGTTAGTTAGTTAGTTCATTTAAAATAATATATAGCATATTTGCGGCATGTTCCAGAATGGTAGATACTTTTCACCCTGGTGAAAGACCACACTTCAGAATCGAAATGTTGCTTGCATACAAATCTACAGTTTTATTCCGAGCTTGATGAAATTTTGCACACTTGACTTTCGAAACAATAGGGAGGTCTGTCTACATGAAATTTCGAAAAACCATCCCTTCGACCTTCGGGTATTAAAGCAGATTTTTGATACTACTTGATGAAATTTCGCACACTTGATGTTCAAAATAAGAGGAACACTACTGGGTAGGAGTAGGGGTAGGAGTAGAAGCAGGGGTAGTATTAGGAGCAGGGGTAGGGGTAACACATTACAACCTCAAAACTTTACTCCAAACAAAAAACCCCAGGCAATGCCGGGTTAAATAGTTAAATACATCAAAATAACAAAAAGTGATAATTTAGTGTAACGATAATATTGAACAAATTTTGAAACTTGCATGGCTGTTCAGACTACAATAAAAAAAACACTTTTCATAGTTTCTAAGAAATGTTTCGATTTCGAAGATATTAAAAAACGTTTTTTTTTTTTATACTGCATGTTTAAAAACACGATTTAACAATATTATCTCTAAAAAATTGATTAAGTTTAAAAATTGCTGAATGCCTTAGAAAATTATCATTCATGGGGCTCATTAAGCGAGTACTATTTGGATACCAAATCGGTTGCAATCATATTAAAATACAATATTAATGTTCCCATCCCCATTGCAATCTTTGGAGCACAGACATCAGGTGGGAATGCTGTCCTTGTTCTACCGGTATTTTAATGGAAGATGCTCTGAGGAACCAGCGTCATTGATCCCTTCGGCACCAGTGCATAGTCGGAAAACACGCAAAATGCGCGCCCAACATCTATCTGCACACGGTTGACATTTGTCACATAAGAACAGGTCACTTCAACAACTCGTTCTTGTGTTCAACAATCCGGCTGTGGAATGATCTGCCGGCCTGTTTCCTCCATCCTACAACATCGGTCTCTTCAAGACCCAAGTTCACTCCTTCCTATCCTGTAAAAGACCCTCCACACAGCATCCCCAAAGATGATATAGGCCTCGAGGGAAATTATTTCCCTCAGGGCCTCCTGTGTGGCATTACTGTAAAAAAAATCCCCATCCCTTTACCCTTCACAATCAATTCAGCCTCACAACTTTCTCCCCAATCGGGGATGCCGTAGTATCACTGATTCCGTGACTTTTTTACGGTATCACATAAAAAAATTAATGAAAAGGTCACCTCCAAATAAAACCAAAGTTACATATGTTAAATTTCCATAATATATATTTCGATGATCAGATCAAACATTTTATAGTAATGTACAAAAATTTATTTAAAAAAAGATATAAAAGTAAAAATGGACAAAATACTGATATATTTTATACAACTAGCTTAGGACAAGAATAAAATACACTAAATTATATAAATTACATGCAAAAAGTAGCGAAAAAATCTTCCCTCTTCATTTTGAGAAACGTTGTCCCTTTTCTACAATTAATTCACCAATAATAGATCCCATTTTGACCGAATAGGTCATTTTTATAGCTCAAATAGGTAAGTACTTGAGACCATAGTTGCTATTTTTCCTATCAGATCATTATTGAAAAACATTTTTCCCTAAAAAGTCACATTGTAAATTGTTTTTACCTAGCACGGAAAAACGTATTTTATTGGCAAACATTTTTACTTAGCAGGTCATTATTGGAAAACATTATTTTACCTAAAAGAACACAATTGGAAAATATTTTTCCTAGTAGGTTATTAGAAAATAATTTTATCTAGTAGGTCATTATTGGATAACGCTTTTATGAAGCAGGACATTATTAGAAAATATATATACATACTTAGAAAACACATAATAAATACACAGCGCACATTCCATAGAAAAGTGCATCAAGTCAAAATTTTCTGGTTTATGCCTTGTTTTGGAATAGTCAAGAAAATGTGATTATATTTATGTGTCTATGCCAACTTGACAACCACTTCACCAGTTTCCATTCGACAGTAATGCTTTTCCATCAATCCCGCAGAAAACAGTCTCTCCTTTAAAATTCATCATTTTTTCAATTCAATTCGTTATTCCTTTTAAAAATTTTACAAAATTAACATTTTAAGGCAGATATTATTAAATGAGACAGGATATTCAACATCTAAAATAATTACTTATAAAAAATATTAAAAATTAAAAGAAAGAAGGTAGACATACATAATGTCAGTAAATTGCATACAACACATACTGGTATTATACAAGACCATTGGCAAGTTGGTCCTGTAGGCCGGGAGATAAAACAGTGTATGCTGTCGGTGACGGAAATAACCATCGGGAACATAGAAATGAATGCTCTCCATGATAGCCGAGTCTTTAAACCATCTGCGAATCAGTCTGAAGAAATGTGTACATCCCTTCTGACCCGCAGACGGTTCATTCCGAGCATACCTAACAGAAAGTCGGTAGAATAGAACCACGGGTAGTAGCCATACTCCCTCAGGTAGAGAAATCTCAAAAATTTCTTGTGAACTCTCTCCAACATGAGGGAATACTTCACCTGACATAGGCTCCAAACCACCGACCCGCTCTCAAGCCTACTCCTTACTAATGAGTTATATAATATTATGAGAACCGGAGTGTCAAAATTCCTTGCAGTGCGTAGGACGAAACCCAGCTTTTTTAATGAAGTACTTACTACAGGTCACCTCAATATGAGCATGAAATGTCAGCCTACTATCAAACACGATACCAAGATCTTTCATAGTGGAGACACGTTTTAAACTTCGGGCGTTCATATTATACCGGTAAAACCAAGTATGACACGCCCCTGTGAAAGAAAGAATGAAACATTTAGAAATATTGAGTTCAATCCGATTCCTCTTACTCCAATCAATAATTCTATCAATATCCGATTGGAGTCGATTGCAGTCTTCTAAAGTTAATATTCCACAGCTTAAGGTCATCAGCGAAAAGAAGAAACCTGGAATGCAGAATACTCTGCGATATCGTTAATAAAAGTTTTGACTTACTACACTTTTCTACGGGATGTACGATATGTAGTTGGAAAACATTTTTACCTGGCCGGTCATTATTGGAAAATGATTTAAACTGGCAGGAAAATATTGAAAAATACTTTGGAGGACATTAAGGACCATGTTTTAAGATAACAAATGCACAAAATTAAATATAATTCAATTTTATTGGAATAACTTATTGAAGCCCATAAACCTCATTCTAATATTTAATCATTGGAGATATCTCAAATGAAATATGAAACAGAAAGACAGAAAAAAATAATATATATATATTCATGCTAGACTTATAAAAAAGTCAATAGATGTCCCGTATACACAAATCAAAATCCGATAGGTATATCCGAGACACTATCTAGATTGCTAATATATTCAATATTCCAATCACACAAAAAGATAGCAGTCATGGGAATTAATTGAGGATGACATCGATAAAAATTAAGGAAAATAATGTTTATTAATTGATAAACTAAAGTTCTTAAAAACTTAAGACAAGATTTTTGTGCATAGCGCAAAGGGTAACAATTATTTTTATGAACAATAATTATTAGCCTGAAACACTCATCCAAATTGAAAAAAAAACCTTTCCGAGCAAAGATAAATGTAAGCCGACGACTCGAACCTACCCCTTCTGATGTCCGGTCAGAAGGGTCTAGGTTGTGTACGTCGGCGACATTTATCCCGCTCGGAAATCAATTTTTCAAAGACAAAATTGAGTCTACATTTGTGGGTGAAAATTGCTTTGACTTGTCAAATATTTGATAATTGATAAACTAAAGTTTTAAAGACAAGATTTTTGTGCATAGCGCAAAGGTAACAATTATTTTTATAAACAATAATTATTAGCCTGAAATACTCGTCCAAATTGAAAAAACCTTCCGAGAAAAGATAAATGTCGCCGACAGGACTCGAACCTGCACTAGCTTAACATTAACTTGGCGGGGTTTGCGATAAGCCGACGTAGCTCAACGGTAGAGCATCTGACCGGCAATCAGAAGGGTGCAGGTTCGAGTCCTGTCGGCGACATTTATCTTTTCTCGGAAAGTTTTTTTCAATTTGGATGAGTGTTTCAGGCTAATAATTATTGTTCATAAAAATAAAATAATGTCTTTTTAGCTCAGTGGCTAAAGCGTTTTCCCAATAAGAAAGAGGTCCCGGGTTCAATTCCCAGATGCGACTGATACCATTTTATTTTCCGTGTCTTTTACGTTCATATTTCATTTGAGATTTGATAATATTATCATCAATGATTAAATAAAACATGTACATGTAATTACTTACATCTTAAAAACTATGAAAGAGTTTGTAAAAATTTGATCAATGCCACCAAAGTGAGGGAAAATTGGCCTTACTTTGGACACACGGGACACTTCTATGGGTGCATCTCTTCAGTGTTCAGAACAAGTATTTCATAGTGTGTCACCAACACATTCTTATATAAAAACCTGAATGATGACAACCAAGATGGCCACCAATCTCCTCCAAACCTAATGGCGGATGCTTATTTGTTCGTTTACTCAAGTTCTTATCCATAATAATAATATTTAGCAGTCAAATAAAGGGATTATACATCCATTGATTAAAAATAAATTAAAACGCGATACAAAATGTAAGAAATACATAGAATAAGACGCTTACGCATCTGCCGCTAGAGACACCATCAGTGTCCAGACGCTATTCTTTTATGAATTACAAGAGGTGTATAATGTATAAAAATTAACATTAACTTATCAATAGTTACTTGTAAACTTAAAATTAAACACTTACAGTAGTTGACAGAAGGCAAAAATGACTAGAAAATATTTTACAAAAGTGAAAAATCTAAGGTTTCGCGTAAGAATAATATAGCAAGAGAGACCACTATCATATAGTTATGTCTAGTTTTGTTTTATATTTATTTATATAAATTTACATTATAAAAATGGGTGGAATCCAACTTAGGTTAGTTTATTCCCTTAGTACCAACAGTTGCACAGTTGCACAGTTGCACATTTGCACAGTTGCAGTATCCACATACACAATATACACAAATCGTGGCTTTGCAAGAAGACCAACATAACTCAAAGAACTTACTTTTTCTGACAATTACTCTGTTATTCTAGAATAAAAATCCACTTTTCTTTCAAACAAGCGAATGTAACGTGGAATTAAAATATTATTATTACACATATAATAAAGAACACAAAAAATGCGACGTGAGCGTGTTTCATGTTTCCAAAATTTCTGATAAAAAAATGATTTCATCATCATTTCATTTCAATCAAACGGAATAGCAATACACAATGCAGGCAGTGTAAGAGAGCACTGTATTTTCATCGGCTCTTTGGGGGTTAAAACCAAAATGGTACTGAGTCAAAGGCGCACAGGCTTCCATTTAAAATCTACATGGAATGCACTTTTAGTGTGTGTTCTTTATTCTATGTTATTAAGTTCATTTGTATTTCTCACTACTGTGAAAGGGTTAAAAAAAAAAAAACACCTTTGTTTTGACTTGTGACGTTGTTCTTGATACATATCTCGAAAGTGGTGATTTTTGAGATGTGTCACTCTTCTTGCGGACCTTTTTTTACACAATTTGGAAAGAACACGATCGAGAAAACGTACTATTCTTATTAACTGTCACCCAATAGTACAGTAGAACTCCGTTAATTCGAAACCCACGAGACCTGGAAAACCAAATTTCAAACTAACGAATTAACACATAATTTGAATTATGAAGAAAAAAATATTTTTGCCAAAAATCTGAAAGTTCGCAGCAGATCAGCATGGTAGCAGGGCCTTGAAATTCAGATATTCGAAGTAAATTCGTAAAAATACGACACGTTTCCGTGCAAATCCAATTTTCGCTGGTGATACCGTTGTGGCCGTCGTGTAATCCCAGTGTAAAAAACAGGATTAAATGTATATTAAGTTTATTTCACACCATCAGTGGTTATTTAGTCACCTAATACTTGTTGACATATAAATAAATAATAATACTTTTCTTTCATCTTCCAAAACACTCGAAAGATGAAAAAATCCAAGCATCCATTTCCAACTCTCTCTTCCTTCAAAACCACAATGACACAGAAAATGTATAAACGCGTCATAAAAAAATTACACGATTCTTGGTTTAAATAGCAAACACCATCGTACGTACGCTAAAATTACGTCTAATAAATGCATTTCGGTACAAACTACATGCTAAATTATGTACAATACAGTATTTCCTACTGTAAAACAGTCTCATGTATGGCGTCACTATAACGTACGCAATCCAAGTTGCCTTCAACGGTTTCCAGAGCATTTATATTATGAATTTTAACGGACGAAATTTTCTTTTAACTGAATCTTCCCGGCGTAGCAAATATCTATATTTTATAAATTTAATTAAATCAGAAAGAAATTACGTAAATTACGCATAAAATAAAAATACTACATACATATATCATGACATACATAAACATTTTTTTTAGAAAGACAAATGTTCCCGAAGTATGAATGGCTGTGTTTGTTTGTATGTTTTGAATACAAATCTACAGTTTTATTCTGAGCTTGAGGAAGGTCACTTATCCACTGAGATTTCAAAAAACCACCCCGTCTTAAAAAGCAGAATTTTGGTACATATTGATGAAATTTTGCACCGTTGAAGAAGAAAATTACTGGGTAGGGGTAGAGGTAGAGGTAGGGGTAGAGGTAGGAGTAGGGGTAGGGGTAGAAGTAGGGGTAGGAGTAACACAACACAACTTCAAGACTTTACTATAAACCATTCATAACCCCGGGCAACTAGTTTTGTTATAAAAATATATATAATTTTTTAAAAATTGGTTTAGTCATGTTTAGTGACCAGATTTGAATAGGCAGGTACTTCCTCAAGCCTCACAAGGTACCCCAAATTGGGGATGCAATAGTCCCGCTGGCTCCAAGACAGCTGGAACT